>JAGTTD010000022.1:11759313-12328126 GCA_018398585.1 Simmondsia chinensis
TGCAAAAATTATTCAACCACGTACCCAAAAACCTGGTGGTAGATGAATGGTGCCAAAATTTTAGCCCCCCCCCCCCCCCCCCCCTTTTATGGAGTACTATATATTTGGGATTAAGAACTTTAAAGGTACAAATTTTACCCCTAAACACAAGCGGGGCGAAAAGGGTTGTAAATTCACTCTATTAACTATTTCCCCTCTTTAACACCATACCAAACATAACTTCAGGTAGAATTGCAAAAAACATTCATAACTTTTGCTTCAACAATAGAAAAATACTTTCACAAATAAAACTAAACATGTAACATCTCACTTCTAAAAAATTTATCACTTTACCCGAAATTAACATTTTATGATTATGTTACCCTCAAAAGTGAGAGGCTTAAGTCTTTGATTTTATTTTCAGAATGAGATTTTAGGTAAATTAGGATTTTTTTTATATTTTTAGATAGAAAATAAGAAAGTTTTTTAATATATGTTGTTTTAACTAATTATAGTAATGATATTTTAAGTTTAGAAGATAAAAAATATTTTTGAATCCATAAAAAAATATAATATAAAATATAAATTTTCGTAAGAATAATTTTAAAACTAGATTAATAAAAAAATTTTAAAATATATAAAACAAGCCTATGGTAATGATTGCTTTGCAATAGCTCCAAAACTATTCTAAAAGCTAAATTTATGCAACGGTTCTAAAATCTTTGCATAAGGATGTCTACAGTAAGAGTTTTTGTAACATAAAAGTAACCGTTGAGCACAATTACTTACGACAACGGTTTAACGGGTTTTTAAATGACGTTTATTGCAATGATTTACAACCATTATATAATGTCACGGTGCTAATGTTAAAATTTTCTAAAAGTTAGATGCTCTTTTTTTTTTAAATTTGTTTATAAAATATTTTTTGTACTCTTTTTTATTTGAACTATTATCTCCTTAATCTATACCCTAATTGAAGTTCGACTAGGTACAAAATAATACATATGTAACTAATAAATTAGTATGAATCGAGTGGTTTAACACTCGACTCGTTCAGTACCTGATGATTAACTCAATTTGATACTTATTTAGGACAACTGGTTTTGACAAAAATTATAAGTTGTTAGGAATTAATTATGAAATCATGCATTATTTATGATAATATTTATTGTTCATCGTCATTTATGAGATTTTACCCGTCATAAATTACATTGCAAAGAAGCAGTAGAGGGGGTAAATGAAATTTTAGTAATGTGCCGCCAAATTTACAAAATTTTCCCACCATAATTTTCAATAACAAAAAAATTTTTTAAAAAAATGTTAAAAGAAAGTGAATTTTCCCTCACTGCAGCTCCAACACTGTTTGCAACTCCTGTTCACAGCTCCGCTCCTCCTCATCACTGTGCTCCTCCTCGTTGCTATGCCCCATTTTCGTTGCAGTCACTTCTTCATTCTCTGTTTTTAAGGTAAATAACATAATATCTTCTCCATTTTCAAGTGTTCAAGTTCGTTTGAGTTTGTCCTAATCCAATTTCATGCATATTTTCATGGCAAATAACTTAAAATTGACATAAATAGCTTCTCCATTTTCGTGAGTTGTGGCTTATGTTCATTTGAGTTTGACCTAATTTGATTTCGTGTGTATTTTCATGGTAAATAACCTAAAATTGACATGAATAGCTTTGTAATTTTTGTGTGTTGTGGTTTAAGTTCATTTGAGTTTGCCTTAATTTGATGTTGTGCATATTTTCGTGGTAAATAACTTAAAATGAACATAAATAGCTTTACTATTGTTGTGTGTTGCAGCTTAAATTTATTTAAGTTTGCCCTAATTTGATTTTGTGTGTATTTTCAAGGTAAACAACCTTAAATTGACATGGATATCTTTGTAATTTTCGTGTGTTGCAGTTTAAGTTCATTTGAGTTGGCCTTAATTTGATTTCGTGCATATTTTTATGGTAAATAACTTAAAATGAACATAAATAGCTTCTCCATTTTTTGTGTGTTGCGGCTTAAGTTCATTTGAGTTTGTCCAAATTTGATTGTTTCTATTTTCATGGTAAATAACATAAAATTGACATGAATAGCTTTGTAATTTCCATGTGTTGTCGTTTAAGTTCATTTCTGTAGCATTTAACTTTTGACTTATGTATGCCACCCTACGTATCCATTCTAGCATGGTGAGGTGATACCAAAGATCAATACTACTTACTAATACATCTGCTCAGAACATTCCACTTTTTCTTATAAAGATAAATGCCATCAATTCCTAATAGTAATCCAACATGTATGCAATAAACAGATCAGTTGACTGCTTGATAGTATCCTTGAGAGTTACTGTAGAATTCTAAGGATCAACCGTGAGCACTGAGTGAGGTTGAAAATGAGATAATACATTTACAAGAGAACTTAAAGGTTGTATTTTGGGTGAGTGTGTAGAAAAGACAAGATAATTGGTCATTGAAGTCAAGGAAAGAGGGTGCCTATACCACAAATTTTGAAAGCATACTCTTATATGGCATACTATTGAGCAATAGTTATTTGCATATATGATTCCCATCGTAATTTTGAATAATCCATGCTTGTCCCCTCCATGTAAATGACAAGTAAATGGAGGTATGATGTTGTTCTGGTTATGCTATTAATTTTAGTTTCTTTTTCTTTTTCATTGTGCCTTACGCAAAACGTTTGCTGCCGTACCGCCCACCGCCTATTGCTGCTTCTTGCTTGCTTTATGCTTATTTTAGGCCGCTATTCTTGCTCTTGTTCTTTCTGCTCTTGCTCTTATGCTGTTATGCTTTTATGCTTTAATGCTTTATGCCTCATGCTTATATGCCTATTTGCCTTTTTTCCTCCCAAATTGGGGGCACTCTAAAACATTTGTTAGTAAATGCTGTGATGTGAGGGGAGGGGAGGGGAGGGGAGTTAACTTTGTATACATTTGTTATATTTTAAACTATCTTTTGTGTTTGGTTTCCTTTTTATTGCATGCGTTGAAGGTTTCATGGTATTCTTGGGCATTAATGTGAAGGGAGGGAAGTTAGGGTTGGTAGTAGTAGTTTTTGGTCGATGAAGTGTCAGTGATGGCAGTTGCATTGGCGATTGAGATGACAAAGTGTTGTAAGGTTGGTAGTAAGCACTTGAGGCCCCCATATTTTATGTGGTGCATACATTTGTCGAAGACAATTGAATTTTGTATAATGTTATGTTTTGCCTTGGTGGATAATCATGGTTTTTAAATTGGGTTTTGTGTTGGACTTTATTGGTCAATATTATCTTGTTGTCAATGCAAAGAGGGCATGTGTCATTTACTAAATGTTTCTCTTGACTCTGTGCACATGATTTAATATTTTTTCATGGCAGGTAGATGATGATGATGATGATGATGAAAGTGATGATGAAGATGATGTTTTCTGACTATTGTAGAGTTAACCTCAAAAATTAGATCGTTAGTACTTTTGTAAGTAACAATGGAGTATGTTAGGCTATTTTGTGGTTTGCCAGGTTGTCATATTTTGTGTTAGGCTATTTTGTAAGTAACAATGGAGTGTGTTTGGCTTTATATTGGACTTGATGGATGTTATTTTATTGGCAATTGGTACGTAGTAATTTTGTTGTCAAAGAATGAAGGTGGATATTTCTTATTTGGAAAATCAAGCTTGCCATATTTGTTGTTTGAAATAAGTGTACTGTACCATGAATTTTATTGCAATGCAGGATTATAAACGTATATCAAACGGTTCTTATAGGTACTAAACTGTTGCAATAGGTTTCCCAAATCGTTAGCTTATTTGCTGAGAAACCGTTGCTATAGGGAAAAAATTCGTTGTAATAGATTTCTCAAATTGTTGTATTTAATAGTAAAAAAGGGTTGCCATAAGGGAAAAAACTGTTGTAAAAGGTATCCAAAACCACTATAGTCTGAGAAAACCGTTGCAATAAACATAACTAACCATAATAATTGTAGCCATTATAGAAAAAACCCCTACAACAGGTACCTAAAAGTTGATGTTATTTCATAAAAAACCGTTGCTATAGGCAATTCCAATAAAAAAAAAACCGTTGCCTTAAATAAATATAACCGTTGTCATATGGAAGCCAAAAACCGTTGCTATTGATAGCTATACTGTAACGGTTTGTAATTCGTTGCTATTGTCCTAAAAACTGTTGCCATAGGCTACGACAACGGCGGCGTGTTAAATGGTTCAAAAACCATTGCCGTAGACCTACAACAAAGGTTTTCAGTCTACATTAACAGTTTTGAACCGTTGCCGCAGCCCTATTATGTAGTAGTGTGAAATCAAGAATTTAACAATAAATTATGAAAAAATATTTTCTGAAAAAAAGTATGTAACCATATAATCTGTTATAAAACTAGGGACAAACTATACTCAAAAGAAAGAGAATGAAAATACAAACCCAAATATAACAGAAGAAACAAGTATTTTATATCAGAACTAAAGAACCAGCGAAGTTTTTCTTCTATTCAAATAATTCTCTCAATATTATATTATTTAAAATATTCTCAAACTCACTCACAATTCACTCAGTCTCATTCTCTTCTCTCGCTTCTGCATCTCCCAATTTATAGCGAGTTGAGGCAGTGCTTTATCTTAACTACGAAGAAAATGGGTATATATATATATACACACACACACATATATTATATGTGTAAATGTATGTATCTATAAAAATGTCTTTACATAATTTTTAATTTTCTAGGATATTTAATAATATCCAAACTCGACTATAAAAATTGCACCCGAAAAATATCCAATATTTACAATACTCCCCCTTTAGATATTTTCCTTTACAATATTGCGGGACATAACACTCTTGAAAGTGTATAGTGTTCGAGTTATATATGCTTCCTAAACTGCCTCGTTAAAAACCTTACAAGGAAAAAATCCAGTAGGAAAAACCATAGCAAATGGAGAAAAAAGTACAGCGCACATTTAACTCCCCTCATGGGCGCACATTAACCAGGGATGTCTTGGAGTTGGAGAATGCCTTTCTTGTGCCGATGTCTCGAAAGTTTGTTGTAGATGCTTTCCAGAATAACTCTTCCAGGTTCTTGGGTGAATTTGTTAATATTTACTTCATCCTTCTTCTAAAGTTCGAGAGTGAAAAGGACTTTGTTGAAAAGTGCTTGGTTCCGTCAACTTTCTTTAGCCTTAACAATGCAAACTTATCTTCATATGGTGCTATCGAACTTTCCCTGATCGTTGGAAGCTTACAAAATATATTGAATCAAGGGCCTTGACAATACCCATTCTCTACTTGCTCATAAAGGGCAAATGTCTCAACAGTGGCTGCAATTGTTAGTAGATTGCCAAAACATAGCAATATGGCTATATAACGAAATAGAATTCTGATCACTTACCTTATGCCGGTCAACTAAATAACCAATACTCGCATACGAAATAGTGCTATATTGGTTGTTCTATTAGGATAAACATTAACCACATTCTCATATCTTCATATTGGTGCCATATTCTATATTAATGATGGCTTCATTGAAGAATGCTTATGCCTGGACTTGTAATAGTTACATTAATGCAATAATTACATCAAGGTGTGGTACTTTTAAGACCAAAAGTTCATTCGTTACCTCATTGACGACCAGGAAAGGTCTTTATCTATTAAAAAGAATTGAGGCATTAAACAATATATTGAAACACTTAAGTACCATACTAGTATAAGTTGACTAATAGAGTAACACTCTATTATATTAGTGCTTGATCTACAGGTTGAGACAAAATCTTTCCTTTTCCGAGATCTTCAATCTCGAATTCTTAGTTTAGGTTTATAATAGCTTCTTCAAATTATTTAGGAGTCACGATGATATTAACATATCTTTCTTTTAGTAGATATGTACTGCGATTTTAAACTATATGCTTTTGGGATCTTTGGTCCTTCAGGGACTTTAATATAAATATCAACGCAAGTGATAAATAAGCTATTATTATATATATGACGCATATAGAGACCTGCTAGATTAAGTGCATCCATTTCTTATATACGTATGTCCCATCTATTTCTGGTTTCTATAATAAACCTTGAGCTATAGTTTTGTGCTTTTTCACCACCTCATTATTTTTTGCACCAACATTCACATGTAGCCTACAGGTTTTATTTTTTAGGCATTTGGACTACTAGTCCAAAAATTACATATGGCTAATTTAGCCTAAATTGTGTCCTTTTATTTTAGCCAATCATTTCTTTGTTGGCATTCTTGAATGAACTCTTGTTCTAGTTTTTCAATTTAATTGATCAAATCAGTAACTACTGTATATACACATATTTGATCAATTTTTATTTTGGTTCCATTATATCCCTTATTTCATAGAGATCTCTTTATCATTATAATTTCAATAGTTTGACCATTTCAATAGTCTCAGTAGTTTCAAGTACCTAATAATCTTGAGAAATTTTATTTACAAATATTATTATCTCTGCAGAGTTTTTCTCCTCAAGAGTTTCATAATAGAGGGACAATTCTTTTCCTTTTTCTTTTTAAGATTCAAATCTTGGAACCGATACATCTACCACGCTTCTAGCGTACAATGGATGTATTTTTTAATATATTAGTATATCGCTCGATTGAGATATTAATTCGAGCAGGAGCATCTATAAAGGAGACATAGGATTTGGTCACCCTCTTTCATTAATGAATACATCCGTGAATTAGCAAGTAATAGTTTACAAGTGAACAATTCTTTGAACTTTTGGTTTAATGATACATTCCACATAAATTCTCATTTTTCAACTTTCGTTTTTCTCCCCCTGATGTTGAAGCATTGAGGTGGAGTAATTGGGACATACAGTATATAACTCAAAATTCATAGATGGGATATACATCGAGTTCTTGTTAGAGATAAGTTATACTGGGGAGATCCATGATTAGTGCTGTAACATATATCATAATATGTACCCATGTAAAAGTAGGTAATAAAAATAGTCTAGCCATTCGATGCAGGCGTTTAATCAGAAAATTATGCAAGACCATTTTGTGTCTGTATGTGGGCTATATGGCAATTCATCCCATACAATAATCATTAAATTCTTAGGATGTAAATTCTGTTGCATTATTTCATCATACGATCCACAACTTGAGCTCATAGTCGGACTATTTATTCAAGGAGTTTCATAAATACCATTGAAAGGTGGATTATTCATAAACATGTGACCAATGGGTAGAGGCCTCTATTAATATTATAAAAAATATTGAATTGGTCCATGTGATGAAATAATTGGTACACATATATCCCATTTATATTCCTTCAAATACATGGGACTCAAACCCATTTTCAATTGAGTATGACATAGCAATCACTTTGTCTTAAATATAAACAGCACATGATGTTTACTCCGATATAAGAATCTTCTGGTTATTTAATGGGTGCTCGAGAGAATTTCCAATGACTCTCTTAATCATATTTATACCCGAATGACCCAAATAGTATAAGAGCTTCTAGGTCTGTTAACTTCTGAGTAATCATCTCGAAGGGTATCCTGAGACTAAATAGATAGTTTTACTTATGAAAAATGTTGTTTCTTTAGGAAACATGATATGTGCTCTTATGGAGCCTTTAATTAGGTATCAAATAGATTAATTGAGAAATATAGCCATATGAATAACTGATAATAAGTAAGTGGCACAGCCGACCTATAATAAGTAGACGGTATAGCCGACCATATAAATAACAACTAATAAGTAGGCGGCATAGCCAACCATATAAATAATGAAGGATTAATAAAAGTAGACGGCTTAACCAGCCATGAATATGCAAAATAGAAAATATAAAAACTTAAGTTTTTCTCTTGCCTTTATCTCCTCGTCATTAGTGGACGTCTTAAATTTTGGTCCATTCTGGGTACCATAGTTCCAGTTATTATGAACCCGAATATAACTTTGTCCACGGCCACGTCCATGTTTACGACCTTGACCATATCCCTAATGGTCATATGTTGAAGCATTCACTACAGGGAATGGTTCAGACCCAGTTGGTCGTGACTGATGATTTTTCATCAACAATTTATTATCTTGTTCAACAATGAGGAGGCATGATATTAGCTCTAAGTATTTTTTAAATCCCCATTCTCGATATTGCTACTGAGGAGCATATTCGAGACACGAAAAGTAGAGAGAGTTTCTCTAACATATTCTCCTTAGTAATATTTTCTCCGCATAATTTTAATTGGGAGGTAATATTAAATACTGCAGAGTTATACTCGCTTACAATTTTAAAATCTTGCAATCGTAGGTGAATCCATTCATAATGAGCTTTAGGGAGGATCATAGACTTTTGATGATCAAACCTCTCCTTTAAATTCAACAAAAGGACATACGGGTCCTTTATAGTAATATACTCAACTTTCAATCCTTCAGAGATATAATGCATAAGAAATATCATTACTTTAGCGCGATCCTGCTGGGATGCCTTATTTACCCTTTTAATTGTATCTCCAAGATTCATAGCATCAAGGTGAATCTCAACATCAAGGGTTCATGGCAAATAATTTTTGCTAGATATATTAAAAGTAGTAAATTCAAGAAAATCACAAAGATTAGGGAATTAAAATTACCTCGAGTATATAACGATTCTCAGCTGGCTACAGACTTGTGTTGATAATGTGTTACAAAACTGGGGACAAATTATACTCAAAAGAAAGAGAATAAAAATACAAACCCAAATATAACAAAAGAAACAAGTATTTTATATCAGAACTAAAGAACCAGAGAAGTTTTTCTTCTATTCAAATAATTCTCTCAATATTATATTATTTAAAATATTCTCAAACTCACTCACAATTCACTCAATCTCATTCTCTTCTCTCGCTTCTGCATCTCCCAATTTGTAGCGAGTTGAGGCGGTGAGGTTTCTTAACTGCGAAGAAAATGGGTATATATACATATATTATATGTGTATATGTATATAAAGGTCTTTTACATAATTTTTAATTTTTTTGGATATTTAATAATATCCAAACTCGATTATAAAAATTATACCCAAAAAATTACCAATAGTTTTAATATAATCATATTTTTTAAGTTTGTATTTTAAAAATTTTATTTACTCTATCCTCTCCCTCCCTCTCTCCAAAATCCTAACATTTCCCTCACTAATCCTCTCTCCCGCCTCTCTCATGCGTGGATTTCCATCTCCCTCTTCTCTTGCAGGGACCGTCCTTCCCTCTTCTCTCTCTCCTACGCAAATTTCTCCAAAACCGTACTATCTCTCTCACACGCTAATGCTCTTCCTCTCCCTTTTGTCTCTGTTTCTGCGAGAACCCCGAAAATAGTCTAGGGTAAGCCTTTCATTCTCTTCTTCTCTTTTTCATTATTTAAAATGTCGCACATAATCAAAATTTCTTCTTTTTCTTGCATTTTAGGTATGGTTTTGTTAAAATTTTTATCATTTTTTTTTATGAATTTTATTATCATTTGGTTCTAAATTTTATTTTTTACCTACAATTTTACTCAAAGTAATAAAAAACAAGTCTAAAATGAAGCTTGGATATTTTTATTTTTTATTTTTTTAACACAATATTTTTTACTTGTTAGTGCTTCATTAATAATAAAAGACTAATTGTGTTTCATAATATATATTTTTTTAATACAATATAAACTAATTAGTCTTTTATTCATATTCTATTTGTTTATTTCATTTTATCACGCATATAAACATTGTTCATTTCTTTTTGTATGTTTTTTACACTTTAAATCATATTTTATACCAATAATATTATTTTGATTATGTTTTCCAAACATTTAAACCCTAATATTATTTTTGACTTTAGGGCATATAAATTAACTTATAAATCAGCCTAGGGATTCAAGTCGGTTTATTTGTCCTTCGACTTTGCCATTTGCGTTCTATTATAGACAAGTAAGAAGGAATGATAACTCCTACGAGAGAATTGAATACATTGGAACCCTTAGTGGTGGAAACAAGGATACAGATATCAATCTTAATTCTATCTTTTTAATCTTTATCTGATAGAAGTAGCAGTTATATTGATGTATTTTTAATCATGCATAGTGTATAGTATTTGATATTATATTACAATTCATAGATATTCTTATGCTATTTACTTATTGTAAAATATTATCCTTGCATGTTGCATGATTTATTATTTTGTATTTTTTATTGGGTTATTATTTGTATAATTTTATTGTGCATACCACAAAAAAGGTTACTTTAAATACTTAGTATACATGTGTTATGATTCAAGCTCAACTTGAATCATAACCTAGGGTTTGGATATGTGATCACATTAGAATGTAAGATCAAGATAAGAATCAACAGAGAATTAGAGAATGAAGATGAGATTGAAGTAGATTAAGAAGAGGAGTTAAAAGATATGAAGAAAATATCTAGAGAGACTTGGAAGAACAAGAGAGTGAAAATATCTTTGAACTCATCAAAGTTATCCAAGATTACAAGAGATCTTACCTACTTATACTACCACTTACTAATGGCGGCTAAGACTAAAATATCTTAGGATACATTGCACTTAGGCCATGGCCTTAACCGACCATATTGACCCTTACAAGACTAATACAAGCTCATTATTGATGACTTATACAATTGACTTATTTCTAATTACTTCCCTATATCTAGAATCATAACAACATGGTGCGGCAGGACAGTGAGGTTGATGAGGATGCCAACAATTGGATTAAAGTAGGTTAGCATGGGGATGGCCTCTTTGGTACTATGCGATAGAAAGTTCCCATTAAAGTTAGAGGGAAAATACTATAAGATGGTAGTGAGATCGGTTGTGTCATACGGGGTGTAATGTTGGCCAGTTAAATGGTATCATACGCAAAAGTTGAAGGTGGCGGAGAAGAGGATCTTGTGGTGGATGTGTGAACACACAAGGAAGGATAAAATCAAAAATAACGTTATAAAAAGCAAATTGGGCGTTGCTCTAATCAAGGATAAGTTGAGAGAGCAACTCTTGAGGTGTTTTGTGTATGTTAGGAGGAGACTGATCATTGCCCCTTTCAGGAGATGCGAACAACTGCATATTACAAACGGGAGGAGAGGGAGAGGTAGGCCAAAAAAAGTTGGATGAAGACAATTAAACATGATCTCACCCATGTCAACTTAATTGAGGAGATGGCCCTAGATAGAGCTGAGTGGAGGGCCAGCATAGGTGTAGCTAATATAACAATTAAGGATAGAGGAGCATAATTAGGCTAGTACTAGCGCCCTTAAGCTTATATGTATGCCTATTTGATTATATTTGCTATTGCTAGTGTGTTGGTTCCTTGTTGGTTTTTCACTCTATTGCTTTATTGCATATTGCTATTTATTGCTTTCTTTGTGATGTTATTTTTATGCTTTTATACTCTTATGCTTTTGTTTTTCATGTTGTTGGTCCTCGGACACAGCTTCCTTTTAAGGTAGCGCCCAGAAAGGCTATATACATCATCCTCCCCCACCCCCCCCCCCCCCGAACGCTGCATATGGGGGACCCTTTGAGACACTGGGTTTGTTGTTGTTGTTATGATATGTCCCCCACGGTTTACATGATTGAAGCTCATGCAAAGAGGTCCTTTGATACCCAATATTCTGAATATGTTGGTGGGCCCATTGAGGCCCATTATCCAAGTGAGATATTACATGACAACTTGGCCCAGGAAAGCATGAGAGAAAAGCTCACCCCTGCATAGACCAGGGTGGGAACGCGGGCTTAGGCTCACTGTCGCAGGCCCACTAGTGATTAGCGGGCCAGGAGTTGAGCTCAAGATTTGGGTTGTTCAGCCGGAAAAATCCCTAGTAATATCTATGTTACATGACCTTCACCTCCATAGAAGTCGTCAGCTGCTGCTGCGTACCGCAAGATATTTTCATAAGTTTGTTATGGGAATTTTGGCTCAGTTTTACTGTTTTATCCTTGTCATTTATGACTATATATAGTCTCTTGTATGGGGATATTTACTATGAATAATGAATGCTTGTCTTTTTCCTTAGTTTTTCTCGTTTTCATAATTGAATCCTATCATGTTGTTGTTGATTTTTGTAATTTTACCATCTTTATAATTTAATGAAGTGTCTCAATTTTTATATTTATACATTTTTGATTTTCAATTTTCGCTTATCCAATTTTTTGAATATTGTAGACAACAAGCTTTTATTTTTTCAGAAAAAACTACATTAATTTTCAATAATTCAATATGTGTTCATCAATAATTGTGCGGGGCAAAGCGGGCTATTCCAAATGCAATTCAATTGCATTTTCAAGACCGTCGGCCATAAAAGGGGGAGTCCGGCTCCATTCAGGGATATTGGCCTCAACACAGCAAGAAAAACTCCCTTATAAAGATTTCTATTGTCATTTTATTTTCCAAACTACATTTGTCCAGAAGCATTCAATTTGAATTTGTAAGTTTTATTTCTTGTTATTTTTGTCAATATTGTAATATGTATTCATTATTCAAATTTCAGTTCCAAACTTGATTTTAAATACTATATTCATTATTCTTTTATCTCAAATTGGTATTAGAGCCCAGTCTTGACGGTCATCCTTCATGGCTACACCTTGCCAAATTAAATAAAAAAACACAAATAGAGAATAATGTAAAAAACAAAATGCAAAAACACATCCTATTGGAATACCTACTAATAAGAACTAGGGGTGTGTTGATGGGTTGGGTAATACCCAAGATCCACCCAACCCACATCAATTGGGTTGGGTTGGGTGCATTTTTAAATTTGGGTCCAGTGGGTCCAATATGCTTTGTACCCATGGGTATCGGGTATGGTTCTGGATTACCCATGGGTCGGCATTCATTATCTTGGATCATTTTCAAATGTGTCTAAATCAAGATTAAATAAGCCTGAATGGGTAAACATATATTTGATGTTTGACTATTGCTTAGGTATCCTGACATTTCAATATATAAGTATAATACCTTAGGTTTGATTATTATTACTTAGGCACCTACTGTTTCAATATATAAGTGGGATACCTGAGATTTGATTTTTATCACTTTGGTATCATGACGTTCCAATATATAATTGGGATACCTTGAGGTTTAAAACTTCTATCTATTAGGTACCTAGATGTTTTAAAATTTTATCAATATGGTATCCTTCTTCTAAAATTTGATAGATTTTTTGTGAAAAATGTCAAATTAGAACATGACTCTGATAATATATAAGTATTTTTATTACAATTTGGTTATTTTGACAAGAGATATTGACACGACATATAATTTTGGCAATATATGTAAGTAGTTTACACGAAGATGTTTACACGAAAATTGGTGAATATTTTATCATAATTCATTAAATTTTTGTCAAAAATATTAATATGACTTTTATATATTATCTTTGCGTAAAATTGGTCTGATTTCTAAAAAAGTTTTATCAAATTCCAACATAGGGTTCCTAGGTAATAAAATATTTAAACTTGGGCTACTTCAATTGTATATTGAAACAAGGTACCTAGATAATAAATGTTGAAATCTTA
Source organism: Simmondsia chinensis (assembly GCA_018398585.1). Classification (NCBI taxonomy): domain Eukaryota; kingdom Viridiplantae; phylum Streptophyta; class Magnoliopsida; order Caryophyllales; family Simmondsiaceae; genus Simmondsia; species Simmondsia chinensis. Next base: position 11,772,781 of record JAGTTD010000022.1, read on the forward strand.
GGATACCTAAATGATTATATGTATATACACACATGCGAATGATCAAAAATAGAACAATCCTAACATGGATCCCCTTCTTTGCTTTTTAATCAATTATTTATATTAAACTCAAATTAGAATTAGTTAAAATCGAACTTAAATGAATGTTTATGCATTAACTAAATATAACCCACCCAACCCAACCCAACCCAAAACCATCATCCTACCATTTGGTGGGTATGAATTGGGTATAGGCCAAATATTGGATGGGTTATGTTGGTTTTTGACCCAACCCGCCCAAACCCGACCCACGTGCACCCCAGGAACTAATGAGAAATATTGATTGAATCAAATACATGCGTATGTTTCTTTGCATATATTAGACAAAAAAAATAACGGACTTACGAGTCTCATCATTCCAGTTAGTCGTCATTGCTGGGGATGAAGCTGTATGTATAAACGAGAAGTCAAAATAAGTAAAAGAAACACCAAAAACCTCAAAGTAGAGGTCTGTACTAACTCTAGCAAAATTAACAGTAATAGAAACAAAAATGGAAAAAGGATGGTTCATCAGCCCTAGAACATACACATGTATGTACAATGCTATGAAACAGAAAAATGCTAACTAATTTTCTTATTGTCATAATACATAGCTCAAGAGGAATGAACAGATTCAGAATCTGGCATATTAGTTACATAATTAATAGTATATGAAATACAATGTATTTAGTTTTGTAGAAAAAATCACACAATCCAAGCACAACGGAATCGTAAAATCAACGAAATAATAATGAAATCAACACACCAATATTTACGTGGAAATCCTCTCTCAACTAGAGGGAAAAGACCACGGGACCCAATAGGTGCCTCAATCCACTATGAAATTTAAGGATTACAATCTCTAATTATAAATCCCATACAATCATCAATGTCAATCTTCAATATCATTGTGACTATTACACAGTAAGTCACCAACTCTCTCTAAGTGTACTGCTGCACGGCGTGTTACCAATCCTCCTCAATGTAGCTTCTGCACGGCGAGCCACTAACCCTCTCAAAGTGTAACCGCTGTACGGCGAGTCACGAACCCTCTTCAATGTGTAGCTTCTTCATGGCGAGCCACCAACCCTCCAAAACGTAGCTTTGGAATAAAGGTGGCCACGGGCCGGGTCGGGCCAGGCCCGCACTTTAGCGGGCCGGGGCGGGCCGGGCTTGGAGCCCAAAATATTTTGGCCCTGCTCATGCCCGGGACCCCCAGTCCCAGGCCAGGCCGGGGCGGATCCAATCCTGACCCCCCCCCCCCCCCCCCCCAATTTTTTAAATAAAAAAAATGTAAAATTAAGGAAAATAAACTCGTTTTGTACAAAAATTATTATAATTCATTGATGAATAATATAAGATACAAATACAATTCATCACAATCTTTAATCATTATTAATAAAATATATGATATAAAATAAATAAATAATAGTAAATAACGGTAAATAATGTAACAAATATAACTATAGCAGTTGGATCCTACTATTTAAAAGTACAAATATATTTATTACAAAATAAAAACAAGATATAATCAGTCTACTGGGGGGGTTGCTGTGCCGCCGTCTGACGTATCAGTAGTGCGGTCGTCTTCATCCTCGCTCGATTAACCCAGCCTCAAGTCGTTTTGCTCCCTAGCCTCTGCGTGCATCCAGTCCTTTAAGCACACGGACATCTCCAAGCTGGATGATGATAGCTTCGCCCTCTTCGTTCCAAGCAACCTGCCACCAAGACTAAACGCACACTCCGATGGTACTGAAGACACCGGACACATTAGCATATCACATGCCATGGCGGAAAGCAAGGGATACTGGGCTTGATTTATACACCACTATTTTAAAATTTCAAATTGCGGATTCGCCGGTGTCGTGAAGAACTGGATCATCGACCTCCGTAAATAATAATCTAACTCATCACATAACGTGGGAGTTTCTGCTGGCGTGAATTGGTCCAACAGCGTCCACGCATATGACGACTGTGAACTACTTCCACCGATGTGGAAGATTCTACTGTAGTAGAAGCAGCTTGTGGATTATCAGATGAGAGAAAAAGAAAAAAAAAAGTTTCCTCCCAAAAAGAAGAAAAAGGGGGCAAAAGAAAAAGAAAAATTGAAAATTGATGTACGTTCGTGATAAAGTTTCTTTTATGCTATATCAAGGTCAAAATATTGTAAAGTGGTCACTCATATGCCACTTCAAATTTCTCTATGTATAGGCATGTGTTTAGGTGATTCAATGGCACGGGTGCACAAAACCTTTATATATTTGGTTGGGAGCGAGAATTTGAGGAAATTCTATGCCATGAAATCCTAATCACTTTCACTTGTGCGCTTAAATTGCTTGAGTAGTCCCTATTAGTTGATACAAGGTTAATGAAATTTTATGACGAGTTTTGAAGTTTAATCATCTGAATTCATGGAATTGGAGAATGTTCTAAATGATTTAATCTTGGCTTGAATTGTAATATAGGTGTTAATCTCGAAAAACTAGGTGAAGGTTGGGATGGTTGGGGTAGTTGGTCACTTTAGTCTATATGTTAAATCATATACTTTGCTCGAGGACTAGCAAATGTTAGGTGTGGGGGTGTTGAAGCGCCTCATATTTATGCATTTTTTATTTGTTATTTTAACTATTTTGTACCTATTTGATTATAATTCTACACTCATTTTGGCAATTTATATATTTAACAGGTTTAAAATTAAAGTTCTGAAAATTGTAAAATGTTGGTGCAAATGAGGCAAATTCGATGCGTAAATAATTAAATCAAGTCAATCAAGATTCGGGACAAGAACGTATAAGCTCGACCCTCGTCGACCACCAGCAGCACTGTCCTCAGCCCAGCCCAACTTCCAGCCCAACAACACCACCAGCCCGGCACCTGCATCCAGCCCACGAACAGCACGCCACCAGCAGGCCCAACCGACCCACACCATCATCGTCATCTCACAACAGCCCAAAAACGCAGCCCGTTACTGTTCATCGTCGACCTTGCCCCAAACTCACTGACCCAGATCCGGCCCACCAACAGCCACACCAGGACGTCCTCAGCCCGGCCCAACAGCACCGACTTAGGGCTCGTTTCGATTTAAAAAGAAGAGGGGGTCTCTGTTGGGGGGCACGGGGCGGGGGGGGGGGGGGGGGATTGTCTCCCTCTCTCACCGTTCTCTGCCTCTCTTCTCTCAGCTCTCTCTCTCTCTCTCTCTCTCTCTCTCTCTCTCTCTCTCTCTCATATTAAATTTTTCTTTATTTTAATTTTTCGTTAAATTAGAACGAGAGCGAAATTAACGTGGAGATCAACATGAGTTTGTTTAACTTCTTTTTCACCGGATCATTCTTGATGGGGAGCTAGCTTGCTCTCTGGGGTTAGATGAAATCTTAGCCTTTACTTTTGTTCACTTTTAATTCGGGTTAATTTGATTATTTACATAAATTGCTTGGTTGAAATAAATACTTTGAAGTATTACATTTTTATTGTTTATTCAATTGTTATGATTATTGAGTTTGTAACCTTTAATTGTTGATATTGATATTTATAAATTAATTCTTCGTGTTTGTAGCCTTAGGATTAGTTAATCAAGTAATAGTATTAACCGAATTGTTAATTAAAGCCTATCTTCCCTATGCTTTAGTTAAATAGGGTCAATACGTAATAATTAACAATACGTTAAGTAGAGCCTATTTTCCTTATGCTTTAGTTAGATAGGGTCAATACGCAATACTAACAACATTACCTTAGTAGGTTGAAGCTTGTAGCCTAGACCACTATCCGTGTAATAATCAATAATCCCAATTAAGAGTTAACGCAAAAGTAATTGGCTAACAATGGATTCGAAACCTTAGACTTCAATTTAATACACATCCCCGATTAGTAGTAGATTATTTTAGTTTAACTGTCACTTTCTAGATTAATTAACACAAAAATATCACTTTTCCTTAAATCAATTTAGATCATAGATTAAATTCACGCACTCTTAGTCCCTGTGGTTTGACACCCTCTTGCCCTACACTTCAATTTAAGTGTGTTTAATAGATATAGTTTTATATTAAATTTTGATAGACGACGAAAAACACATCAGTTACAGGTCGACCCGGCCCACTGGCCACCTCTACATTGATAAGAGGAAGCTGCAAAAACTCTCTCAATCAAAACACTTACAACAAATCTCTCAATCTCTCCCTGCCCGGGTGCCCCCCAGGGTACCCTTTTATAAAACCCTTGAACTCTCACATCTTTTCTCTCTTTTCCTCGCACATAAAACAATAACTTTCAACCTCTATTTATAGTTGAATTATCTAAATCTAATCTAATTCAAAATATCAATTCTAATCAAACTTATTTAGGTAACCCAATCTTGATCAAATATCACCAAAAGCATATTTAAATCAAATTAGATTGATAATAAATTTGAGATAATTAATATCCAACAAGTTTAAAATGTTCTCAAGAATTTGATACAAATTATCAAGAATTTACAATATAACAGTAGAATTGTAATCTTTAAGTTTTGATATTATTTCACATGCACTTGGTTTTACTATTGCAATGCAATTCTATTAATATATCTGCTACAAGTATTTTACTAAATCTATTATTGCACTAAAAACAAGATTGACGCAAAATTCGTGAACAAAAAAAATTTGCATATTATTCTTCGCAAACATTCGACAAAAAATAGAACTTACGAATGTCTTTGTTATGTCTAGAACATAACCTTATAAGATAGTGTTGTTTAGAAGAGTGTTAGATGAGAAGAGAAGGATTTAGAAGAGGATGAGATGAGAGAATAGGAAAGAAACTATGTTCTTGTTAATATCTTTCATGAATGCCTTGCAAGGATATAGCTTTTTGCTTTTTATACAACATCTAAGATCACTTAACTATTTTTCCCTCCAAAAGTAACAACTCCCAACTAACTTGATTCCTCTTTACATGCCCAGATATACAACTCATGACAATACCCACCCCAACAAAATGATTCTTGACTCAAGAATCAAAGGTAGGAAATTGACTTTTAAGGAAATGATAATCTTCCCAACTGGCCTCATCTTCACTCAAGTTGGACCATTTTACCAGTACTTGTGTTATAGCTTTATTATTGCGAGGAGCGATGCATCTAGCTAAGATACTCTCAAGTACGGCAAGAATAGTGCCTTGAGCTGAAACCAATGGAGGCTGCAGCTGGGGAACAATCTCATCGTCTAACCTCTTCTTGAGTAATGAAACATGAAATACAGGAGGGATTTTGGATTCAGGAGGAAGAAGCAAGCGATAAGCCACATTACCCACTCTCTGAACTACTTCATATGGCCCATAATACTTAGCAGTCAGCTTGACATTGGTCCTAACTGCCACTAATGTCTGTCTATATTGCTGTAATTTAAGGTAGACCATGTCTCTCACCTGAAATTCCCTGTCAGATCTTTGCTTATCTGCATAAAACTTCATACGTGCCTGAGCCTGTACCAAGTGATCCTTGAGCTGCCTATTCACATTAGCTCTGTACTGCACTGTGGCCTGCACTTCTGGGATTGCAGAATAATAATCTCCTTGCAAAACAGGAGCTGATGGATTGTAACTGTAAAGTGCAAAGAATGGCATTGTACTGACGACAGCGTGAAATTTGGTATTATACCAATATTCAGCCATGGACAAGTATTGATTCCACTGGTGATGATGATGAAAGTCATGATGCGCAAATATTGCTCTAAGCACTGATTCAGACATTCTGTTTGGCCATCTGTTTGTAGATGACAGGATGAGCTCAAGGTGATATTTGTTCCCAACAATCTGAAGATTTCCTCCAAAATTCACTTGTAAAAATCTTATCTCCATCTGATACAATCAATGTTGGTAGCCCATGGAGCTTGTAAATGTTGTCCAAGAATAAACGAGCTAACTGTAATGTTGAAATTGGGTGTTGAAGGGCAAAGAAATGACCATATTTGGTAAATCTATCTTTCACCACCCAAATCGTATTCTTTTCTTGAGAACTAGGCAAGCCCTCAATAAAGTCCATTCCAGTGTGGCTCCAAGCTTGATCTGGTATTGGCAAGGGTTGCAAGAGACAAGGATTACCATAGTGCTCACCCTTAGTTCTCTGACAGAAATCACAAACTTGCACCCAATTTGTGATATGTTGCTTCGTTTGTCTCCAGTAGAACCATTGCTTCATACTTTTGTAAGTTCCCTGAATTCTAGAGTGACCTCACAAAGGAGAAGTGTGAAAAGGAGCAAAAAGTTGTCTTCTAAGATTAGAAGAATCACCAATGTAAATCCTCCCTTTCACCGCAGCACATTGCCTGAGAAAGTCACATTAGGGACCGCAGTAGCACACACAGCTAGAGCAGTAATCCATTCTTGTGCACAACCATCTGAAACATAGGACTTGTAGATGTCTTTCATCCAAGAAGGTCTGATAACCGAAATTGCATTCATTTCACCTTCCTGAGCCAAATCTTCTCTACGTGATATTGCGTCAGCCACTGTATTTTCCCTTCCCTTGCAATATATAATGGAATAATCAAGACCCAACATCTTCATTAAACCTTTCTTTTGCACTCTAGTGGTTATTTTTTGCTTGAGGAGATGCTTGAGACTTTCATGATCTGTGCGAATTATAAAATGATGCCCCTCGAGATAATGTCTCCACTTTTGCATAGCCACTAAGATGGCTAAGTACTCCTTCTTATAGATGGATAAAGCTTTATGCCTCTCACTCCGGGCTTGACTCAAAAATGCTATAGGGCGATCCCGCAGCATAAGAACTGCTCCAATCCCTCTTTGATAAGCATCAACGTCAAGAACAAAAGAAATGGAAAAGTTGGGCATTGCCAAAATAGGAGCCGAGCTTACTGCCCTCTTTAACCTCGGAAAAGCTTCTTGTGTAGCAGAAGACTAACAAAAAGATTCTTTCTTGAGTAATTCCATGAGTGGCTTGGCTATGATTCCATAACCATGGATGAACTTTCTACAATATCCTGTTAATCCCAGAATGCCTCCTAAGGATTTAAGAGTGGTAGGAGTAGGCCAACTATCCATAGCTTGAACCTTAGAGGGATCGGTAGCTACTCCCTCTCTAGACACTACATGACCAAGGTATTCAATTTGGGGTTGAGCGAAAGAGCATTTGGACAGTTTGGCTGATAATTTGTGCTTCTTCATAGTTTCAAAGACAATTTGTTGATGGCATAGATGGTCGGATAGAGTAGGGCTATATATGAGGATATCGTCAAAGAATACAACGACAAATTTTCTTAAGAATTGTCTGAAAATGTTGTTCATTAAAGCTTGAGAGGTAGTAGGGGCATTGGTTAGCCTGAATGGCATAGCCACAAATTCAAAGTGGCCATGGTGGGTTCTAAATGCTGTTTTATGGATATCTTCTTTCTTGACACTTATTTGGTGGTAACCTTGAAACAAGTCAAGTTTAGAAAAGAATTGAGAGCCAAAAAGTTCATCAAGTAAGTCATCTATGATGGGAATAAGAAATTTGTCTTTGATTGTGAGTGCATTAAGCTGTCTATGGTCAATACACATAAGGGAGGTTCCATCTTTCTTTTTTACTAGTATTACGGGAGAAGCAAAAGGACTATGACTTGGTCTTATGAAGTTGGTTTTAAGCATCTCATCAACTTGTCTCTCAATTTCAAATTTTTAGGAATGTGGTTGTTTGTATGGTCTGATTTTAACTGGTTGAGCATCATTTTTCAAAGGTATAGCATGATCTAGTTCTCTTTTTGGGGAAGGTTTGTAGGAGGACCAAAGATGTCTTTGCAATCATGCAATAGCCTAAGTATAGAGGGATGAGAAGCTACCATAGACCTCACAAGTTCTGCACTAATGGAATGTAGATGGTCCCACCCTTAGCACATCAGACAGTCCTTTGCAGGTCATTAGCTTGAGTGAACCTTGCTCCAACACTCCTTGTAGCTGAATTGTCTTGCCTTTATGTCCAAATGACATTGATAAGCTTGTGAAATAAAAGACAATAGGGCTGATGGTCTTCATCCAATCCATCCCTAATACCATGTCACATCTACCCAATTTCAGAATCCTAAAACATACATAAATGAGTGTCCCTACATCTCCCACACGAACTGTTTGCACTTTGTTTGAGTCAACATTGTGTTACCATCAACAATTGTAACCGATAGAGGCATGGCTTGCACCGTTTCATGTCCTATCTTCTTAACAATTCTCGGATCAAGGAAGCTATGTGTGCTCCCATTATCAATGAGAACCATCGTAGTTATGTGTTTTGTAGTACCCTTGATTCGAATCGTGTTATGAGAACCCCCACCAGTCAGGGCATGTATAGAAAGCTCTACATCAGTATCCTCTACATCTGATAGTGCTTCATTCTCTGTTTCTACTTCATCTGATGTATCTGATGTTGGTTCTTACTCAACACCAGCAATAGACATCAATAACTTTGGGTTACACTTGTGCCCAAAAGAGTACTTCTGCTTGCATTTGTAGCAAAGCTTCTATGGCTTCTTTGCTTTATGCTCCCTGATTGAGTGTAATGAGGCTTACTCTCAGGCACATTAGAATTGCTCTTGCGAGAGCTAGATGGCTGACTTAGTAGTGACTTCCCTCTATTAGGACCTTCAACCCAAGCATCAACAATTGATTCAAATAGTTTAGCTTTAGCATAAGCCTTGGCTAAGGTAGGAGGACTCAATGTTTTTACTAAGTTTTTGATTTTGGGCTTAAGGCCACTAATGAAACTTGACATGTAATACCCTTCATTGGCATTAGGATTGGCCACCATCATCAAGGACTTCAAATGTTCGAACTTAGTCATACAGTCCTTGATAGAACCACTTTGTGAAAGCTTATTGAATTGCTCTACTATGTCTCCTGCCTCTTCATCCTCATACTACTCACACATTTCTACAACAAATTCCTCCCATGTTATCTCAGGTTTGCTTGTGACAACACTATGGAACCAAATCTCATGGTCCTCTTGGAAATACATGGTAGCCCACTCAACTTTCTCTTCTTTAGCAACTTCATAGAATTTAAAGAGTCTTTCACATCTCTGAGCCCAAGATTGAGGTTGTTCACCCTCAAAGCATTGCAATTCAAACTTAGGTTGCCTATTATGCCGAGATTTTCCTGATCTACCTTGATCACCCCCCATTATCTTGCAATTTTGAGAAGGGAAGTAAAGATTCAGGAGGTCTTACATTGGGTTATACTGTTGGTGATTGCACTTCAGACTCACTGCGATTCACCTTGCTTTCGATGCTGCCCATCTGCTGCTGCAACTGTTCATGCGACTGATGCAAATTTCCCATAGCTGCAACTATTTTCTGTATTTTTTGTTGAATTTGATTCATTTGCATTGAACTATCCACCGCTAGAGGAACTGGTGCTACAGCCATTGCAGGAGCTTTTCTTCCTTTCACCAGCTTAGAAAACCTAACCAATTCCAATAATGTGCTCTGATACCAATTTGTTATGTCTAGAACACAACCTTATGAAGATAGTGTTGTTTAGAAGAGTGTTAGATGAGAAGAGAGGGATTTAGAAGAGGATGAAATGAGAGAATAGGAAAGAAACTATGTCCTTGTTAATATCTTTCATGAATGCCTTACAAGGATACAGTTTTTTGCTCTTTATACAACATCCAAGATCACTAAACTACATTTCCCTCCAAAAGTAACAACTCCCAACTAACTTGATTCCTATTTGCCTGCCCAAATATACAACTCATGACAGTCTTCATGTATGTTTGCTGCCACAATTGATGACAAAGGTGTAGTTATTAAAATAGAAGTCAAAATAAGGTGTTGAAGCTTAAGAAAGTCATGAATGATCATAAGAAATAGATATTGAAGCATTTCTCAAAGGATGTTTGATTGGTGCCACTGGCGGGATTAAAAACTCTCTCGTTCTAGCCTAACTCGCAGTCAAGGCTTCATCTTCATAATCCAATTGGTTGGGATGTCTTTAGGACCCTTTTTGCGCTTCTATTGGGGTAAGTTGGGGAGATCGGGCAACCACTAGTGTCCACCTGCTCATTACCAAATTGTCTTGGAGCTAAGTGAGGTAAGTGGTAAACAACATGTTCAAACACTACCATCACGGTATAAGACCTGGCCAACTCCACATGATTGACATAATGAGGAAACACTTCATATGGACGCCAAGTCACCTAACAAAAAAATCAATAAACATTAGCATCCCATACAAAATAAAACCACAATAACATAATTAACTGAATATATGAACACATAAAAAAGACAAACCTTGTAATTTTGTTAAGATTACTAGGCCTCTTAATTAACTAAATGATGCAACGCGGAAGTGAAATTTAGGAAAACGGGAAGGGTTCCGCAGTCTTCCCTTTAATTTTATTAATCAGTAATAAAAACAAATAGGAAAATAAGCTCAATTCTAACAGCTCGAGAAGAGAGAACTCTCAAAATAGAAATCAAAATTTGAAATAATGAATGAGAAAAACCCTTGATTTCCTCTAGTATATATAGAGGAGCTATTTGAATAAGAATCAAATTCTAAAAGATAATCAAATTTTAAATATGAAAGTAAAGCTAAAATCCTAATCAAACTCTAACTCTATCCCCCACGTATTCGTCTTCGCATCCGCCAACCTAACCTGCCAAGCTTATATATGGGCTGCATCATCTCCCCCCTCCCCCACAGGTTGGAGAGAATTCGCCCTCCAATTAGCTCGAGGATCAGCATGATCGTTGTTGCCAAAGTAGAGAACAAGATCTTTGACGTTGAACACATCAGAAGTCCTCATACCTGGTGGAAGCTATAGTAGGCATTGTCGTTGATCTTGTCAAGTACTGCCAATGGTTTTATCTTGCGTACTGTCAGCTTGTTATACTCCCATGTCAGGAAGCGTTCCCATGTCAATATTGCCCAAATTTTGTAGCCAACTTGGAATTGAACTAATCTGCGTGTTCTGCCATTTACCGTCTTGTACTTGGCGGTGGCCTCTAACAACCGAGCTCTGGTTTGCTCATAGATGTCCTTGAGGGAAGAGATGAAGTCCTCTGCCTTCCCGTGGGGACGTGTCAAGTCCGAAACTGGTGCCAAGTCAATCAGAGAACGTGGAATAAAGCCATAAACTACCTCGAATGGTGCGAACCTTGTACTTCTATTGAAGAAGTTGTTATAGGTGAACTCAGCCAAGTGCAGCTTCATCTCCCACCCCTTGGTGTTATTAGCAATGAGGCATCGGAGGAGGTTGCCCAATGATCGATTAGTGACTTCGGTTTGTCCATCCATTTGAGGATGATGGACGGTGCTAAAGGCGAGAGATGTATTCTCCAGCCTTAATAACGTCTTCCAGAAGTAGTTCATGAACCTGACATCCCTATTAGAGGCAATGCTACTCGGTAACTCGTGCAGCTTGTAAACCTCCTGAAAGTATAAACCCGCCACATATATGGCGTCAACAGCGTTCTTGCATCCAATGAAGTAAGCCATCTTAGAGAAGCGATCCACGACGATGAAGATTAAATTAATGCCGGCTGTTGTTCTCGGTAAGCCTAACACAAAGTCCATGCTAACATCCATCCATGGCTGACTCGAAATCTGTAGCGGCAAATAAAGACTAGCGTTGGTCACCCCGCCCTTTGATACCTGATAAACCTTGCAACGTTGGACATATCTCCCAACCTCCTTGCATATGGTTGGCCAGAAATAGCTAGCGGTAATGAGCTGTAGTGTCTTATCTCGCCCCATATGCCCTGCGTTGTGCTTCTCCTCAATTATCTTGAGCCTCCAGCTTGAGATCAGAATGCAAAGTTGATTCCTTTTGAACATGAATCCATCATGAATGGAGTAGCTAGGAATAGAACCCTATTGTGCTTCCTACCATATCTTACCAAACGTAGGATGATCGTGATACTGTCTCGCCAGCTGATCAAACCCGATCACGGTAACTCTGTGCTGGGAAAGTAGAGATTCCGCCTACTCAGGGCATCTGCCACCTTGTTCATCACCCCTAACTTATGCTTGATGACGAAGTGGAAGAGCTGTAAGTAGCTAGCCCACTTGGTGTGTCAGTCCGAGAGTTTGTCTTGGCTATTGATGTACTTCAGGGCACGTTATTAGAATATAAGATGAACTCCCGGTTGGCTAAGCACAACTTCCAATGCCTCAATGCTCTAACCAACGCATAGAATTCTAGATCGTAAGTTGAGTAGTTCAACCTACTCCCATCAAGCTTCTCACTAAAGTATGCAATAGGTCTCTCGTCTTGGCTAAGCATAGCGGCAATGCCAATCTTGGAGGCATCCGTGTGTAACTCAAATGTCTTCTGGAAATTCGGAAGGGCTAACACCAGTGGTGTGGTCATTCTCTTCTTTACGTCATCGAAAGCGGCATTTATTTGTGGAGTCCAAATGAAAGAACCCTTCTTCAGACGATCAATTATTGGCGCCATGATGGAACTAAAGTTTAGAACAGAACGCCTGTAGAATGACGCCAACCCATGGAAACTTCGAACTTCGCCAATTGTTCTTGCCTGAGACCTGTCACGTATGCTTGCTATCTTCCCCTCATCAGCTGAAATATTATCCTTGGATATAATGGAAGGTCACCTCATCCCTCATAAGCTCGCACTTCTTCATAGTGGCAAACAAGCTCTGTGCTCTCAAAGTACTCGTCACGTCCTCTAGATGTCGGATATGCTCAGGTCGATCCCGGCTATAAAGAAAGATATCATCAAAATAAACAACAACGAACATCCTAATGAAAGGATGCAGAACCTGATTCATAAACCTCATGAACGTGCTTGGCGCATTGGACAATCCGAATGGCATCACTAGCTACTCGTAAATCCCCTCCCTTATCTTGAAGGTGGTTTTCCACTCGTCGCCTGGCGAGATCCTAATCTGATGGTATCCTCTCTTCAAGTCTAACTTCGTGAACATCTTCAAGTTCTGCAACTAGTCAAGCAAGTGATCGAATCTAAGAATAGGAAATCGATAGCATACCGTGATCTTGTTGATTGCTCTACTGTCAACACACATTCGCCAACTTCCGTCTTTCTTAGGCGTTAACAGAGTTGGTACTGCACAAGGACTTAAGCTCTCTCTGATAAAGCCTTTGGCAAGTAGCCCCTCCACTTGGCATCTCAACTCCTCATGCTCTGAAGGACTTATCCGATAATGAGGCCTATTTAGCAATGAAACGCCCGGCACCAAATCAATGGGGTGCTGGATGTCTCTTAATGGCACCAGTGCTTCTGGAAACTCTTCTAGGAATACGTCAGCGTATTCCTTCAACATGGCGGCAATCTCACTCGATACTTCTCCTGGATGTATCTTGCTTTCCTTTCCAATCAAAACAAACACGATCTTGGTGTCTCCAACCTCCTTGGCAAACTTGGCTCATCCTTACATGTTCGCATGTTGAGCTTCTAAATCTCGCGGTCCTTCCTCCTTCTTAGGTAACAAGATGATCTTGGTCCCCTCGAAGATGAAACTATAGGTATTCTTCCTCCTGGCATGGACGAAACTCCTATCGTACTGCCATGGGTGCCCCAACAATAGATGGCAAGCATCCATGGTGACAACATCACACCAAACCCCGTTCTTGTACTTCGCCCCAATCAAAGATTTAACCAAGCAACGTTTGGAAATAGATACCTGATTTCCCTTCCTCAGCCATTACAATTTGTAAGGACTAGGATGAGCCTCTGTCTTTAACCCTATCTTGGCGATAGCCTCTTCAGATATGATGTTCTCACAACTGCCCGAGTCAATAACTATGTGGCACACCTTACCGCCAATGGTGCAAGTAGTCTAGAAGATGTTGTTCCTCGGCTAACCATCCCCTTGCTCCTCTCTTGGCACGAAGCAAGCATGCCTAACTACTAGTAGTTGCCCTTCATCACCTGTTACGACATCTTCTCCCTTCGGCGCCAACTCATCTTAGACCTCTTCCTCAACAGTCTCGTCATCCTCACTGAGGAGCTCCTCGATGTAAAGACCTTGGCCAGGCATATCACTCTTACGGCACTCAACAGCATGGTGCCCCACCTCTCCACATTTGAAGCAATGAGTCCTCGACGCACTTGCCAAGTCCTGAGTAACCAGCTTATCGGCATTGGTGGCTGGCGGTCTGCTCTGTGTTTTGAGTTAGTGGTGCTCCCACTTGGTCTTTGCCGCCAACTTGTACTCCCCCTGCTTCGCCAACTTTGCGATGCCTTTGTTGATAGTCTACCTATGCGGCTCTCTAACTTGCTTCAGAAATGGAAAAGATGTTGAACATGTTAAAAAATTCCTGTATGGACTCCTTCAACCCGCCAATGTAGCGATTTGCCAATTGCTCCCCAGTTTCCACCAAGTCGTTCCTAGCAACTAACGAGTAGAACTTTGTCATGTACTCCTTCACAAATCTTGAGCCCTCAAGCAAACCTTGCAGACGTTGATACATCACCTTGGCGTGATTGTGAGGCAGGAAGGCACCTCTCATATGCTTTTTCATCTTCTCCCATGACTCTATCTTCAACTTCCCTTGGCGAAGCTAAATTTTCTTCAGTTGTTGCCACCAAGAGACTCCCTACCCCGAAGTCGGGTAGCGACTAACGACGCCTATTTCTTCTCTAGAACCTCCTTGAACTCAAGGACTTCCTTCACTGCTGCTAACCAATCCCATGACTCCTCTTGGTGTCTTCCTCCATTAAATTCCGGTATCTGAACCGAATCCCCACCTTCGAACATCAAAGTCGTGGGTATTGCCGGTATTGGGCCGATGTCGCATTAACCTAGGATCCGGTAGCTCATCATCTTGGAATAGATTCTGGAAGCTCTTGTTTGTCTCCTCTATTTCACCCATTGTTTTCAGGCGTTGGAGTTGGGTTCCCGGACCTAGGTTGGGATTTGGCCCTAGTTGAATCAAGTAACGCTCGATTCGCTGGAATTTCTCCTCCAAGTCCTCTAGTCTCTTATCGGTCTGCCATTGATGGTCACAATCATAAACGTCTTCGGCGACAGCATATTTCTGTCGCCCACGGGTCATCTCAAAAATCATTCTGAGCTCTGATACCAATTGATGCAATGCGTAAATGGAATTTAGAAAAACAGGAAGGGTTCGACAACCTTTCCTTTAATTTTATTAATTACTAATAACAACAAAGTTGAAAATAAGCTAAATTCTCACAATTTGAGAAGAGAGAACTCTCAAAATGGAATCAAAATATGAAATAATGAATGAGAAAAACCCTAGATTTCCTCTAGCATATATAGATGAGCTATTTAAATAAGAATTGAATTCTAAAAGATAGTTCAAAATTTGAATCTGAAAATAAAGTTAAAATCCTAATCAAACTCTAACTTTATCCCCTGCATATCAGTCTTTGCATCCGCCAAGCTTATATATGGGCTACATCACTAAACAATGAGCTACTATGTTTGATTTTATATGAACAAGGTAATATAGGATAAATCATGTTCGAAATATAAGAACAAAATCAGTAAACAATGTGTATGTTAGAGTTGGTGTCCTAAGAAACCCAATTATGAGAACAACTTTATTATTGAATGAATTTGATTTGTTTTTATCTTTATATTTACGAGTTTATTGTGATGCATATAATATTTGCTTTCAAGTAATGTTGCATGGGATGGGTATAGTCCATAAATGACATTGTGCCACATGTAGACTAATAACATATTAAAATATTATTTAGTAAGTTAATTCGTAGTTAGTGATGAGTATGGATTACTTGTCTGCTAAGACTATAATATAACATTTAGATAACTTATTTTTGCTATGTGGATAGTGATCTAGAATGCTATGTTGGTGTATTAGTGAGATTGTTACACTGAATTGACCGTGTAACTTGCTCATTGACTTGCTCGTTTCTACGCTACTATACAATGACTCTAAATCTAGGAAATAGTCTGAACTCTTGCATGGAATGTTAGTGACTTTGTTGCACTAAAAGAATCTGGTTATAAAGTCTAACCGAGACCTTACGTTCGTTGGGTAATTGCATGAAGTGTAGCGGGAACAAATATTTTACTAGGAATCTATAATACAAGATGTTCCCCTAGTTTACTCGCAAGTGTTTAAATTGATTCTAGAGACTTCAGCCAAAGCATTCTATATGTTTGACTTTTGGTATTAATACAGAAGTGTTTTTCTATATTAATGAATTTTTCGAGAAGGGTAAGTCGGAAACTAAGAAGGTGATGTGAGAAAGAATAGTATTAGTAGTTTAAGTTATTTGTCTCATTGATATTTAATAGAGGAGTCAGTTGTGATTAAACTATTAAACGGAGTTGAATGAGTAAATATATTTGTTTCTAAAATGTAGCAAAATTTATTTAGTGAAATTAAGTTTTACTAAATGGTAATTAATTGACCCTGCTTAGGCGGGAGCCCTTGGAGGCACTGGGTTTGTTGTTGTTGTTGTGTATATGGTAATTAATTGTTGTCATGAGATAATAATAAGATTTGACCCATTTGGAGTTAAGAATAAATTATCCTTGTGGTCCCTACATAAGCATCTAAATTATGCATCTTAATAAATCAAGAGTATTCATGAAATGGGTAATTTATTCAAGAGTTGAATAAAATGAGATGAATTTATACTAGATAATAAAAAACTGAAAAAATGGAAAATGCGCTTCAGTCAATTAGTGCGCGACACGTGTTGTGCGCTAATTGGCATAAAGGGGGAGATCCGCGTCGCCCCCCATGCCCCAACCAACTTGGACCAATCACAGGGTGCCACTTGGCACCCTGTGATGCATAAACTAGGAGGAACTTTAATGCATGTGTTTTTTTAGTTTTGAATAAATATCATGGTATTTTGATTTATCAAAAACTTTATTTTTATTTTAAAATTGATGGGGGGTCAATTTTGTTTAGCCTCCTATATAAATAAAAAAGCTGGCTCATTAGGGTACTGTAATTCATATATGAGTTTAATCTAACTCTTCAGTTGGTGAATTGAAGTATTAGAAACAATGTACTAAAAACCCAATTATTTGTGTTTAAATATTAATAAATATTTTTTTTTAATCTATTTTATGTCTGATTATGGTTTACAGGTCAAATATGCATGTGATTATTTCTAAGACGTTCCATGAGATGGACGTAGTCTATTGTCACATGTCATAGTTTGGTTTAAGTGGTTAATAAGATTTTGCCACCGATAGACTTAAATCAACATTGTGACATGTTGTCAAAGTAAGTTTATAGTCGGTAATGAGGTCTGGACAATTTATATGATGAAATTATAACATGATATCTTAGAAGGCTAGTCTAAGTCATTTGGATCGGGATCCAGAAGTATCATAGTTAGTGTTCATCAATAAGATTGGAATATTAAGCTGGACCGCCAAAATTGTTTATTTCTTAACTGCAATCAAAAATAAATAGTTCTTTATGATTAGGAGATAACTCTAAATCCTCAAATTGTCTTGAACTCGTGCATGTAGTGTTCGTCACTTTGATGTACTCAAAGTGAGGTCCTGTAAAGTGACCAATAGTCTAGGTACGTTGAGCGACTGCATGAAATGCAGCGGGAGTAAAATAGTCAATATGGAGTCTGTAGTCTTTTATGAGATGCAGATGTCCCTTTAAGTAAATTCATAAGTGTTTAGAAAATTCGGAATCTTTGGCCAAAATATTCATAGTGTTCATCACTGGAATTGATACGAAGAATATTCTCTCATGTCACAGAATTATTTGAAAAGGGCAAGTCAGGTACTTAAGGAGAAGCAATGAGAAGTATAGTGATGGTAGTTTTAATTATTACTTCTCAATGTCTCTTTCCTCTGACAATTTGCTGCGCCTTTGCTTCCACCTTTGACATAGCTCGCTCCGCGTTGGCAACCTCGCCTGCCACCACCGAGGCACCGCTGCTGGAGATGCCATACTAATGGCGACAACCCATCGCTGGATTCGACACCACCCTCTCGCCTCCCGCCTCTGCTTCCACCTCTACACCCCCTGCCACCTACCGCCTACCTCCCCACCTCCCTTTTGCCGGTGAACCGCTAGCCCTTGCCCCAACCACCACCACACCCTCTAACCCCCCCCCCCCCCCCCCCCCCGGCCGGTCCCGCAGAATCACCCCCCTCTCCTATCTCGAACCCCCCCAACCACCCCCTACCTCCTGCACCACCACCAACAACCACCCCCCCACCCCCCCCCCCCCCCCCCCCCCGCGAACCACCACAACCACCACCCCCTTTAGGCACCTAGACCTAAACCTAAACCTAAACTAGAGACCCACCTTACATATACCCTAACCCTAACCTCATAGCCACAAGCGGGCCCAGATAAGTTTTAGACAGGTCATATCCTCAGCTATGCACCTGCACCAGGTTTGATCTATCCTTTGCTACTATAGGGTAGCATTTAAGTATTTAATTACTATTGTAGGGTATTAGTATCCTGATTTGCTCATTATTCCTAGTTACTACTTTGAATATCGTAGATTTGATTGTTATTGATTGCGGTATACTATCATGCTATGCTGTAGCTGCTCGTCTAAGTTTTGTGATGAGCTTCATGTTTTTATATTATCTTGATTGGGATAGTGACAATAGTGAATGAATGTTACTAGATATGGAACTCAGAAATTGAGGCCATCTTCAAAGGGGTTTGGGAGGGGGAGGACAAAGCAAAAGGGGGTAGGAAAGTTGCGACTAGGGACCCTAAATTCGGAACGCTAACAAGGAAGAGCTTCGAGGTGGTACAAATAATGATGAGGAGAAGGATCAAAGAGACTAAATGGGTTGGCATGAAAGCTAGAGATGTATTAGGATATAAGTTGTGGTATGTGGGCAAGGTCAGAGGTAGGAATGGAGTTGGCATCATTCTGGATAGCAGTCTGAAGGATAAAGTAGTCGGAGTGTCCAAAACTGAGGATAGGATCATAGCCATCAAGATGGTCTTAGAGGGGGAGATATGGAATGTCATATGTGCCTATGCTCCTCAGACTGGACTAACAGAGCATGATAAGGCCACATTCTGAGAGGACTTAGACACAATAATGCAAAGCATACCCCAAACCGAACAAGTGGTGATTGGCTGGGATTTCAACGAGCATGTTGGCATGACCGAGGATGGCTACGTGTCATACCATAGTGGATTTGGTTTTGGTAATAGAACTGTAGAGGACAAAGTGCTCCTAGATTTTGAGGTTACTTACAAGCTAACAATTGCTAAGACCTTCTTCAGAAAGCGTGATGGCCATATCATTACATACCAAAGCAGCGGGATAAGGACCCAGATTGATTATATACTATTAAGGAAAAGGGTACAAAGAGAATGCATGGATTGTAAGGTTATCCTAGGGGACGACCTTTCCACACAACATAGGGTGTTGTGCGCTGATGTTAAGGTCAGAAAGACGGCCAAAAGAACTAGGAAATCCGTGCAGGCACATATTCGTTGGAGGGATTTGAAGAGGGAGAAGTACAAAGTATTTAAGGAAAGAGCGGAGATGGAGCTCAAGTGGGAATCGGAGGGAGATACAAACCAAGTGGAACCAACTAGCACCGAAGATTAGAGAACTGGCATGTGTAATCCTGGGAGTGTCAACGGGTGGGGCACCAAACAATAGAGAATATTGGTGGTGGTGCGAGGAGGTCCAAGAGAAGATTAAGGCCAAACAAGACTGTTTCAAGGAATGGAAAAGTAGTGGCGACGAAGACAAACATCATCAGTACCAGCAAACTAAGAAAGAAGCAAAGAAAGCAGTCAAAGAAGTGCAATCACGAGCCTATGAGGATTTCTACAAAAGCTTGGATACTAAAGAGGGAGCCAGGAGTATATATAAAATTGCCAAAGCAAGAAAAAAGATGATGAGGGACTTGGACCAAGTAAGGTACATAAAAGGGGAAGATGGACTGGTGCTCGTGGACAGGTAACAAATTAAAGCTAAATGGAAAGCCTACTTTCACGATCTGCTTAACGTCAAGGGGATAATGGGATATCCCTAGATGATCTCCAAACATCTGCAGTGCACCAGAACCATTGGAATTGCAGGTGGATTACACCTGACGAAGTCAAGGATGCCCTGAAACATATGGGAAGGAGTAAAATAGTCGGCCCAGACAAAATTCCCAAAGAGGCATAGAAATGCCTAGGACAGAAGGGCATCACGTGGATGACTAGATTATTTAACATGATCCTTAAGGGGAACAAGATGCCTGATGAATGGAGGAAGAGTACACTGATTCCGATATATTAGAACAAAGGCGACATCCAGAGTTGCGCTAATTATCGGGGTATTAAACTAATGTGCCACACCCTGAAGCTGTGGGAGCGGATCATAGAGAGGAGGTTGCAGCAAAAAACAGAGATGTCCAAGAACCAATTCGGATTTATGCCGGGGAGGTCAACAATAGAAGCCATCCATCTTTTAAAGCGGATGATAGAACAATCCAGGAAGGGACAAAAGGATCTCTACATGGTTTTTATTGATTTGGAAAAGGCATATGATAGAGTGTCAAGGGGGGGGGGGTCCTATGGAGGGTTCTAGAGAGGAGATGTATTCCAGCGCCTTATATTCTGGCCATAAGAGATATGTATGAAGATGCACAGACATATGTGCGTACAACGGAAGGAGAGACAGAAGCATTTTCGATAACAGTTGGGGTGCATCAAGGATCTGCCTTGAGTCCCTTTCTGTTCATCCTAGTTATGATAAGCTCACTAAACATATCTAAGGGTACGTTCTTTGGTTTATGTTCTTTGGGGATGACATAGTGTTGGTGGGAGAGTCGCGGGAAGAGGTAAACAAGAAGCTAGAATTGTGGAGGAGGGCATTGGAATCGAAGGGCTTACAAATCAGTAGATCCAAGACCGCATACATAGAACTTAAATTCGGCCTCTCCACCACACCTAGCATAGAAGACATTAAGATAGGATTTGAGATAATACGAAGAAAAGAGAGTTTCAGATACTTGGATTCCATAGTTCACCAGAATGGTGAAGTGGGCGAGGATGTCAACAACCAGATTAAATCAGGCTAACATAGATGGAGGATGGCTTCTGCGGTACTTTGCGACAGAAAGTTCCCGCTAAAGCTAAGGGGAAAATACTACAAGACGGTAGTGAGACCGGCCATGTCTTATGGGGCAGAATGTTAGCCAATGAAACAACATCAAACACAGAAGATGAAGGTGGCGGAGATGAGGATGTTGCGGTGGATGTGCGGTCACATAAGGAAGGATAGGATTAGGAACAACGTTATAAGAAGTAAAGTGGGAGTCGCTTCAATTGAGGATAAGTTAAGAAAGTAACGCTTGAGGTGGTTCAGTCATGTAAGGAGGAGACCATCAACTGCACCAGTCAAGAGATATGAATAGCCCTATACTGCACTAGGTAGGAGAAGGAGAGGCAGGCTAAAGAAGAGATGGATGGAAATGATCCGACAAGACCTCACCTGATGCGTCTCGTATTTACGCATCTTTTAATTGTTATTTTAATTATTTTGCACCTATTTAATTATAGTTCTACACTCATTTTGGCAATTTTTATGTTTAACAGGTTTGAAATTAAAGTTACAAAAATTGTCAAATTTGGATGCAAATAAGATAAATTTGACACTCAAACAATTATATCAAATCAATCGAAATTCGGGACAACAATGTATAAGCCCGACGCGCACCAGTACTGTTCATCATCTTCAACCCAAAGCCACTGCACCAGCATAGTTCATCGACCCAAAACTAGCACAGCCCATCACCGTCAACCACCAGCAGCCCAACACACGCAGCCCGGCCCAACTTCACTGCATCATCACCAGCCCATACCCGACCAAACCTCCAACCCAACTTCAGCCCAGACCGACCACCAGCACCCGCACCTCCGTCTTCATTCTCTGGCCCAACAGCAACGCAGGCCCTGTTCACCAGTAGCCCATCACCGCATCACCTTCGATTCGACCACCAGCAGCACCGGACCAACTTCATCGGCCCAATGCAGGCCCACAAACAGCCCTCCAACACTAGCACAACCCCCCACCTATCTATTCGGGCCTAGGTCCAGCGCATGTAGGGCTCCGCCAGGCAGCTGCATCGTTTAAATTGGTGAGGGGTGTTCGATTTTGGGGATGGGTCTTGGTCACTGGGTTCACGCCCCTGTTCCTTCCTCTTTTATACCGTTTCTCTCTCTTCTCTCATCTCTTTCTCTCTATTTCTGTCTCTCTCTTAGACTTTATTTTAAGTTTTTCATTAAATTGGAATGAGAGGAAATTAGTGTGGAGATCAACATGAGTTTGTTCAACTTCTTCTTCACCGGATCATCCCTGATGGAGAGCTAACTTGCACTTTGGGGTTAGATGATATCTTAGCCTTTACTTTTGTTAACTTTTAATTCGGGTTAATTTGATTGTTTATATAAATTGCTTGGTTGAGATAAATACTTTGAAGTATTATATTTTTATTGTTTATTCAATTGATATGATTATTGAGTTTGTAACCTTTAATTATTGATATTGATATTTATAAATTAATTTTTCATGCTTATCGCCTTAGGATTAATTAATCAAGTAATAATATTAACGTAATTGTTAATTAAAGCCTATCTTCCCCATGCTTTAGTTAGATAGGGTCAATATGTAATAATTAACAATACGTTAGGTAGCGACTATTTTCCTTATGCTTTAGTTAGATAGGGTCAATACTAACAACATTATCTTAGTAAGTTGAAGCTTGTAGCCTAAACCACTTACCCGTGTGACAATCAATAATCCCAATTTAAGAGTTAACGCAAAAATAATTGGGTAATGATGGATTCGAAACCCTAGGCTCCAATTTAATACACGTTCCCGATTAGTAGTAGATTACTTTAGTTTAATTGTCCTTTTCTAGATTAATTAACACAAAGATATCACTTTTCCTTAAATCGATTTAGGTCATAGATTAAATTCATGCACTCTTAGTCCCTGTGTTTCGACATCCTCTCGCCCTACACTTCAATTTAGGTGTTTTTAATAGATAGAGTTTTATATTAAATTTTGATAGACGTAGAAAAATACATCAAGATTTTGGCGCCGTTGCCGGGGACTAAGCAACGTTCGTGATTTTATTTTTGTAATTTTCTTTGATTTTTAATTGTCTTAAATTATTTTTAATTGTTATTGTCCCTTTCTTTAAAAATTTTTAAAATATTTTCTTTTCTTTTTTTTTTTAAAAGGTTTATTTATTTATTTATTTATCTATTTATTTATTTATTTTTAAAGCATTATTTATTTTTGAAATTTTCGTGTATAGGTTAATTTTAGGATAGTTAATTTTTTGTTTTTCTTTTTTTTTTTCCTTTTTAAGTGCCTGTTTTATTTGTTTTGCTTATTTAATTTTTAATTTACTTGCTTTTTGTGGTTAATTGTTCATGCACGGTTGTCGCTCTTTGTCTCTTGACCTTACCATATTCGACCCTGAAATTGAAAGAACTTTAAGACACCTTATAGCCCAACACCAAACAAAATCCGCGAGTGCTAACTATGATTTAGTAATGGCCGACGAACAACAACCACGTGCACTCATGGAGTATTTTACACCCACTACATACGCCTCACCGTCTTCCATTAGGTTGTCACCCGTAGCCCATCAGTTCGAGCTTAAGCCACATACCATATAAATGCTTCCCTCATTCCACGGCTTAGGCAATGAGAACCCGTACACACACCTAGACAGCTTCATGGAGGTTTGCTCAACCTTTAGGATTCCTAACGTTAGTGATGACGCTATCTTACTCTGCATCTTTCCTTTCTCTTTAAAGGAAAATGCTAAGTATTGGTTGGGCACCTTACCTAGTGGGACAATTAGTACTTGGACTCAAATGCAACAAGAATTTCTTAAGAAATTCTATCCCATTAGTAAGACTAACACCGCTAGGAGAGCTATTAACACCTTCGCCCAACTCCCTACTGAGGAGTTTCACGAGAGTTGGGATAGGCTTTGGAAACTCTTACGAGCTTATCCACATCATGCTATCCCTAAATGGAAACTAGTCCAAAATTTCTATTATGGGTTAAATGAGAAGGCTCAACAAACTGTAGATGCCGCATGGGGTGGTCAGTTCCTTAGAATGAGGATGAGGCGTGGGAACTGTTTAAACTTTTGAATGAGAATTCACAGCAATCTTCCGCACATGCATGTCTTAATGCTACTAGGTTAAATAGAGGAGTAAATGAGATTGCTCATACCTCCATCTTAGATAAGAAAGTAGACTCTCTTGCCTCTTCTGTAGAGCAGTTAACTTCCCTATTTAAGATGACATTGGCCCCCTCTACTGTACCTAATGTGTCTCATGTTTCGAATGTGCATAGTGCTTGCTCTTCATGCTGTAGTGTCTCTCATTCTACACATGACTGCCCCTCTGCTTCACCTTATGTGGAGTGGTCAGAGGAACAAGTCAATGCAGCCCAAGGATTCTCACGAAACGACCGCTACTTTAACACGTACAATCCAGGCTGGAGAAACCATCCTAACTTCTCCTAGAGGCAAGGAGGAGAAGGACAATGTATGCCACAACAACAGAACCCACGACCTCAACAACCTGGTATGCCCTGGCCTGTCGGTTTTCAACCGCACGGGTATGCTTTTAACTACTCTCAACCTCCTAATTTGAGCTCTAAATCAAATTTTCAAGAGAAGGTTTTGAGTGCGCTGAAAGGTTTAGAAATTGATTCCCAACTCCTTCACTCCGATACACAATCGATTGCAAAGCTAGAAACCCAAATAGGTCAACTAGCTAACACTCTGAGTAGGAGAGATAAGGGAAGACTCCCTAGCCAGGCTGTAGAGAACCCTAGGAACTGTGTAAGACAAGACAACTATCCTCCCCATCAAGAGCAAGCAAAGTCCATTACAGTGTTAAGAAGTGGGATGGAGGTTGACAATGGGGTGAGTGTTGAGAGTGAAGTACCCATAAGTGGTGAGGGAGAAGAGAGGAGTAAGGAAAGAGAGAAGGCGACCGATGAGGTCATGCACCCTTTTCCCACTCCTAAGACCTTTGATCTTCCATCGTCATATGAACCTAGAGTACCCTTCCCCCAAGCTTTAGTTGCACCACATCCAAATGGGAAGGAAAAGAAGTGGGAAGCCATTTTGGAGACGTTTAAGTAAGTAAAGATAAACATTCCCGTTCTTGATGCGATTAAACAGATCCCAGCCCATGCGAAGTTCATTAAGGATCTACTGAACCAAAAGAGGCGATCTAGAGCACATCTGCCTAAAAAAGTGTTTTTAGCCGAGCAAGTGAGCTATATTCTGAAGTGTGACACTCTAGTTAAGTACAAAGACCTTGGTGTCCCCACCATCTCTTGTTCACATGGAGACTACCCGATTGATAAAGCCTTACTGGACTTAGGAACAAGTGTCAACATTATTCCTTACTCGGTTTATGAAAAGTTAGGCCTGGGAGAGTTGCAACCCGCCATGGTGACCTTGCAATTAACAGATAGATCTACTAGGATTCCCAATGGTGAGCTGATTAACGTGCTAGTGAGAGTAGATAAACCCTTGTTTCCTGCTGATTTCCTCGTGCTTGATATGGAACCTTCTAGTCATTCGAAAAACCATGTCCCTGTCATTCTAGGTCAGCCTTTCTTAGAGACGGCCAATGCTACCATCAATTGTAGATCTGGGGTAATGGATGTTAGCTTTGCCAACATGACTATTAGGTTAAATATTTTTAAGGCTCCTTTGTCACCCACTAGTGAGGATGAGTCAGAGTGTTTTTGTGTGGATATTGCTGATGATTTGGTGGATCAAACACTCTCCTCTACCCTAGTTAATGACCTTCTTGATGAAAATGCAAAACCTTCTAAAGAGATGCAACGAAGGTTGAACCCGGACATGAAAGAAGTCTTGGTTGGGAGAAGAATCACAATGTTATGGCTCAGGAGGAAATTGTATCAGGCCATAGGTTGTCTAAGGAGGGTATTGATGTTGATAGTGCTACAATAGATATGAATGTGAACTCGCTCCCTGTCTCAAATGTGAAACAAGTTAGAGCATTTCTAGGTCATGCGAGTTTCTATAAGGGATTCCTTAAGGATCGTGGAAAGTTAGCTAGACCATTGACTAGTGTACTATCTAAAGACATATCAGTTGAGTTCAATGAGCCTTGGTTAGACACTTTTCATAAGCTTTGATCTACACTTGTTGCCTCCATTAGGCATCCATCCGACTGCTCTCTCCTTCCTGAAATCACGTGTGACACCTCTGATTGTGCTGTAGATGTTGTCTTAGGTGAGCTCGATGAATTTGTTTCTTTGGTTGATGCCATTACTTGATCTTCACTAGACCCATTGAGGCTGGCTGAAGGTGTAAAACTTAGCGCTCCTAGGAGGCAGCCTAGGTTTGTTATTTCTTGTTTTTAATTTCGTTTTTAACCTAATTAGTTGCTTCTAGGCTTGCTTTCTCTCTTTTCAGGTTCTTGTGCCAGGTTGAAGGAATCATATATACGTGTCCACGCCATCTCGTCAGGTTGTATTGCTCCATCTCACCTATCTCTTGTGCTTTAATGATTGATGTTGTAGCATTGAGGACAATGCATGATTTAGGTGTGGGGGTGAAGCTCATTTGCATGTGCCCATTTTTGATCGAATTTTTGAACATCTTTTTGTGCATTTTGAGGGTGCATTATAACTGTTTAGCTAAGTTTTCCTTGATCGACGCGTATGTTATGATGACAGCGGGAATAGTTGCTTATTTCATTCATTTAATTCCATGAAATTAAATGATTCTACTTCATACTTGTTAATGAGTATTGTTGATATTAATGGGGTCTACTCATGCCGCTCACATATTCACTATGCGCATGACTTTTGTGTTGTGAAAAATCTAAAAATTTGAGTAAACAACCCAATATATCTTGAGTTTTGCAAGCTTGCCCTATTGGATTATCCTAATCCTTGCCTCATGTTACGATATAAAGTACTTGTTGGTTAATGTCAATTGTAAAGTTGAGGTATTTGTTATGCAAAAGTCCGAAAATTGGACAAGAAAGAAAGAGGAAACAACAAAAAAAAAAAAAAAATAAATAAAAAGAAAATAAAAGAAGAGAGAAAAAGAAAAAAAAAGTTTCCCCCAAAAAAGAAAAAAGGGGGGCAAAAGAAAAAGAAAAATTAAAAATTGATGTACGTTCGTGCTAAAGTTTCTTTTGTGCTATATCAAGGTCAAAATGTTGTAAAGTGGTCACTCATATGCCACTTAAACTTTCTCTATGTATAGGCATGTGTTTAGGTGATTCAATGGTGCGGGTGCACAAAACTTTTATATATTTGGTTGGAAGCGAGAATTTGAGGAGATTCTAGGGCATGAAATCTTATTCACTTTCACTTGTGCGTTGCTTGAGTAATTCCTATTAGTTGATATAAGGTTAATGAAATTCTATGACGAGTTTTGAAGTTTAATCCTCTAAATTCATTGAATTGGAGAATGCTCTAGATGACTTAATCTTGTTTTGAATTATAATATAGGTGTTAATCTCTGAAAACTTGGTAAAGGTTGGGAAAGTTGGGGCAGTTGGTCACTGTAGTCTTTACGTTAAATCATATGCTTTGCTCGAGGACTAGCAAAGGTTAGGTGTGGGGGTGT
Source organism: Simmondsia chinensis (assembly GCA_018398585.1). Taxonomy (NCBI): domain Eukaryota; kingdom Viridiplantae; phylum Streptophyta; class Magnoliopsida; order Caryophyllales; family Simmondsiaceae; genus Simmondsia; species Simmondsia chinensis. The sequence goes on from JAGTTD010000022.1 coordinate 11,800,362, forward strand.
TGATGCGTCTCGTATTTACGCATCTTTTAATTGTTATTTTAATTATTTTGCACCTATTTAATTAGAGTTCTACCCTTATTTTGATAATTTTTATGTTTAACAGGTTTGAAATTAAAGTTATGGAAATTGTCAAATTTGGATGCAAATAAGATAAATTCGACACTCAAACAATTAAATCAAATCAATCGAAATTCGGGACAACTATGTATAAGCCTGACCCGCACCAGCACTGTTCATCATCTTCAACCCAAAGCCACTGCACCAACACTGTTCACCGACCCATAACCCGCACAGCCCATCACCGTCAACCAACAGTAGCCCAACACACGCAGCCCGACCCAACTTCACCGCATGATCACCCGCCCATACCCGACCAGACCTCCTGCCCAACTCCATCGCAGACCGACCACCGGCACCGGCGCCAGCAACTCCGTCTTCATTCTCTGGCCCAACAGCAACGCTGGCCCTGTTCACCAGTAGCCCATCACCGCATCACCTTCGATTCGACCACCAGCAGCACCGGCCTAACTTCACCTGCCCAACGCAGGCCCACGAACAGCCCTCCATCACCAGCACAGCCCAACACCGATTTGCTCGGGCCTAGGTCCAGCGCACGTAGGGTTCCGCCAGGCAGCTGCATCGTTTAAATTGGTGAGGGGTGTTCGATTTTGGGGATAGGTCTTGGTCACTAGGTTCACACCCCTGTTCTTTCCTCTTTTATACCGTTTCTCTCTTTGCTCTCAGCTCTCTCTCTCTCTCTCTATCTCTCTCTCTCTCTCTCAGACTTTATTTTAATTTTTCGTTAAATTGGAATGAGAGGAAATTAGTGTGGAGATCAACATGAGTTTGTTCAACTTCTTCTTCACTAGATCATCCTTGTTGGAGAGCTAACTTATGCTCTAGGGTTAGATAAAATCTTAGCCTTTACTTTTGTTTACTTTTAATTCGGGTTAATTTGATTGTTTACATGAATTGCTTGGTTGAGATAAATACTTTGAAGTATTATATTTTTATTGTTTATTCAATTGATACAATTATTGAGTTTGTAACCTTTAATTGCTAATATTGATATTTATAAATTAATTCTTTGTGCTTGTAGCTTTAGGATTAATTAATTGAGCAATAGTATTAACCAAATTGTTAATTAAAGCATATCTTCCATATGCTTTATTTAGATAGGGTCAATACGTAATAATTAACAATACGTTGGGTAGAGCCTATTTTCCTTATGCTTTAGTTAGATAGGGTCAATACGCAATACTAACAACATTATCTTAGTAGGTTGAAGCTTGTTGCCTAAACCACTACCCGTGTGACAATCAATAATCCCAATTTTAGAGTTAACGCAAAAATAATTGGCTAATGATGGATTCGAAACCCTCGGCTCCAATTTAATACACGTTCCCGATTAGTAGTAGATTACTTTAGTTTAATTGTCATTTTCTAGATTAATTAACACAAAGATATCACTTTTCCTTTAATCATTTTAGGTATAGATTAAATTTACGCACTCTTAGTCCCTGTGGTTCGACACTCTCTCGCTCTACACTTCAATTTAGGTGTGTTTAATAGATAGGATTTTATATTAAATTTTGATATATGTAGAAAAACACATCATCACCCACCTAAACCTACGGGAGGAGATGGCCTTAGATAGAGATCGATGGAGGGCTAACATAGGGGTAATTGATGTAGAGGCTTAGAATAGTGCGGCTTCTTATTGCTAGCACTAGTGTTTCTAGACGTTCATGACCTCGAGTAGCTCACTTATTTGCGCATCTATTTACTTGATTACTTGGCCTAGTTTGACTGGTAGTCGCCTTGTTTGGAGTTGGGGCTTCGTAATGCTTGCTTTGCGATTACCTTCTGCTTTGTGCTTGGTGCTTTATGCTACGTCATGTCCTTATGCTTTGTGCTCTTATGCTTTCAAGATGCTGTACAGGATGCCATGATACTATGATGACACGTACCTCAGGTTGGGGGTCAACGGAAACAGCCTCTCTTCAGGTTATCTCCTTGAAAGGGGAAGGCTGTGTACATCCAAAACCAACCACCACAACCCCCCCCCCCCCCCCCCCCCCCCCACCCCGACCCTGTGCATGCAGGAGCTCTTGAGGCACTGGAACAATTGTTGTTGTTGTTGTTTCAATTATTACTTCACATGGATATCAGATAAAGGGGTTGATCGTTTAAATATTGGGAATTATCGAATAAATAATTTAATTCTAGAGTGCAGTAGGATTTATTTAATTGAATTAAATCCTATTAAATGGTAATCAAATATTATTATGAGATGATAATAAATTTTGACCCATTTGAAACTAGATTTAAATTGTCCCTGTGCAAGCCTCTAATTTTGCACTATTAGAAAAATATTAAAGGAATTCATAAGATGAGTATATAAATTTGCTAAATATTATTTATTAGAAGAATAAAAGTTAAAATTATAAAATAAAATAGGAAGAAACATACTTAGTGCCTCAAGGGCTCCCGCCTACGCAGGCTCTGGGGGGCGCTGATGTACGCAGCCTTCCCCCTTCAGGGTGTTAACCTGAAGAGAGGCTGTTTCCCTACGCATCCAACCTAAGGGTAAGGATTTCCCAGGAGGTCACCCATCCTGGTACTACTCTCACCCAAGCACACTTAACTTCGGAGTTCTAATGGGATCCGGTGATGGCGTGTTGGTTCCCTCTTAAAATTATAAAATAAAATAATTTAAAAAAAATTAAAAATTTATAAGATGAATTTTTATAAGTGGGAAATAAGGTAAAAACAAAAAAGGGCAAAACCGAGCATTTTCAAGTTGAACCGGGGCTAGAGGCGCGACCCTTGCCTCTCGACCTGGACGAGACATCCATAATGTTAATCAGCGCCAACAGGTGCAGATGAATCAAGTAGCACCACATGGCGCTAGCTTATTGGGCACGCGTGATTGCTTTGATTGTGCTATACAATGTCATTTTGTTATTTTTTTAGTATCCCACATCAGTATTTTTGTATTTTTGTAATCCATTAGCCTATTATAAATTGGGGTATTGAAATTAAAGTTTATAAACAATTGAAAATTAATTAAAATTAAAAAATTTTCTGAAAGTGTTGACTTTCGAAGAACTAAAAAGGAAAAATTTCCTTGAAAATTTTCATCTAGTTAGTATTTTTTGAAACCCACACTCAGGGTGTTCAGAGGAGACTGTGTAGAAGGTCTCGCGGTCTCGGTGATTTCTTGGAGCATCACTGCGGTCTACATCCATTAGTCTTCTTTCCTTTTCTTTTAGTTTTCGCTTTTTTATTTATTTACAGTATTTTATTATACTAGTTATTTATGTTATTATTATGAATTTATTAGAGTAGAGGCCTATGGGTTTAAAATTAGGAATTTTAAATCTATAGATTTAGAATTAGGAATTCTAAGTCACCAGTAGGTTTAAAATTAGAAATTTTAAAACATTCCACTGCGTTAAGCTAATTAATTAGGGAAAATTTTTGAAATTTGTCCCAACATGAAGAGGCAAAGTCTTCTCCTAGTTAGTTCTTTAAAAGTAGTTTATAATGAACTACTTGATTTTCCCAACGCTCACACATCCAATGCAAAAGTGGAACTATGGAGAAGATATCAGTGGCATCGTTGGAGCATTGTTTCACTTGTTGTCTACAATGAGGTATATGAATTCTTGACTAATACTTGTAGATTCATATTTAATTTTATTTGTCATGATTATGTCTACCGTGCTATGTATTGATATGTTTAATTAGAGTTGTAAACATGTAATTATTTAAAATTATGAATTTTAAATTATGAGTTTGTTGCCCTAGATCCAGTCATTATAGGAAATTCTAGTTTATTTCATTAAAATCGTTCACTTATTAATTGGTATTAGAGCCGGACTCTAATTATTCATGATGTGCATGAGGACATACTTATGCATAATTGAAAAAAACCATATTTTAGATACGAATTTATGATGAGATCATATGAAAGTATGTTGTAATCATTGTTGAATATGTTCATATAAGTTGTATATTTAATTGATTGTTTTAAATTGTTTAAAATTTAACTAAAAGGAATGTATTCATCAATGTTTACTATGGTTTGATTTTGTTGTGAAAATTGGATTTTCATGCTTAGTCAAATATCTCCGAAAAATTATCTAATAAGATTAGATAACTAAATTTATTGATTATGATCAATTAAATATGAAAATTTTTTTATACTTAAAAAAAATAAATAAAAATAATTTCTGTAGACGCCACTGAGGTCAGCTATTAAAAAAGTTTTGTTTTTAAAATTTTGGAATGGGATTCTAGAAGAGATTATTTGATAATCGGTTTTCTAAAAGAGTTTAGAAAAATATTTTATGTCTTGTAGGACTTAAATTGAAGATATTAAAATGAGCTTTAATGACATGACTAATAGGAGTGAATAATTGAAAATAGTCCTAATTGGATTAGGACGATAATATAATTATTCTAATTATACTAATATAATAGATTATGAGATAATATAAAATAATTAAAATCCACTAATTTGTTCTAAAAATTAAGTGGGACCGAGGTTCAAGGTTGAAAACTCACGGTCTCCATTACTGGTCTAACCGTATAGTGGGTCGGCATTACTTCCTCGAGGAGGATGGTGATTTGCGGTATAAAATGTTAGACTTCTGATAAGATGAATTGAAGTGCAAGTAAACATATGCGGTCACGTCGATGTGAAGTATGTTGTGAACCTGTATGAATGTTCAAGTAATGGTTTACACTTGACTAAGGATAGAATGGTGAATTATTAATATTTAGTAAGAGCTTACGAAAAAAATAATAATAGAGAAGTGTTCTCAGCCGAACTAAGCTTTGTACGGCCTTGCCAACGAGGAGTAAAGAGTGTGTAGTTTGGATCATCATTGCTTTCATTATGTTTGGTTTAGTGGATACCTGATTAATAATGACTACTAGATTTGAAAGAACCTTCGGGAGGAGATGGCCTTAGATAGAGCCCAATGGAGGGCTAGCATGGGGGGTAGTAGATATAGCAGCGTAGAGTAGAGTAGTCCAGTTTATTAGTGGTGACACTAGTGTTTCTAGGCCTTCCACTTCCTCTTTGGGGCACTTATGTGTATATTTTATCTCCTGATTTACTATCTACTATCTATTTACTATCTGCTTATCGGCTTATTTGCAAACCGCAACTGCAACTACTATTTCTCTACCTATTATTTGCCCAGTTTGCTTGTATTAAGTTTGCTCGTAATGCCTGCCTCTTGCTTTGCCCAACTCATATGCTTATCGCTCTCTTGATGCCAGACTGCCATATGCTTTGATGCTATGGACTAGCATTTCAGGTCGGGGGGTCCTCGGAAACAGCCTCTCTTCAAGGTAGCTCCCGAAAAGGGGAAGGCTGCGTACATCTACTCCTGATCCTGCTTATGTAGGAGCCCTTTGTGGCATTAGGTTTGTTGTTGTCGTTGTACTAAATTTGAAAGAAAAAAATATCACAGTTAGATGCATGATTAGTAGTATTTTATTTTATATCTTTAAAATGGAATAATGACGACTGTTGGTGCACTGCATTCAATACTTAAGTATAATCTCCTTACTGGACCTACTTACCCGAATTGAAAAATGAACTTAGATATTGTGCTGATTCATAAGGGATACAAATATGTTTTAACTAAACCCTATCCTCTTATGCCTGCTAATAATGCCGACTGCTACTGCCAAAGAAAGTCATGAGCACTAGATTAAGCCAAATGATTTATATGTTGGCTTTTATGTCTAACGTTCTTAAGCATCAGATGCTTGAGATAAAGAAAACAGCTAAAACGAAGGAACATCTTAAGAAGATGTTTGGTGGGCAAGATAAAGCAGCTGGACAAGGGCTAATGAAAAAGCTCATGTTTATGAAAATGGCTGAAGGAAGCCCAGTTCAAGAACATGTTATAAAAATGATGGCTTATTTGAATGAACTGCAGTTCTTTGGTACAAAAATTGATAGTCAAATCATTGCAGGACAAGATACTTGGCTCTTTGGCAGAGTCCTTTACTCAATTCAGGCTGAACTATACATTGAATAATAAAGATTATTCATTGCCTAAGTTAATGAAGGAGATGCAAGTAGTTGAGCGGTTGATGAGGTCTAGGGGGACTGTCCACTTAACCCATGCACCTTTGAAGGGGGACATGAAATCTTCAAGGAAAAGGTATGGCATGAAGAATAAGGACAAAGCTGTTAATGTAGCAGTTAAGCTAATGAAAAAGAAGCCATCAAGAGGAAAGGGTTTCTTTTGTGAGAAGGATAGCCACTGGAAGTGGAATTACATTGAGTACTTAGCTACTCTTCCTGCTAAGACAAAGAAACCATCAAAACAAGATATGGAGATATTTTATCTGATTGAGTCATGTATAGTTGAGAGTCCACTAGGTTCCTAGTATGTGGACTCTGGTTCAACTGACCATATCCGCAATATGTTGCAGGGACTTAGGCTGATCAGGAGGCTGTACGATGGACAGTTGTACCTAACCATTGGAAATAAGGGGCACTTTCAATCTTAGAAGTGGGAGACATTAGCTTAGTTTTTAGTAGTAGACTTTTAATTTTAAAAGAAATGTCTTTATGTACCTGCGCTGCGCATGAAATTGATTTCCATGTTTCATTTAGTAGATGATGGATATTCAGTTAGTTTTGGAACTGGTTTTGTCATTAACCATAATAAAAGGTTTATTTGTGAAGGTATTGTTGTGGATGGTTTATTTATTTTGATGCTTAATGAAAACTCTACTAATTGCATGTTCGAATCTAACACTAGTAGGCTTAGTGTACCTCCTAAAAGGAAAAATCCTGAAATTGATAACGCCTTCAAATGGCCCTAACACCTTGGTCATATTAATTCTAGTAGGATCCAAAGAAAAGTGAATGAAGGATTAATCGAGTCTTTAGACTTAAAGTCCTTTCCAGTCTGCGAATCCTACATAAAGGAAAGATTACTAAGTCTGTCTTTAGGAGTAAAGGTAACAGAGTTAGTGAATTGCTTGAGTTGGTTCACAAGGATATATGTGCACCAATGAATGTTCAAGCGAGAAGTGGCTATGAGTATTTCATCACCTTTACTGATGATTGCTCAAGGTATGGTTATATTTACTTGATGAGACAGAATTCTGACTCTTTTGAAAAGTTCGAAAAGTTTAAGGCTAAAGTTGAGAATTAGATGGGTAAACACATGAATTCGCTTCGATTGATCATGGTGGCGAGTATGGCCCTAAAGCCATTTATATTGTAATTTTGATGATAACAATTATTCAGTGGGTCATTGTGTTTAAATTGTTCTCATCTTGTTTCTAAGCAACTCATAAGAAAGTGAGGAAAAATAAATGCTAATCATGTTGATACCAAGCTTTCTAAGACGCTAAATCAAGAGGAAAAGAGATCAAAATTGAACAGAAGATTCATCCAAATTGAAGAGAACGAAATTCGAGTCCAAGCGCCTTAAGTCATTTATTTTTATTTTCTAGGACTTAGGATCGGGATATATTAATTCAGTCAAAATCTCAATATTGATATGTGATGCTCTAATAAAAATGTTTTTGAAATTTGATTTCCAAATTTTATTTGAAAAATATTCAAGTTCAAATTTAAGCCAATCTAGTTTGTCAATAAAAATAATTTTCAAGATTCGTATTTTAAAAAGCATGATCAAATCAAACAAGATCAAATTGTAAATGAGTGAGTTTTTAGCTTGATTGAATTAATCAATTTTTGAATGAAAAAAATGAAGGAAATTAATTAAAAAATTAAGCTAACATGGTAATGAATCAATCAATCTTTGAATGAGCAAAATGAGGGAAATTAATTCAAAAATTAAGCTAATACGGTAATCAATCAATCAAGCAATTTTGCTTATCTAAATAATAATCAAGCTAAATGGTTAAAAACGTTCGAATCCACCAAAGCATGCCAAGTGTCGACACACAGAAGACATGTGTCAACACACAGACATGCAGTAGCCATATCGAGTTGTTATGCGTCGACACACAACCCAGAAAAGGCTCCAAATGGCTACTTTTGACTTTATTTCTTTCCTAATCTTTTTTTCAACATTTTAAACATCCCTTAGGCTCTCATTTGCTATAAATAGGGCTTAAATGCTTTAGTTTAAATCATCCAACACTCTCTAAACATTCTTTGATAAAAGGATCTTACTTTCTTGTGCTTTAACGCTTTGATTTCAAGTTTTGTTTTAAAGTTTTTCTTGAGTATTACTAGTTCTCTTTATTATTGATTATTGAGCTTGATTGGCATGTCCTTAGCTTTGGTTAAGCTTGATCTATTGTCAATTCACTTCTGAAAGAGTGAAGAGTCTCATTACTTTAATTCGTCCATTGCTTTATTTCAATTATTTATTGTAAAGGTGGATCCTGAGCCTACGGCTATAAAAGGATCAGTTATAAAGGTTGGGTCTTGAACCCAAGTACAAAAAGATCGGTTATAAATGTTGGATCCTGAGCCTTGTTTTAAAAGGGATCATCAAGCTTAGTTAACGGCTGAAGTGATAAAGATTTGTCACTTGAGGAGTGTACTAGCTTCTGGTTTGGAAGTGAATCACTATAAAAATCTTTGTGCATTGTTTTATTCTTAGCCTTATCTTTTTCATTTCATATTTGTTGTCTAACGTTCAATTCAATTTTTGGTTCATAAAATTTAATTTTTCACTTATCATAAAAGAATCTAATTCACCCTCCATAGGCTGCTTTTGGGCCTTCAAGGAGATTTCTAGATTTTTTAGCGGCAAGTGGGATTAGATCTCAGCTTTCTGCATTGGGTATACCATAGCAGAATGGCATTGCAGAAAGGAGAAATAGGACTCTATTCAAGATAGTAAGGTTCATGATGAGTCAGGCTACTTTACCGATCTCTTTTTGGGATTATGCCTTGAAAACAATAGCTTATATTCTTAATTTGGTTCCTTCGAAGTCGGTTCCTAGGACACTGATGCTTAATTTGCGTATGCATTAGCAAGTGCACTAGTCTTATCAAGTAATAAAGTAGTGAATAGAGTATTGTTCCCATGAGGATTGTTATTGAGCGAGTACCGAAATTAATAGCTTTAATGCCATTTGAAAGACCCAAAAATTGAGATGTTGATATGAAATAAAATAAAATAAAAAGAAACAAAATGCAAAAACTAATTTTTAGCTAAGCTTACTGAATTTTTTTTTAAGTTTTTATAATTTAATAAAATTCAAGGCATCCGATTTCACTTAGTTGCATCAATATGCCTTTCTATTCTCGTTTATTACGTGTCGATGGTTGAAAATCATAATTTACTAAATATTCTCTCTCGAGAAACATTTAAAGTGCTCTTTTACATATTAACTCATCACTCTCGTGCATGAATTTAAATAAGAAATGAGTTTCTAAAGCTCTATGATTTTTACTTAAAAACCACTCAAATCGTGTTAATCTCTCTCGAGCATTCGCTCAATTTGTGGTGCTTATCACCTTAGCAATCATCATAAATCTCCTCTTGGACTCATTAAAAATTATTATAGGCCTTAAATGGTGATCAAGCATTTAAAACTCATGAAGAACAATGATAAACACTTCAACAATGTAATAACAAAACATTGAATATGTTGAATTAGAAATGAGTGTATATTACAACTTAGGCTACATCGTAATCTTGGAATAACAAAATTAGTTCATGATAACCTTAATATAAGACATAAATAACACAAAATTCACGAACTTAATGAAGAATAGGATAGAAATAGCTTAAAAATATAAAATTACAAACCACACTTTCTTCCTTCCTTTCTTTCTCTCCTTACACCCAGTTTTCTCCTACTTTTCTTACTTTGTATGTAGTTTTGTTCAAATGAGGAATGCTAAATTCATCCCAAAACACTTCTATTTATAGTATTTGATGGTTGAATAAAGAATGTGAAAATTTATCTTCAATCTTCATCCTCATTTGCCAATCTTGCCACCCCTTCTTCAACTTGCAAATCTTGCCTTATTTTGTGCATTTTTTCACTTCATCCACCACCCAAACCTGCTGATTTAGAGCAAGGTTGATGTAGTTGATGTAGTATGCATTGAACATATGTTATTTTATGTATATATGGCTGCCGCCCAATGCAAGTTGTGTGAAAATTTTGTTATTTTATGTGGTTCTTGCTTTGAACGGTGTAACTTTGGGTGTTTTTGCTTTTTTTTTTTTTTTAATGTATCTTGCTTTTATTTATTGATGCTAATGATAAAACCTAGCAATATTTAACCTAAAATAAGTGTTTTCATAAGAAAATAGCAATATAGTTGAAAATGAGCAAAACCGAGCAAAAGAGATAGAAGTTTGATGTGAAATAGTTAAAAATATATCAAAATAATATAAATAATTATATACTAATTTAGACTTATCAAAATACCCCCAAACTTAAATATTGCTCGTCCTCGAGCAAGGCTAAACATTAAAGCATAGGCTTTCGTGCTTTTTAAGAATTTATCACAATTCAAAGTATACTTTTATTAGAAAAGAATGACCACAGCTCAAAGTTTTAATGTTCTAAAGGTAAAACCATCTTTCAAAGAAAAAATCTGTCAATTACCTAGGTAATTGAATTCTTAAGTTAGCTAAGTAAATTAAGTTTATCCGTTCTTTCTAATATCAAGATATTCAAACCGAATAGAGGACAAAAATCGTGCCACTCATAACAATACTTATCAAGTATGCCTAAAACTAATTATTTGCGCCCTTTTTCTTCTTTTTTTATCGGAGGAATTTATTTGCTCGAGTCAATTTTGGCTCATGAGTATATCTTCAGCAAGAATCAAGCTTCGACTACTGGGCGATGACCCATAAGTAAGAGAAGCCACCACTGAGACAACCCCAATATTACCGTGTGAGTACTTCTTCAGCGAGAATCAAGCTTCGACTCCTAGGCGATGACCTATAAGTAAGAGAAGCCACCACTGAGATGCCTTCATTATGAGTTCCCAAGTATATCTTCAGTGAGAATCAAGCTCCGACTCCTAGGCGATGACCCATAAGTAAGAGAAGCCACCACTGAGACTCCCTCTTAATGGGTAGCACATATCTTTAAAATTGTTTATGTGGGATAGCGGCACTAGAGATGTTTTCCTCTTTTTTTCATATTTTTCTTTAGATTTAGGCATACCTTTTCAAAGTCTATTGTGTAAATGATAATCTTAATATAATCTATTCAAATTTGAGCATCTTTTAATCAGAAAGAAAAGTAAAACAGCTATGCTGACCAGTGAAGTCAAATACCATAGTTTTATCAAGATAGTGCCTTAGATTAGATCGTGTTTTGCAATTAGAATACAAAAAAATAATTATTAGGTTATTTAAATCTAATGAAATTGCCAAAAAAGCATGATGACAAGTTCTCTTTTTTTTTTTTGGTTCTCTTTTTTTAATGAAATTTTTAAAAGACTAAAGGTCAAAACTGTAGAAAATAGACAATCTTTTTGTTGGTCAATACTATTTACATTCCCATACAAAGGCTCCGAACTTTGGGAGGCACTGAAGCCGACTCTAAAGCATAAAACAGAAAAACTTTTCAAAAAAAAATTTATTTCAAAACTTTAAAAATTGCTTTTCTCACCCCCAAACTTAGAGTTAATATTGTTCTTAATATTAAAAGAACTACAAACATTAAGTGGACAAGAGATGCTTTCTAGGTATGAGAATTGCTTGTTAATGGTGTATGTTGACATCTTGCTACCCCCAAACTTGTTGTAAAATACCTGTTTAAACAAAAATATACATAAATATGAGACAATTAAAAATAATGAAAGAAAAAAATAAGATAAGTAAGGATAGAAACACCTAGGTTTCCTCCCAAGAAGCGCTTTAGTTATAGTTGTTAGCTCGACTTTCTGAGTGGATCATTCGACTTTGTTAAGATGAATGGAAGTTTTCTGTGGCTCGAGCGCTCCATCAATATAAGGTTTTAGTCTTTGCCCATTGACTTTGAAAGTACCCTTTTTCTAATCTTGAATCTCAACTGTGCTGTATAGAAAAACACGGGTTATAATGAAGGGTCCTAACCATCTAAAGCTCAGCTTCCTTGGGAAGAGTCATAATCGGGAGTTAAACAGTAAAATTTTTTGTCCCATTACGAATTCCTTGTTCAGAATGTGCTTGTCATGCCATTTCTTGGTTCGGTCTTTGTAAATTCGAGCATTTTCATAAGCTTCATTCCTGAACTCATCTATTTCATTCATTTGATGCAAACTCTTTTCACCTGCAACTTCTAAATTGAAGCTTAAGTTTTTTATGGCCTAGCGAGAGGGTCATAAAATTTAATTTTTTACTTATCACGAAAAAACCTAATTCACCCCCCGGTAAGCTGCTCTTGGGCCTTCAAGGAGATTTCTAGATTTGTTGACGGCAAGTGGGATTAGATCTTAGCTTTCTGCATCAGGTACACCATAGCAGAATGGCGTTGCAGAAAGGAGAAATAGGACTCTATTCAAGATAGTAAGGTTCATAATGAGTCATGCGACTTTACCGATCTCTTTTTGGGATTATGCTTTGAAAACAACAGCTTATGTTCTTAATTTGGTTCCTTCGAAGTCGGTTCCTTGGACACTGATGCTTACTTTGCGTTGGCGTTAGCAAGTATACTAGTCATATCAAGTAATAAAGTAGTGAGTAGACTATCGTTCCCACGAGGATTGTTATTGAGCGAGTACCGAAATGAATAGCTTTAATGCCATTTGAAAGACCGAAAAATTGAGATATTGATATGAAATAAAATAAAATAAAAAGAAACAAAATGTGTTAACTGATTTTTAACTAAGCTTACTGAATTTTTTTTGAAGTTTTATGATTTAATAAAAATCCAAGGTATCCGATTTCACCTAGTTGTATCAATACGCCTTTCTATTCTCATTATTGAAGTTGTTATTACGTGTCAATGGTTGAAAATCCTAATTTACTAAATATTCTCTCTCGAGCAACATTTAGCATGCTCTTTTACATATTAACCCATCACTCTCGTGCATGAATTTAAATAAGAAAAGAGTATTTAAAGCTCTATGATTTTCACTTAAAAACCAATTATGAATCATTATAGGCCTTAAATAGTGATCATGCATTTAAAACTCATGAAAAACAATGATAAACACTTCAACAATGCAATAACAAAATATTTGAATATGTTGAATTAGAAATGAGCGTATATTATAACTTAGGCTAAATCGTAGTCTTGGAATAACAAAATTAGTTCATGATAAGCTTAATATAATACATAAATAACACAAAATTCATGAACTTAATAAAGAATAGGATATAAAGAACTTAAAAATACAAAAATACAAACCAAACTTTCTTCGTTCCTTTCTTTCTCTCCTTACACTCGGTTTTCTCCTACTTTTCTTACTTTGTATGTAGTTTTTGTTCGAGTGAAGAATGCTAAACTCATCCCAAAACACTTGTATTTATAGTGTTTGATGGGTGAATAAAGAATGTGAAAATTTATCTTCTATGTTCATCCTCATTTGCCAATCTTGCCACCCCTTCTTCAACTTGCAAATCTTGCCTTATTTTATGCATTTTTTCACTTCATCCACACCCAAACCTGCTGATTCAAAGCAAGGTTGATGTACTTGATGTAGCATGCATTTAACATATGTTATTTTATGTGTATATGGCTGCTGCCCAATGCAAGTTGTGTGAAAATTTTGTTATTTTATGTGGTTCTTGCTTTGAACCGTGCAACTTTGGGTGTTTTTGCTTTGTTTTTTGATATATCTTGCCTTTATTTGTTGATGTTAATAATAAAACCTAGCATATTTAGCCTAAAATGAGTGTTTTCGTAAGAAAATAGCAATATAGTTGAAAATGAGCAAAACCAAGCAAAAGCGATAGAAGTTTGATATAAAATGGTTAAAAATATCAAAATAATATAAATAATTATATATTAATTTAGAATTATCAGACACCTATGGAGTTGCGAACTGAGCGCAAGCCTAACATAGGATATCTTCGTATTTGGGGATGTCTATCACATGTGTTTAAAAAGAACCCTAACAAATTGGAGTCTAGAATCGAAGTGTGCATATTTGTAGGCTACCCTAGGGTACAAAAGTGGTCTTTTCTATAATTCTTCATACGATAAGTATTTGTTAGCACAAATGCCAAAATTTTGGAGGAGGATTTTCTGTGGACTACAAAAGTAAGAGTCAAATAGTGTTGGAGGAATTAAGTAAAAATGACGCTACTTCTGAAAAGTTTGATTTGTCTCAAGATCGAGTAGGTGTACTGGATTGTCAAGCAACCTGACAAATACTTGTATAGGGCCTTAGTGGTCGAACAAGATGATGTATCTGACCTTCTTAGGTATGATGAGGCGCTTGAGGACAAGGATGTTGACTAATGGGTCTTAGCAATTAAAGTTGAAATATAATCTATTATTCTAATCAAGTCTGGGATCTTGTTAAGGCGCCACTTGGCATTAAACCCATTATGTAAGTGGTTCTACAAGAGGAAGAGAGGAGTAGACGGGAAGGTAGAGACCTTCAAGGCAAGACTGGTTCCTAAGGGTTGGTTATATCCACAAAGTAGGTGTCGATTATGATGAGAACTTCTCACCAGTAGCCATGTTAAAATCCATTAGGATACTCTTGTTCATTTCTGCTCATTATGATCATGAGATTGTTGGAACCAATGTCCTGAAAACCCAATTATTTGTGTTCAAATATTAATAAATAAAATTTTTTATCTATTTTATGTCTGATTATGGTTTATGAGTCAAATATGCATGTGATTGTTTCTAACACGTTCCATGAGATGGACATAGTCCACTGTGACATGTCATAGTTTGGTTTAAGTGATTAATGAGATTGAGCCGTGGATAGGCTTAAATCAAAATTGTGACATATTGTCAAAGTAAGTTCATAGTTGTTGATGAGTTTTGGATAACTTGTCTAATAAGATTATAATATGATATCTTAGATGGCTTGTCTAAGTCATGTGGATAGGGATCCAAAAGTATCATGGTAAGTGTTCGTCAATAAGATTGGAACATTGAGCTGGACCACTGCAATTGTTTATTTATTAACTGCTATTAGAAATAAATAGTTCTTTGTGATTAGGCGAGAACTCTAAATTCTAAGATTGTCTTGAACTCGTGCACATAGTGTTTGCCACTTTGATGTACTCAAAGTGAGGTCCTGTAAAGTGACCAATAGTCTACATATGTTAAGTGACTGCATGAAATATAGCGGGAACAAAATAGTCAACATAGAGTCTATAGTCTCTTATGAGATATGAATGTCCCCTTAACTAGATTCGCAACTGTTTGAAAGATTTGGAATCTTTGGCCAAAGTATTCCTAGTGTACGTCACTGGAATTGATACAAAGAATATGTTCTCATGTCAAAGAGTTATTTGAAAAGGGCGAGTTGAGTACTTGAGGAGAAGCAGTGAGAAGTATAATGATGGTAGTTTAATTGTTACTTCTCATGGATATCAGATAGAGGGGTTGATCATTCAATTATTACAAATTGGGAATTGTCGAATAAATAATTTAACTCTAGAGTGTAGTAGGATTTATTTAATGGAATTAAGTCCTATTAAATAGTAATCAAACTTTATCATCAGATGATAATGAGTTTTGACCCCCTTAGAGCTAAATTTAAATTGTCCTGAAGTCCTTGCACAAGCCTCTAATTTTACACTATCATAAAAATATTAAAGAATTCATAAATTGTATTATTTATTTATGGGATGAATAAATTTAATTTTGCTAAACATTATTCATTGGATGAATAAAATTAAAAAATATAAAATAAAATTATTTTGTTAAAATAAAATTCATAAGATGAATTTATACATGTGAAAAATAAAACAAAACAAAAAAAGAGGATGGACAGCATAGCAATTCGCGTTCAATGTGCACATGTCACGCCGTGACTGGCTATCCCCGGCATCAGAGCACAACACTTGTCGCACACTAGGCCATCCCAGGCAACGATCTGTGAACGGACCAATCCACTAGCACCACGTGGCTCTAGCTTGTTGAGCAAGTTTGGTTTTCGTATTGTGCATTGAAACGACGCCGTTTTGTTATTTTGTTAATCCCACATCGGTTGTGGAGCTTAATTTTAGCCCAGTAGCCTACTATAAATAGTGGTACTAGAATTAAGGTTTAGCATTGAATTATCAATCAAAATTAAATAGTTTTCTGAAAGTATTGACCTTTGGAGAATTTAAAGAGGAAAAATTTTCGTTAAAATTTTTCCTCTAGTTAATATTTTTCAGAACCCACACTCCAGGTGTTGAGAAGAGATTGCATAGAAGGTCTCGCGGCCTTGGTGATTTCTTTCTTTTTCTTTTAATTTTCGCGTTTTGATTTATTTACAGTATTATTATGCTAGTCATTTATATTATTATTATGAATATATCAGAGTAGAGACTTGTAAGTTTAAAATTAGGAATTTTAAATCTATTGATTTAGAATTAGGAATTCTAAGTCACTATTAGGTTTAAATTAGAAATTTTAAACCGTTCTGCTGCTTGTTAGATTAATTTAGGAAATAATTTTAAAATATGTCCAAATAGAGATTTGGCAAATGGATGTCAAGACCGCCATTTTGAATGGTAGCCTTGATGAAGATATCTATATGGTGCAACAAAACCCGTTCATTAGTAAAATTCAGGAGCATATGGTATGCAAACTTAAAAGGTCCATTCATGGACTTAAGCAAGCATCTCATTCATGGAATAAAAGATCCAACGAAGCGATAAGGTCCTACAGTTTTGAGCAATTTGTTGATGAACCGTGCATGTACAAGCACAATATAGAGATAGTAGTGAATTTATTGGGAATGATGTGAGAGTTTTATCATCAGTTATGATTTGGTTTAGGAGAAGCCAGCTATATTCTTGGGATCAAACTTTTGCGAGATCGTAAGAATAAGGTGTTGGATCTATCTCAAGCTGCTTACATGGACAAAGTGTTGTCTAATTTTAACATGGTAGACTCCAAGAAGGGTCTTTTTCCTTTCAGGCACGGAGTGCCTCTTTCTCCAGAGCAGTATCCTGGGACATCTCAAGAGAAAGAGTACATGAGGAATATTCCATATGCTTTGGCTGTGGGAAGCCTTATGTATGCTATGTTATGTACTAGACCTGAAATCTATTTTGCTATGGAAATGGTGAGTAAATATCAGTCCAACCCAGGTCTTATGCACCAGACGGCAGTAAAGCTTATTCTCAAGTACTTAAGAAGGACTAGAGATTATATGTTAGTTTTTCATGGTGATGAGCTAATTCCAGTGGGCTACTCTGACCCAGATTTTCAGTTAGACATAGATGCTAGACATTTAATGTATGGTTATGTTTTTACACTTGGAGGTGGACCCATTAGTTGGTGGAGTGTCAAAAAACTTGCATTACTAACTCCACCATGGAAGCCAAGTATGCGGCGGCTTCTGAAGCTACCAAGGAGGCTTGTTGGCTTAGGAAGTTTCTTATGGATCTTGAGGTAATTAATGAGTGGCTTACACCTATTTCCATTTGTTACGACAACTCTGGTGCAGTAGCTAACTCTGAGGATCCCAAGAAGCACAGTAGGTTCAAGCACATCGAAAGAAAGTATCACCTTATTCCGAACTATACGGAGAAAGAGGAGATTGCAATTCTAAAAATAGATACCACAAAAAACTTGGCAGATCCTTTCACAAAAACTTTGACTCAAAAGTCGTTTGAGTGTCATTTGGATAGGATGGGAATGCGTTGTATGTCCAATTAGGTTTAAAACTAGTGGGAGATTGTCAAAGTTGTTGTCTTAGGAAACCCAATTATGCAAACAGTTTTATTATTGAATGGAATTGATTTGTTGTCGTCTCTATGTTTATGAGTTTATTGTGATGCATGTAATGTTATTTTCTTTTAAGTAACGTTCCATGATAGGGGCATAGTTCATAAATGACATTATGCCATAGATAGACTAATAACATATTAAAATGTTATTTAATAAGTTATTCGTAGTCAGTGATGAGCTTGGTCTACTTATCTGCTAAGACTATAATATAAGATTTAGATAACTTGTCTCGATTATGTGGATAGTGATCCAGAATATTATGTTGGTGTATTGTAATGATATTGTTATACTGAATTGGATCATGTGACTTGCTCATTTCTACGCTACTATCAGAAGTGAGCTACTCATTTTATTATGTTTATACAATGACTCTAAATCAGAGAGATAGTCTGAACTCATGCATGGAATATTAGTTACTTTGATACGCTAAAATGATCATGTTATAAAGTATAACCGAGATCTTATGTTCTTTGGGTAATTGCATGAAGTGTAGTGGGAATGGATATTTTAGTAGGAATCTATAATGTAAGATGTCCCCTTAGTTGATTCGCAAGTATTCAAATTGATTCCAGAGACTTTGGCCAGAGCATTCCATATGTTTGACGTTTGGGATTAATACATAAGTGTTTTTTTTGTATTTGTGAATTATTTGAGAAGGGTGAGTTGAGAACTAAGAACGAAATGTGAGAAAGAATAATAATAGCAGTTTAAGTTATTTTTTCATGGACATTTAATGGAGGGGTCAATTATGAGTAAACTATTACAGGGAATTTAATGAGTAAATATATTTGTATCTATAGTGCAGTAAAACTTATTCAGTGGAATTAAGTTTTACTCATTGGTAATCAATTATTGTCATGAGATGATAATAAGATTTGACCCATTTGGAGCTAGGAGTAAATTATCCCTAGGGTCCCTACACAAGCATCTAAATTATGCCCCTTAAAGAATCAAGAGTATTTAAGAGATGAATTATTTATTCAAGAGTTGAATAAATTATTTTTTATTGTTAATAAACCCAAAAATTCATGAGATGAATTTATACTAGAGAATTAAAAAAAAAAACCTAAAAAAATGGAAACCACGCTTCGGCCAATTAGCACACGACACATGTCGCGCACTGACTAGCGCAAAGGGGGCGATCTGTATCGTGGGCTGGGGCATCCTAGCACTGGGATCCGTTCATTTGATGTGACAGGATGCCATGTGGCACCCTATGACGCGTAAACTGGGAGGAATTTTATTGTGAGTGCTTTTTTGGATAAATATCTTGGTATTTTGACATGTTCAGAACTTTATTTTTATTTTAAAATTAATGGTTCAATTTTTTTAGCCTCCTATATAAATTAAAATGCTGGCTCATTAGGGTAATGTAATTCATATACAACTTTGACCTAACTCTTCAATTGAAGAATTGAAGAGCCAAAGTCTTCTCCCCATTAGTTCTTTAAAAATAATTTCCGGCAAACTGCTTGATTTTACGACACCCACAGGAATTATGGAAAAGATCTCGAAGGTATCATTGGAGCATCTTTTCCCTTACAATTTACAATGACGTATGAGAATTCTTGAATAATACTTTTAAATTCATATTTATTTTATTTTTCATGATTATGTGTACCATGCTATACATTGTTAGGTTTAATTAGAGTTGAAAACATGTAATTATAATTATAAACTTTAAATTATGATTCTGCTACGCTAGATTCAATTGGTATAGTAAATTTTAGATTATTTAATTAAAATTGTCCACCCAACAGCATATCCATGTATTGATCACAAAACATTAAGGAAAAATCCATACCATTAAGGAAAAATTTTTGCTGAAATTGTTTTAATTACAAGAAAAATCTTTTCCTTGTGTAATCTTTTATAACAACACTTTCATATTGTAATCTATTTCCCTAATGGTTTTAGATGTCAAAAAAAGTCATTGTACATGGTATCACATAAACGAGTAGCAGTAGATTATAGCAAAATAGTACTTAGCTGGTATGTGAAATACAAAAGTGGAGTATGAGTACTCTATAAATGTGTGTTTCCAAAGATTGACCTTAAGGCAAAATTGGAATTTCAAAGAAGTTGACCTCTTCGAACTCGGTCTGCACCAAATTTTACCTGTTACTCCTATAAATCTAGGGAAAGAAGTGCATATCCTAGTTGTTTGTCAGCATCTAAATAAGATACTCAAATCACTACTCCATTTAAAGCTGCTAGCGACAATGAAAAAAAATGAATAGAAGGCAAATTAAAAGTCTGAGACTCTGGGCAGCATTTCTATAGAGAAAAAAAGTAAAAATAACTCATTGCATTTTCATTAGAGCATAAACAAATTTCAGAAACTTGCATCATGCCCTCCTATTTGGTTAAGGGGCTCAGTAAAAAAATCTTTGGCCTTCCTTCTTGTATTATCAAATGAAGGCGCCTCTATGTATTCTGACATACCCACCATTAAGGAAAAAGTGCGGGCTAGGCTTTCAACTCTAAGCTCCGTAAATATAGCAGCCAAAACACGTGGGATAAAAAAGTAATAATAATAACTACAAAAATAAGATAAATTTAAGAAATCAGAACACTAGATATAAATGAAAAGAATCAAACAAACAAAATAAAAAAAACATCATGTCGTTTTGTAGGCCCTTAAGCTTACATGAAAAGAGGTTATACATTGCAGACCCCTAAGAATAGTCTCCTACTCGATCTAAGCCGAAGAAACCTAGTAGAGATATGGGAAGATGCAACCTCTGGATAAATAACCGAGCAAATAGCGAGGACGGCAATCCTTGAAAATTTTTTGACATCACCATCATATACTTTGCTCTTAAGCCAAGCCAAGCTTATTTCGCATCTAGAAACAAACCTTTTAGGCTATCCAAAAGATTCAAGATCAACCGCACAACTTCTGCAATTGTTACCTCTCTACCTACGGCAAGATTGCCATAAATCGGTAATCCTGTCATGTACAATACATTTTTGAAATAAAAGTAAAAAGTACAGCCACAGAATGTTACTGGTCATTAGAATTTACTAACCATTGGAGGAATTAAAATGCGGCAGAATTCTAACTGTCGGCGAAGTTAATATTGCAGAATGTCACTGGTTAGCTCTGTTAATGCATTTGCTACTTTATTGCTCTTTCAAAATTGTTCAACTTCAAACCTTTTAGTTTCTGCCCATTAAATCCTGTGTCCATTTCTTTGTCTATAAATTAGGGCTTGATAGCTTTACTTCAACACACAACAGTATATGTCCTAACTCTCCTATTCTCTTGTCTTTTGCTCTTTTGCTAGGAATTGTTCGAGACTCAAAATGACTTTGACAAGGGAATCTTGTGGATAACAAACCTTGTGCTTACTTAACTCAAAATGACCTCATTAGAAATACCATTATTGCAATGATCTCGAAGGTCAACTTACTTCGTAACAGGATTGAGTGGATCGTGGATATTGGGGCTATAAGGCACATCTACACCAATAAGGATATGTTCATTGAGTATGCAAAATTGAGTGAGGGGGAGTTTGTGTACTCAAGTAGTGGCCATGATAGGTAAAGAGAAGATTCTTCTTAAACTCACTTCTAGAAAAAAAAATTATATTTGAATAATGTATTGCATGTTCCTGATATTCGTAGAAACCTAGCCTCGAGTGCAATGCTTAATAAGGTTGGTATAAAACTAGTTTTTGAATCTAATAAGTTGGTGCTTACTAGAAACGATGAATATGTGGGAAAGGGACATTGTAATGGGGGTCTATTTGTGCTAGATGTTGCTGACAACATGAATAAACCAAGTTCTTCTACTTATATTGCTGAATCATTTTAATTATGGCATGCTAAGTTAGGTCATGGGAATGTTGCATTAATTAAAAAAAATTAAAAATTCTAAACTTAATCCCTAATCTTAGGAATAAAAAGTTCACAAAACGTGAGACATGTGTGGAGGCCAAATACCCCAGAAGGCCTTTAATAAAAAAAAGTATAAAGGACCTCGGATCTTCTAGAATTAATACACAGTGACCTAGGAGATTTAAAGAACGCTATAAGTCAAGGTGGTAAACACTACTATATCACCTTTGTCGGCGATTATTCTAGGTTCGCAAGAGTATACCTCCTCAGGACTAAGGATGAGGCCGAAGACATGTTTAAAATCTATAAGGCCAAAGTCAAAACCAGTTAAACAAGAAAATTAAGAGAGTTAGGAGAGATAGAGGAGTAGAATATGATTCTAAACCTCTTCAAAGATTTTGGGAAGAACATGAATCATACATGATGCTTTAGCCCCTTAACCACTTGAATAAAATGGCATAGCAAAAAGAAAGAATTGGACTTTAAAAGAAATGATGAAGGCAATGTTGATAAGTTCGGGGTTTACCTATGAACATGTGGGGGAAGCAATTCTATTTGCATGCTATGTATTGAAACGTGTACCTCATAAAAAATTAGACAAAACACCCTTTGAACTATTGAAAGACTTTGCTGCAAATCTTGGTTATCTAAGGGGGGTGTTATTAAAGTAGGTCTACCTGACTTTAAGGGGACAAGACACGTCCCAAAACTATAGATGCAATCTTCATTGGTTATGCACATAATTTTGCTGCATATAGGTTTATTTAAAAATCAGATGATTCTTCTATACTTGGTAGTTTTTCAGAATCTAGATATGCTAAATTCTTTGAACATGTCTTTATTATGAAACCACCCATAATTGGGAATTCGAATGCATGTTTGATATAGTTCTAAGAATTTTATGATTTTTGGGAAGTGTATAAAAACTGAAAAATAAAGATACTTGAGGCATTAAGACAATGGTTCTTAATACCTAAGAATATATGTCAAACCTCCTAAGGATAAACATGCACACCCTAACTGCTTTAATCACTAAGGCCTACCACCAATGTGGATACAAGCTAAGCCACCACCACACAAGGCAAAACCAAGTGATATAGGTTTAAGGAGAGAAAACTTTTAATTTGTGTTTACTTCATTCAAATTGATGAGAACTACAAGCACCATGGCTAGTATTTATAGCCAGCAAAGTGAACATACAAAAATATAAAACAATAAGCTCCATTACATAATTTAATCAAAAGTAATAAAAAAAAAGTACCAGCTTAGGTGTTTTTAGGAAACAAAAAGAACACTAGCCTTTCAAAATGGTCAAATGAGACGCCTCCCTAGGAGCTGCTTCCTTGGTGGTCCAATAGAAGAGCTTGAATGAGGCTGCTTGCTTTTCTGATATATTTTAGTTCTGAGGCACCAACTTGGCAAATTTTTTAAAGAAATGCTTGTTTATTTAGAAAGGAAAATTTGGTTCCTAGTGGCTTCTTATTAGGATTAAGCCATATGAAAGCTTTGCATGTCATCCTTCCATGTCTCCATGGTTTCCAAGTCACCAAGTTTGCCACGTCACCTCTCTCACTATGTTGTTGAATTTCTTCTCTTGAAGAGTTAGATAAATTTTGAGCTAATCCGCATCATTCTCTCCTTGTTGAGAAAGATTTGCCCTCAAATCTTCAATTCCTTCACCTTCATGATAAGGGATCGAATCAGCAACATTAAAAGTGTCTAAAACTTCATATTCTCCTGAGATCTAAATCTTGTATGCATTAGGACCAACCTTCTCTAGGAGTTTGAAAGGACCATTGGCTCTTAGCATCAACTTGGACTTTCTTTTGGGAAGGAAATCTTTCCTTTCTCAAATGGAGCCAAACAAGATCTACTGGTTGGAAAACCACATGCTTATGGTGCTTATCTACTTGCTTCTTATAGGCTGCATTTTGCTTGACATTACTTTGCCTAACCTCCTCATGTAATTGTTGGATTTGAGTAGCTCTCTCCTCGACTTCACCACTAAAATGCTTGTTAGTGGGCAAAGGAAGCAATTCAATAGGAGAAATTGGATTTACCCCATAGACCACTTCAAAAGGAGAATGACAAGTGGCTCTAATTGGTGCTCGATTGTAAGCAAATCAGCATGTGCAAGTAGAGTATCCCACTCCCTAAGGTTCTTCTTGATCAAATCTCTAAGCAAAATGCCTAGGGTTCTATTGGTGACTTTAGTTTGGCCATTAGTTTGGGGATGGAGAGTGGTACTTAATAGGAGCTTTGTACCAAGCTTCCTCAAAAGAGTCCTCCAAAAGTGGCTAAGGAACTTGTGGCATAGTGATCAGAAACAATAGTTTTTGGAACTCCATGCAATCTCGCAATCTTAGCAACATGTGAAGCATCATTAGTTTCATTACATGGAATGAAGTGTGCCATTTTGGAGAAATGATCCACCATCACCATGATTGCATCTTTGTGGCTTTGAGTCTATTATGCTCGGGATTGAATCTCAAGTCATAACCTAAGAATGATGAAAATAGATGAGAGTTTAGATGAGAAGAGAAGTGAGTTGAGATGAGAAATTAGAAAAAGTTAGATGAGAAAGAGAGATTGATCTCAAATTAAGATATTTTGATATTGGATTGAATGCCCTTATTACAGTTGAACAACAACTACTTATAGGCAACTAACAACAATGAACCTAGACAAATCAACTACTAACCGGCTCACTAAGGGAAAATATCTAAAGCAACTAAAATATCTAACATAACTACTAAAATATCTATCTAACTAACATAAGCCAATTAGGTGCCAAGCTACAACCGAACAGAACACTAGGCTTTGTAGCAGCTAATTCAACTTACAGCCTAAGGGATTATTGACCAATATAGCAGCTTATTACAACGCAACACTTAGCTAAGACTAATACATCTTCCCTAAGCTAAATGACATCACATAGCAGCACCAGTGAAGCAACCAACAGCAGCTACCCGCAGCAGGACATAACAGCAACCATAATGTAGTAGCAGCAACCTATTCAGCAACACAGCCACAAACAGCTCAAGCCTTGTATTCCCGGGTCATAACATTCCTTCCCCTTGAAAACATTCTTGTCCTTAAGAATGGAGGCTAGGGATTGGCCTATTTGAGACTGTGGCTCCATCCCCTAATCAACAGTAACTGAGCATGATCTTCCATACCCCACAAAGTAATCTTTGATCCTTGTCTTTCAACAGATACCATTTGCTTAGCATAATTGAAGGACACCGGGTTGAAAGAGCTCATCCAATCAACTCCAAGAACTATATTGCAACCCCCCAAAGGCAAGACTCTGAAATCAAACTCGAACTTCTAGTCTTGCGTAGTCCAATTAAATCCTTGGCATTTAGCCTGAGTCAAAATTGAATTTCCATTAGCAACTGTCACAGCTAAAGGACGGGTCTTGATCACATTATGGCCCACTTTCTTCACTACTTTCAGATCAATGAAACTATGGGCGCTTCCACCGTCGATCAACATGACAATAGACCTCTTGCTCGCTTTTCCTTTGACCCTAAGCGTGTTATGAACTCCTTGTCCTATCAAAGCCTTCAAGGAAATCTCCACTTCATCTTCAATGTAAGCTTCTTGATCTAAACTATCAATATCAGTATCTAACTCATCATTTTCAGATTGTCCTTCAACACCAACTCCTCTAACTGCCATGAGGAATTTAGGATTACACTTATGACCAAATTCATACTGCTGATTGCACTTAAAATAAAGCCTTTGAGGCTTCTTCTCAAAAGTATGGGTCACTTTGGGCTCATCTAGTTCTTTCTAATGTTGTTGGGAACTTTTTCCCTTGTGCTTTGGCCCATAATTGGTTGCTAGAACTGTGGCCTCAAACAACTTAGCCTTTGCGTAAGCTTTCAATAAAGAATTAGGACCAATGGCCTTCACAAAATTCTTAATATTAGGCTTTAATCCACTAATGAAGCTTGAGACATAAAATGACTCAGGGGCTTGAGGATAGACAGTTATCATGCTCGCTCTGAAGTTCTCAAACCTTGTCATGTACTCCTTCACAATCGTTACTTGAAACACCTTGTTGAAGTTATCAACAATGTCACTTAAATCTCCATCAACATATCGTTCACAAAGCTCAACCATAAATTCAGCCCAAGTAAACATAGAATTGCTCTTCAATAGACTATAGAGCCAAACTTCATGATCTCCTTGAAGATAAACTGCAGCCAATTCGACCTTTTGGTCATCAAGAATGGAATGAAAGTGAAAGTAACACTCACATCTCCTTAACTAAGAATGTGGTTGCTTCCCATCAAAATTTTCAATTTGCACTCTTGGTTGTTTAAAGCCATTGCCTCTACTACCATAATTAACTTCATTACTTCGAAAGGGACCATTTTCTGAAGAAGTTTGTCCATGTAAATGCAGCTGGTCCTAATCTAGAGGTCGAACCAAATGTTCTCTAATCAAGCAAGCAGGTCACATGTGTGTTAGATCAGCAGCAGGTCACATGTGTGTTGTATCAGGAGGTTGATCAAGATGTCCTGCATTCATATTGTTCGATCTTAGGTGTACTGAATAATCTTGAGGATGCACATTTTGTCCAAGATTCAAGCTAGAAGACTGAATTTGCACTTAATCAAATGGATGCACATGAGGTATGGTAGTTACTTCAGCTTCTGAAGTCTAATTTTATGGTCTAACATCAGCTGGTTGAAGATGAATTTGAGGACTAACAGTCACATTAGCAACTTGAGGTCCATCTTGTGAATTAGCTGTAGCATTTAACACTTGAGGAATCACCTCTTCAAGAGGTCGCCTCAGCTAGCTCATGAGCAACGAACTAGTAGGAATCAGAGGCTTAGGGATTGAAGACACATTTTGCCTCCTAAACTGACTTGAAATTTCAGCAAACCTTTCTTCGACCAGCTGTGTTTGTTGATTAAGTCGCTCAGCCAATATCTCCTCAAATTGTTGCTTTTGCTGATTTAATCTATTCACAACATTCTCATCAACACGCTGTGCTTGCTGGCCGAATCTCTCATTAAATGTTTGCTCTTGTTCTTTCAACAAGTTATGCAATCGATCCTTAGTTCTTCGTTCACTTTCCAACTGAGATTGATTAAGCTGAACAATCATTGCCTTCATCTATGCATTCAGAATATCAGGAGTAACAATTTGCGGTTCATTCTCTACATTACCACTAAACACATCAGCATAAGAGGGATTAGCTACTGTTTAGCAGCTGCTGATCTTGTAGTGACACCACTGGCCATTGATGAATTGTGCTTCACAATCAGATTTGCTCTGCTTAGAATCGAATTGACAGCAGCTCAATCACCAAATATGATCAACAAATTCTGATATTGCAAGATCAAGTCTATGAATCGCAAATCTGAACTGATCTTGATCAAACTGTCCTTCAACTCAATTGATCTGAAATTGCTAAAATCTAAACCTAATCATAGCTGTTTTTGTTGATTGTTTGCAACTAGCACAAATGCTTGACACAATACAAACTCAATTTAGTTGAATTTGATTCAACTAAATCAAATGCAAAGCATCTATACTCTCTTGCGCAGCAACAACAATCTGATTTTGAATTTTTCTTGATTGAGAGCTCGATTGGAAGCCAAACGAGGCTCTGATACCAATTGTTATGCTTGGGATTGAATCTCGAGTCATAACCTAAGATTGATGAAGATAGATGAGAGTATAGATGAGAAGAGAAGTGAGTTGAGATGAGAAATTAGAGAAAGTTAGATGAGAAAGAGAGATTGATCTCAAATTGAGATATTTCGATATTTGATTGAATGCCCTCATTACACTTGAACAATAACTACTTATAGGCAACTAAAAACAATGAACCTAGACAAATCAACTACTAACCGACTCACTAAGGGAAATTATCTAAAGCAACTAAAATAGCTAACTAACATAACTACTAAAATATCTAACTAACATAAGCCAATCAGGCGCCAAGCTACATATGAACAGAACACTTGGCTTTGTAGCATCTAATTCAACTTACAGTCTAAGGGATTACTAAACAATGTAGCAGCTTATTACAACGCAACACTTAGCTAACACTAATACATCTTCCCTAAGCTAAACGACATCACATAGCAGCACCAGTGAAGCAACCAACAGCAGCTACCTGTAGCAGGACATAACAACAACCACAAAGTAGTAGCAGCAGCCTATTCAGCAACACAGCCACCAACAGCTCAAGCCTTAGATTCCCTGGTCATAAAGAGTCCTAGGCAGACTAAGTACAAAGTTCAATAGGAAGTGGAGTGTACAATCCTTGAGGAAGGGCATGGCATTTTGCTTTGTGGCACATTGTACACCTCTCCATAAGCTGCTAGACATCGCTTACCATCTTAGGCCAATTAAAGTGCTCTTGCAACATGGATAAAGTTTTGTCCCCACCAAAGTGTCCTCTAAGACCACCTGCATGTAGGGCTGTATTTCAGCTGAGCCGAGCCAAGCCCGAGCCTGCCAGACTTGAGGCTCAGCTCATTTGCATTATGCTCAGCTCGTCGAAAGCTCGGGCTAGGCTCGTTCTAGGCTTGATGAGTTCGTATTAAGCTTGTAATATTTTGGTTCATTTAAGCTCAATCTAGGCTCGTTTGGGCTTGTTTAAGATTAGGCTTGGCTCATTTAGGCTCAAATTTGGCTTAATTGGTCATATTTAATCGAAAATATTATATTAAGAAAGCTCGTTTAGGCTCACAAGCTTACAAGCTCAAGCTTCACTAGGCTCGGGCTCGGCTCAATAAGCTAAATGGGCCGGCTCGAGCTCGAAGTGAGCCAAGCCTTTTGAGCTTTATGATGAGCTAGCTCGCGACTCATTTACACCCCTACCTGCATGTGCTTCTCTGATCACGAGCTCTCTGAATGTGCTCCTTAGAAAAGATAGCTTTCTTGTTGAAAATAGTGACCAATGGCACCTTGAGAACAACCTTGGTAAGTGGAACCAAAATCAGGATCAGCAGCATAATGCTCCTTAAGCATTGCAAACCCTAGCAGCCTAGCATCCAGTATGCTCAATACACTATATTTCCTAGGTAGTGCATCCGCCTTACTATTTAAGGTTCCAGATTTATGCTTAATAACAAATGAGTAAGGTTTCAAGAATTCTACCCATTTGGCATGCCTTTTGTTTGGCTTGTGTTAGCCATTAATGTACTTTAATGCCTCATGATCTGAATGCAAGATGAATTCTTTTGGAAGCAAGTAATGACTCCAATAATCAAGAGCTCTAATAATGGCATAGAACTCCTTGTCATATATATAATAGTGCCTCCTTGATTCATTGAGCGTCTCATTGAAATATGCAAGGGGATGGCCTTCTTGGATTAAACAACACCTATACCAACTCTAGATGAATCACACTTTAACTTTAAACACTTTATCAAAATCAGAAAGTGCAAGGATAGGAGCTTCAGCTAACTTCTTTTTGATGAGTTCAAAACTTGATTGAGCTACAATTTTCTATTCAAAAGCTTTCCATTTCAAGCATTCAGTTAGAGGAGCAATAATTGAACTAAAGGATTTAATAAACCTCTTGTAAAATGAAGCAAGTCCATGAAAACTTCTAACATCATGCATGGATTGAGGCACTGGCCAACTTAGGATAGCCTCCACTTTGCTTTCATCCACCTTAATCCCCTCAAACAAAACCACATAGCCTAAGAAGATCAGACTTTAAGTGGGAAAATGGCACTTCTTGAGGTTGCCATATAGCCTTTGTTGCCTTAGTGTTCAAAAACTTGTTGGAGATGATCAAGATGCTCCTTCTCAGTCTTGCTATACACAAGAATGTCATCAAAATAAACCACAACAAACCTACCAATGAAAGGTCTAACCACATGGTTTATTAGTCTCATAAAAGTACTTGGAGCATTTGATAGCCCAAATGGCATAACTAAGTCCTCTCTTGGTTTTAAAGGTTGTCTTCCATTCATCTCGAGGTTGCATTCTGATTTGATGACACCCACTGCTAAGATCAATCTTTGGGAACATAATGGCACCATGTAATTCATCCAATCTAGGAATTGGATATCTATATTTCATTGTGATCTTATTGATAGCCCTACTATCCATACACATCCTCATGCTTCCATCTTTATTTGGGACTAATAAGGCTGGAATAGAACAATAACTCATGCTTTCTCTTACAAACCCCTTGGAAATGAGCTCATCAACCTACCTTCACAACTCTCTAGCCTCAGCTGGATTGGTTCTATAGGATGGCTTATTTGGCAAAGTGGCTCCAGGGATCAAGTCAATTTGGTGTTGAATGTCTTTCCCCGGCGGGGGGGGGGGGGGGGGGGGGGGGGGGGCGGGGATGGGATGTTAAAGCCATTAGGAACCTCTTTAGGGAATACATCATATGAAATTCAGTTACGAGTGTTTGTGCTAAAGGGTGTAAAGGCCTCTCATTACTCATTCCTTCTTCAACAACAAGCAAAGCAAATACCTCTTTTAACTCTAAAAGAGCTTTTTTCTTTTGTGTTTTACTCACATCAAGGTTGCTCTCACTTGTGTTTCCCTTCCCTTGTTGACGTGTTTGGGTAAAACCAGGTTAAAAAGGAGCTGAGATAATACTAAAATTATCCTTGACAAAGGAATAAGTGTTTTTGAAAGCCATCATGTTTAGCCCTTCTATTATATTGCCACAGCCTCCCTAACAGCAAATGACATGCATCTATGGGAATCACATCACACCAAACATCAAATTTATAGTGCTTTCCAATAGAAAAGGAAACTAGGCATCTTTGAGTTACCTTTAAATCATTGCCTTGGTTCAGCCATTGTACCTTGTAAGGGAGAGGGTGAGCTTCAATTTTTCCACCATGCTATTGGAAACCGCGTTGGTTTAGTTGCCACTATCAATGATCATCATGCATACTTTGCCTCCTACGGTACATCTTGTATGAAAGATGTTCTCCCTTTGGACTTCTTCTTGTGTGGCCATGTTAGCACATTGAGCTCTTCTAATCACTTACATATGTCCTTCATCCGCATGTTCCACCACTTCTTCTTCCTCCTCATGATGCTCTTCACAAGGCATGGATCACTTTCTTGGGTCAAATTCTCTTTAGCCCCTTGGACCTCAACAAGAGAAGCAATCTCCTTGTTTGGGCACTCCGCAATTATGTGTCCATAACCTTGACACCTTAAACACTTAATGGCGCCTTTAGGAATTAATTGGAGTTAACCTTGACCCCCTTGCTTAGGAAACCCCTTGGAGGTGATGGCCTTATTGGCTTGTGCCCTAGATGTGCTTGCTTTGGCATAGGGATCCCTTTGGGTAGAAGAACTCCTCGTGTTGAAAGGTAATGTTCTAGGGGCTACCTTGGACTTCCTCCTTTTCCACTTCTTCTCTACCTTGATAGCTAACTTAAATAAATCAAAGATTGAATCATATTGTTGCAATTTAACATGATCTCTCATTGTGTCATTCAATTCACGGAGGTAATTGGCCATGGTTTGCTCTTCAGGTTCTTTCACATCATATTTCATCATTAGGTACTTAAACTCCCTGGTGTACTCCTCTACACTCATGCTATCTTGCTCAAGATCACAGAGTTTGCAAACATTCTCTTGGATATAATTAAGTGGTAAGAACCATTTTTTAAGTTCTTTCTTTATTTTATCCCAAGTTCTAATCTTGCTCTTGCCTTCTCTTGCTCTTCTTGATTTCAGATTTTTCCACCAGATAGAAGCATACCTTTTAAGCTTAAGAGCAATTAACTTAACCTTCTTTTCTTCATCAATTCTTTAATAATCAAAGACTCTCTTAACAGTTAAAAGCCAATCTATAAATTCATCAAGATCAAGTTTACCTTCAAATTCAGGTATGTCCACCTTGAGGTAATGGCTGTGCCTTTGATCATTTCTGTCCACCCTTGCTTCTCCACTAGAGGAATCACTTTTCATAAAAGAGATTTTCACAATCTTCTTAATGAGGAGGAACCATTGGTCTCAATCTCATCAACCTGATTTGCTCTTGGAGTTGAGCAACATGCCATCTAAAATCTTCAATGGTGAGGTCTATGTCATGATCATTCATGGGACCTCTATAGCCATCTCAAGTAGCAAGCTTCTATGTTTCAACGAGCTAAGGTTAACACATCACCCAACCTAGAGCCGAGTTACCAAAATGATGTAGTTATAAGAATTTTGTGATTTTTGTAGATTGTATAAAAGCTAAAAAATAAAGATACTTGAGGCACTAAGACAAAGGTTCTCAAATACCTAAAAATATGTGTCAAACCACCTAAGGATAAGCTTGCAATACTCAAAGATATGATCAATAAATATGATGAGTTGTCAATTCCAAAACAACCAATAAGTTTAGAACATATATTTTTGAATGTCCAAGTAGCAACCTAAGAAGGGGGATAAATTAGGTTCTTTAGTGATAAATGAAAATTTAAATTTATGAACCAAAAATTTAATTAAAAACTAAACAATAAATGTCAAATAAAAAAGATAAATACAAAAATGAAAGGGATGCATAAATATTTTTATAGTGGTTCACTTCCAAACCGGAAGCTAATCCACTTCTCAAGTGACTACTCTAGTCACTTGAGCTTTTAACTAAGCTCGATGATCCTTTTTAAAAATAGGCTCAGGATCCAATCTTTACAACCGGTCTTCTTGCACGTAGGCTTGAGACCAACCTTTTACAACCGATCCTTTTGTAATTGTAGGCTCAGGATCTAACCTTTACAATGCAACAAATTTGAATAAAGCAATAAAAAAATTGAAGCACTCAAATTCTTCACTCTTTCAAGAGTGAATTGACACTTGATCAAGCTTAGCCAAAGCTAAGGATATGCCAATAAAGCTCAAAGATTAACAATAAGAGAACAAGTGATGCTCTAATAAAAGTTTTAAACAAACCTTTAAGCGCAAGTATGTAAGAGAACTTTTTATCAAAGAATGCTTAGAGAGTATGGGATGATTTCAACCAAAGCATTCAAGTCCTATTTATAGGCAAATGAGGGCCAATAAGACGTTCAAAAAGTTGGGAAGGGTTTTGGAAAGAAATCAAGTCAAAAGTAGTTGTTTTGAGCTTTTTCAATCTGTGTGTCGACACACAGCCTCTGTGTGTCAACACATAGCAGCTCTTGGTGGCTACTGTAAGCATGTGTGTCGACACATACCATCTATGTGTCAACACTCAGCCTACCCGAGGTGCATTTACACGTTTTGATCAATTTGCTTGATTGGTGGGATACTTTTATCACATTCCCTAAATTAAAAAAATTGATTAATTGATTGCTATATTTGTTCAATTTTTTTGAATTTATTTCCCATTTAACTTTGATCATAAAAATGATTGGTTCCATAAATTAAGCTAAATCATCACCCATTAAAATTTTATCTTTATTTGATTTAATCATACTTTGTAAGGTACCAATCTTTAAAAATATTTTAATTGATAAGCTAGATTGGTTTAATTTTGAATTGAATATTTTTCAAATAAAATTTGATAAATCAACTTTCTAAAATATTTTTCAAAAACATTTTTGTAAGAGCATCATATATCAATATTGAGACTCGGATTCAATTGAAATATCCCGATCCTAAGTCATAGACAATAAAAATAAATAACTTTAGGATGCTCGGACTCGAATCACGCTCTCTTCAATTTGGATGAATCTTCTCTTCAGCTTTTACCTATTTTCCTTTTAATTTATCATCTTTTGGAAAGCTTCGTATCTATGATTAATCTTGATGTTTCTAACTTTCTTATAAGTCACTTAAAAACAAGATTAGAACAATTTAAATCCCATGACTCACTAAATGGTTGTTATCATCAAAATTACAATAATATTGGCTTTAGGGCCAACAATCTCCCCCCCTTTTTATGATGACAAACATTTGATGTTTTCTCTTGGAAATGTGAAAGTTGAAGTATAGATTTTTACCATAAAAGTATTCACTTATTGAAGGATACACATGACTAAGAACTTATAGAGCAATGTATATCATAATTAAGGTTCAAACTCAATTCCTCCTCCTAAATTGATGCATTTTAAGGATCATTTTTAACAAGTCTCAATCAAGCACATAACTATGTATGAATATTGCACACCAATTTTTCTCCCCTTTGTCAGCAACAAAAAGCACAAGATAAGGGATAGAAAATGTCAACACAGGCGTAAATAAACACAAGGATGAATCATAACATTGCAACACTTAAAGTATAGCATTTGTACAATAATGATAATGTAGCTCCAAAAAAAATTTTTTTTAAAGAGGAAAAGAAAATAAATAAACAAAAGGATGGCTTTTGGAGAAAATTTGAAGGAAAAGTGTTAGGGTTTGAGAGAGAGAGAGAGAGAAAGCGTTGAAGATGAATGAAGAGGGGTTAAGATTGGGAAGTGAAAGAAAAAAAAGGTTCTATTTTTTTTTTATTTGCGTGTCGACACACAAATGCAGAGCAGCTATACTGCTACTCTGTGTGTCAACACACAGATTTTGTGCGTCGACACACAGAAGACAAAACTGCGCTTTGTTTCTATGTGTGTGTGTGTGTGTGTTTTTTTTTTAATATTTTTTAAAAATTGGTCCAAGTTCCTATATCCATGAATTGGATAAGAATACTTGGTCCAAAAGCTCTTTTATGATGAGTATTAAAACTCAATATTAAATGCAAATGACTCATGCATGCAAACAAGGTCAAGATGATAGATTACACATGCCAATTTTACTTATAATGTTGCAAAAGATTTCTTCAATTAAAGGTTTAGTAAAAATGTCCACTAATTGATTATTGGTGGGAACAAATTTTACAATGACTTCTCCTTTGAGTACATCATCACGAATGAAATGATGTCGAACCTCAATATGCTTTGTTCTTGAATATTGAGCTAGGTTTTTAGTTAGGCATATAGCACTAGTGTTATCACACATTATGGGAGCATGGTCAATATGAATGCCATAGTCATTTAATTGGTACATTAACCATAACATTTGAGCACAACAACTACCACATGCAACATATTCGGCCTCGGCAGTGGATAAATCAACGGAATTTTGCTTTTTGCTAATTCATGATACCAAAGCGTGACCAAGGAATTGACAAGTACCACTAGTAGATTTTCGGTCCTCTTTATATCCGGCAAAATCTGCATCACTATATCCAACTAAATCAAAGAAATCACATTTAGGGTAAAATATGCCTAAAGTAGGAGTACCAACTAGGAATCGAAATATTCGTTTCACGGCACATAGATGAGATTCCTTGGGATATGCTTGAAATCTAGCACATAAACATACACTGAACAATATATCAGGTGTACTAGTGGTAAGGTAAAGAAGGGATCCGATCATACCTCGATATAGCTTTTGGTCCACCTTTTTACCTTTTTTATCCATATCTAACTTAAGAGTTGAGCTCATTGGTGTTGCTATTGCCTTGGAATTTTTCATGCCAAATTTCTTGAGCATTTTCTTTATGTACTTGGCTTGGTTGATAAAAATTCCTTCCTTGCCTTGCTTAATTTGTAATCCAAGGAAGTAGTTGAGTTCTCCAATCATACTCATTTCGAATTTCCTACTCATAAGATTTGCAAATTCTCCACAAAGAGATGGATTAGTAGCACCAAACACTATATCATCAACATAAATTTGTACGATAGGAATGTCATGTTTAGAGTGTTTGATAAAAAAGTGTGATGTCAACTTTTCCTCTTGAAAATCCATTTTGCATTAAAAAGGAACTCAATCTCTCATACCAAGCTCATTGCCTTTTTTAGTTTGAAAACATGATTGGGAAATTTGTCATCCTCAAATCTAGGTGGTTGTTCAACATAAACCTCTTCTTCAATAAGAGCATTTAAAAATGTACTTTTAACATTCATTTGAAAAAGTTTGAAATCTTTAAATAAAGTAAATGCACATAAGAGTCTAATAGCTTCTAGCCTAGCAACGGGAGCAAAGGTTTCCTCATAGTCTATACCTCCGTCTTGGTTATAGTCTTTAGCTACCAACCTTGCCTTATTTCTTACCATGTTATCTTCCTCATCCTTCTTGTTGCGGTAGACCCACTTGGTGCCTATGACTTGATGATCTTGGGGTCTATCTACAAGTTCTCACATCACTTCTCTTGAATTGGTTGAGCTCTTTATCCATTGCCATTATCCAATTTGCATCATTAAGAGCTTCTTTTATGTTCTTGGGTTCTTCAAGAGAGATGAATGCGGCTAAATGACAATAATCCGTTAATGCATGCCTAGTTTTTACACCTTGAGAGGGATCACCAATGATTTGACTTGTTGGGTGATCTTTCAAGTATTACCAATCTCATGGCAAGTTTTCCCCTTTGGATTCTACATTTTTGTTATCTCCTTTTGATTCATTCATTTGAGCGTTAGATATAACCTTTTCTTGCTCATTGGATGAATGTGTGATGTTTATTGGTTTGATTACTATATCATCATCATCATCACAAGGAGTTCTAGAGGACAAGACATTAGTTTCATCAAAAACTACATGTATAGACTCTTCTACAACCTTTTTCTTTTTATTATAGACTCTATATTCTTTGCTTGCTAAAGAGTGTCCAATAAAAATATCTTCATCAACTCGTGAATCAAATTTTCCAGGATTTGTTTTGCCATTGTTGTGAATGAAGCATTTGCACCCAAAAGGTTTAAAATATGCAATGTTTGACTTTCTATCTTTATAAAGTTCATGGCGTTTTCTTTAAAATTGGTCTTATTAAAGCTCGATTTAAAATATAGTAAGTGGTGTTGATGGCTTCGGCCCAAAAAGATTTAGGCAAGTTATTTTCACAAATCATTGTTCTTGCCATTTCTTTAAGAGTTCTATTTTTTCCTTTCAACCACTCCATTTTGTTGAGGAGTTCGAGGTGTCGAAAAATTGTAATCAATTCCAAAGTAATCACAATAAATTTCAAAATTATTATTTTCAAATTCCCTTCCATGATTGCATCTAACCGAAACAATTTTCAAATCATTTCTATT
This sequence comes from Simmondsia chinensis, assembly GCA_018398585.1. NCBI lineage: Eukaryota > Viridiplantae > Streptophyta > Magnoliopsida > Caryophyllales > Simmondsiaceae > Simmondsia > Simmondsia chinensis. The sequence continues at coordinate 11,837,045 of JAGTTD010000022.1, forward strand.
TTGTACCTTTTTACAAAATTTTTCAAATTTATCAAATGCTTCACTCTTATGAGAAAGGAATAGGACCCAAGTAAAGCGAGAGTAATCATCAACAATTACAAGTCCATATCGCTTTCCACCAAGGCTCAGATGACGAGTAGGACCAAACAAGTCTGTATGTAAGCGTTCAAGATGCCTTAATGTTGAAACTATGTTCTTGGGTTTGAATGACGATCTAGTTTGTTTGCCATATTGACATGCATCACAAATATGATCTTTTTCAAATTTTAGCTTTGGTAAACCTCTAATAAGATCATTTTTTGAAAGTTTTGAAATTAAATCCATACTAGCATTTCCAAATCTTCTATGCCAAATCCAAGGATCATTTTCATCTAAGACACTAAAACATTTTAATGAGTCTACACAATCAAGATCAATTATATAGAAATTTTCACATCGTGGACCAACAAGCAAAATTTCATTTGTTTTAGCATGTTTAACTATGCATCTAGATGATTCAAAGTTCACACAATAGCCTTTATCACATAATTGACTAATGCTTAGCAAGTTGTGCTTAAGACCTTCCACAAGCAAGACACCTTCAATGTAAGGAGAAGAGTTAGAAGCAACATTACTGATACTGATTATTTTTCCTTTCTTATTGTCGCCAAAGGTGACATTTCCTTTTCTTGGCATTAGTGAAGTGAACTTGGATTTATCTCCAATCATGTGTCTTGAGCAACCACTATCCAAGTACCACTTTTGTTTTTTGCTTTGGATTTTCATACACACCTATCACAATTCAGACACTTTTAGGTACTCAAATTTTCTTGGGTCATTTGTTGTTAGCCTTTACATTTGGGGGTCGAGATCCTTTTGGGATCCAAACCATCTTTGTCTTTTTCAAATTTCTTTTGAAAGAACATTGGTAAATGATGTGCCCATGGTCACAACAATAGTTGCACCTTACAGAGTTTGTTGAAGGTGACGAGACTTTAACAAAAGGTGAAGAGGCTTGAACAAAAAGAACATTCAAAATTTTCTTTTGGACATTTCCATTATAACCTATTCCTTCTTTGTTATAATTGGCTTTTGAAATGCAAGAATTTTGTCAAGTGTTTCTTGAGCTTTAAAAAATTTGCTTCATATTTTCGAAAGTTCTTCCATTTTCTCTTTCAAAGTCTTATTTTCTTTTCAAAGTGTTTCGTCTTCCTTGGATTTTCCTTTCTCATTTTCCTTTAAAGTATGATGTGTTTCTTCCAAGAATTTCTTTTCATTTGTTAATTTAATGATCTCATTATTTAAAGACTCGTTCTATTTCTTTAGGGATTCATTTTCAAGTTCAAGCACTAAACGTTGTTTTAAATCCTTTTCCAATCCCGTCTTTTCAAGACTGTTTACAAAAGTATTGTGTTTTTTTTTTCAATTTTTTATATTTCTCATATAACTTTTGAAAACCAACCACAAGTTCATCATAAGGTAGATCGTTTAACTCATCCTCTTCAACGCTATCGTAGTCAATAGCCATGAGACAAAAGTTAGCTACTTCCTCTTCACTTTCTTCATTGGAGTCATCGTCGCTATCTCCCCAAGCCACAAAAGATTTCTTTCGTTCTTCCTTTGTGTCTTTCTTTTTGAGTTTATTGAAGAACTTCTTATTTTTTTTAGCTTAGGACAATCTTTTTTAAGATGTTCGACTTCTCCACACTCATAGCAAGTTGGTTCATCTTTGCAGTAAGATGAACCCTTTTTTAAGTTTTTCTTAAATCTTTTCTTTTCAAGATGTTTGTAAAATCTTTTTACTAACATAACAACTTTATCATCACTTTTGTCACTTTCGTTACTTAGAGATGATTTAAATGCTATGTCCTTTTTTTTTTTTTTTTTTTTTTTTCCTCTTCTTTAAACTCTTCCATGTCAATCTCATGGGTCATGAGATTTCCAATTAGTTGATCAAGTTTATAAGTAGCGAGGTTACGAGCTTCCCGAGTAGTAGTAACCTTGCCTTGCCATGAAATAGGGAGACGTCGAAGAATTTTACTAACTTACTCTTCATTTGAATACATTTTTCCAGCTTGGAGTTTGTTAGTAATATCCGAAAATTTTATGTACATCTCTTTTATTGATTCCTGAAGTTTCATTTTGAAAAGTTTGTAAGCTCTTACCAACATGTTTATTTTAGAAGATTTAACTTGATCCATACCTTCATAGGTGACCTCTAGGTTGTCCCAAATTTCTTTTGCCAATTGACAACCGGACACATGGCTAAAGCCATTTGGGGCAATAGCACATAAGAGTTGATAATGAGTTTTTGCATTCTTTGCAAGTTTTTCTTTGTCATCTTGCATAAGCTCATTTTCTTCTTTTTCAATGGTTTTCTAACCTTATTTCTTTGAGGGTACGTAATCATCATTTTTTGTAATAAGCCATAAGTCAAAATCAATGGATGTAATATTAAGTCTCATTCTTAGCTTCCAATAGGAAAAATTTTCCCCATCAAAAAGAGGAGGCTTGTTGGTCAGTTGACCCTCAGCTATGGTTGAAGTGAAAGTTTCTATAGTATCACTCTAACGTTGTTAGACCAAAAAGAATAGAGCACATGCTCTGATACCAATTGAAGGTCCAAATAGCATATCAATTGAAGGTCCAAATAGCAACCTAAAAGGGGTGAATTAGGTTCTTTAGTGATAAATAAAAATTTAAATTTATGAACCAAAAATTTAATTAAAAACTAAACAATAAATGTCAAATGAAAAAGATAAAGACAAAAATAAAAGGGATGTACAAAGATTTTTATAGTGGTTCACTTCTAAATCAGAAGCTGGTTCACTTATAGTCACTTGAGTCTTTAACTAAGCTCGATGATTTTTTTTTAAAAACGGGCTCAGGATCCAACTTTTACAACCGGTCTTTTTGTACGTAGGCCTAATACCAACCTTTTACAACCAATCCTTTTATAACATAGGCTCAGGTTCCAACCTTTACAATGCAACAAAGTTGAATGAAGTATTGAAAGAATTAAAGCACTTAAATTCTTCACTCTTTCAAGAGTGAATTGACACTCGATCAAGCTTAGCCAAAGCTAAGAATATGCCAATAAATCTCAAAGATCAACAATAAGAGAACAAGTGATACTCTAATAAAAGTTTTAAACAAACCTTTAAAGCGCAAGTATGTAAGAGAATTTTTAATCAAAGAATGCTGAAAGAGTATTGAATGATTTCAACCAAAGCATTCAAGCCCTATTTATAGGCAAATGAGGGCCAATAAGATGTTCAAAAAGTTGGAAAAATATTTTGGAAAGAAATCAAGTCAAAAGTAGCCATTTTGAGCTTTTTCAATATGTGTGTCGACACACAAGGGCTGTGTGTCGACACACAGAAGCTCTTAGTGGCTACTGTAAGCCTGTGTGTCGACACATACCATTTGTGTGTCGACACTCAGCCTACACGGGTGCATTTACAAGTTTTGATCAATTTGCTTGATTGGTGGGATACTTTTATCACATTTCCTAAGTTAAAAAAAATTGATTGATTGACTGCTATATTTGTTTAATTTTTTCAAATTTATTTCCCACTTAACTTTGATCATAAAAATGATTGGATTTAAAAATCAAGCTAAATCATCACCCATTAAAATTTTATCTTTATTTGATTTTATCATGCTTTTCAAAGTACCAATCTTAAAAAATATTTTAATTAATAAGCTAGATTGGTTTAATTTTGACTTGAATATTTTTCAAATAAAATTTGATAAATCAACTTTCTAAAATATTTTTCAAAAACATTTTTGTAAGAGCATCACATATTAATATTAAGACTTGGACTCAATTGATATATCCCGATCCTAAGTCCTTGACAATAAAAATAAATAACTTTAGGATGCTCGGACTCGGATCACATTCTCTTCAATTTGGATGAATCTTCTCTTCAGATTTTATCTTTTTTTCCTCTTGATTTATTATCTTTTGGAAAGCTTCGTATCCATGATTAATCTTGATGTTTCTAGCTTTCTTATAAGTCACTTAAAAATAAGATTAGAACAATTTAAATCCCATGACTCACTAAATGGTTGTTACAATCAAAATTAGAATAATATTGGCTTTAGGGCCAACAATTTCAAAGATACCAAGCTAAAGTATTATACAGCAGGTTTCAATAGGAGAATTACAACATGAAAGTTAAGAATTAGAAACCCAAGTAAAAAAAAATTAAAAAAGAACTTTTATTAGTACAAGTCAAAGATCTCAAATTAGAAGCTAAAATGCTTATAATACAATCTCAATTACTGAATCTACCAATTCAAGAACCTATACAAGCAAAAAGATTCAAACTAAGCAATTCAAATACCAGATAAACCCAATTTAATGATAGATTCCTTTCAAAAATTAAAAGAGTAGAATATCAAAAGTGGTATATACACATTACCATACATGCTTCAAAAGATTATTAACTTGAAACAATAGCACTTTTTGACTCAGGTGCTGATATTCAAGAAGGATTCATACCTTCAAAATATTACCAAAAAAATATCTGAAAAACTATATAGTACAAATGGATCAAGACTAATAATTAATTATAGACTATCACATGCACATATCAGCAATAATGGATATTGTTTAAAAGCTCGGATTATTTTCTAAAATACCTTCGACAACAAATCATTCTAGGAACACCATAACTCAAATTTATCATTTCACAGTCAACAGATAAGGACTCCATATCAACATCTTGGGAACATAGTTACATTTAAATTTTTAAAGCCTATATTTCATAAGGATTTAGCTTTACTACAATCACGAGATCAATGAAAAAACAGATAAAAGAATTGACATATAATTATGAGATCACACTTTACAAGAGAAAATCCAAAAATTATAACAAACGTTTCTTCATAAAGTCTTTGCCGATATTCCAAATGTGTTCTGGGAAAGAAAGAAACATGTTGTCACTCTTTCATATGAAGAGGATATCAATGAACAAAAAATTCCAACAAAAGCTCGACCTATCCAAATGAATCAAGAATAACTCAAATTCTGTCCACAAGAAATTCAAAATATTTTAAAATTATTTAAATAAACATTCCAATTTTTAAATTATTTTCTCTTTTTTTTTCATAATGCCACGTTAACAATATATGAACAATGATATGAACAACTTCATAATACACATTGGAGGAGAGGTAGAGACATGTCAAAGAAAAGTTAGATGAAGACGATTAGACATGACCTTACCCACCTAAATCTTAATGAGGAGATAACCTTAGATAGAGCTAAGTGGCGCATAAAAATATGTGTAACTGACATAGCGATTTATGATAAAAGAGTACAACGATGCTAGGTCATAATGCCCCTAGGCTTACACACTTGCCGTTGTTGTCTCCTTATTGTTGCTTGCATGCTTTATTATTGCTTTTTTATTCAGCTTTTGTTATTAAGGGTGAGGGTCTTTTGGAAACTATCTCCCTTTAGAGTGATGCATATATCTCACCTGCTCAGACCTTACTTTGGCAGGGAGCCTTTGAAGTGCTGAGTTTATTGTTGTTGTTATTATATTAAGTAAAATATAACAATTTTGATGTAAATTATTTTTTTCCTAAAAGGTAAGATGAACACTAAGTGAGCTAAAGATAGTCAATTTGTCTTAGTGAGTCATATATATATATATATATATATATATATATATATATATATATAATCTTTTAAATGTTCTGCTACACTTTTAGAGGTGGATCCAACTTTATCCCAACCTCATCCCCGCCCTCGCCCTCACATGACCCCTCTCCCTAAAACCCATCCCCTACCCCCAAAACCCCCACCCACCCGTCTCTCTCTCTCTTTCTCTAACCTCAACCTCACTAAAACACTCTCTCTCATCCTGCCAATGCTGCTCTCTCTCTCTCTCTAACTAACTTTCTCCCACTCCTCATTGTGAACAGTGAACCCTTGAAATTTGAAGCCAATCGATGCCGCTTTCTCGTTCTCTCTCTCTCCCTCTCTCTTCCATTTTGGTTTTTTCTTGATTTATTGCATTTTTCGTCTCCGACTTTAATTGTTCTTCTATGCCAAAAGAAGTAGATCGGGACAACTTGCCTCCTGACTCTGCAGATAGGCTAAAGATTTTCAATTATCACCACAATCAAAGAGATGAAATAAGGCAAGCATATTAGCTTAAAAGACCTTCTCAGTTACGTGGACATGATTTTCCTAAAAAATGATTGGAAAAAAGTTACGACAATTTAATCCGGCTTTGTTTCATCAACATCTAAGATGGTTGGAGTATAGCATAAAAGAGGATTAAGCATTTTGCTTGTGTTGCTACTTGTGTATAGACCAAATTGGGAAACAAGGTGGGAGTGAGGCATTCGTGATGGAAGGGTTTCCATGTTGGAACAAAATTGAAAGATTGGCTTCTCATGCGGGTGCTGTCAATAGTGCTCACAATCATGCATTAAAAAGATATGAAAACTGAATGAAGCAAATTTAATCCATTCATGTTGTTCTTAATATGCATTCAAATATTGTGAAAAATGAATATGGAATTCGTCTTGATGCCTCAATTAGTGTTTCTAGAATTCTGCTACACCAAGGATCAGCTTTTGTGGTCGTGATGAGTTCGAAGAATATGACAATAGAGGAAATTTTCTTGAATTTCTGAAGTACACTGGTGAACAAAATGACACTATTGCTAAGCTTATACTCCAAAATGCTCCAATAAATAAATCAAATGGTTGCTCTAAGTATTTAGAAAGACATTGTTCATTGCTTTTCGGAAGAAATAATCAATGTAATAACGGAGGATGTAGGTAATGATTTGTTTAGATTGTTGGTTGATGAATCTAGTGATGTATCCAATAAAGAGCAAATGGTTGTAGTCTTGAGGTACGTTGATAAAAGGGGAATAGTGAAAGAGAGATTCATTAGTATTGTTCATGCTAAGGAGCCTTCTGCTAAAGCTCTTAAAAATGCTATTGATTTTTTGTTTGCTGAATATGGGTTGAGTTTATCAAAGGTTCGAGGTCAAGGCTATGATGGAGCAAGCAATATGCAAGGTGAGTTCAAGGGTTTGAAAACTTTGATTCTAAATGAGAATAAGTCAGCTTATTATATTCATTGTTTTGCTCACTAACTTTAATTAGCACTTATAACAATTGATAAAACAAATCTTGATGCAGAAGAGTTTTTTAGTAGGATAACTACTATGTTAAATGCTGTTGGAGCCTCTTATAAGTGTTGAGTTATGGTCCGAGAACGCAATGTGGAAATGATTATATAAGAAGTTAAGGATGGTGGGATTCAAACTGGAACGAGATTAAATGAAAGGCTTAGCCTTCAAAGGCCTGGGGATACACGATTGGGGGGGGGGGGGGGGGGGGGGGGTTGCATTACAAAGTGATGCGTCTTATATTTACGCATCTTTTAATTGTTATTTTAATTATTTTGCACCTATTTAATTATAGTTCTACACTCATTTTGGTAATTTTTATGTTTAACAGGTTTGAAATTAAAGTTATAGAAATTGCCTAATTTGGATGCAAATAAGATAAATTCGACGCTCAAATAATTAAATCGGGACAACAACGTATAAGCCCAACAGCACACCAGCCGGCCAAACATGCCCCCACACCGACACCTCAAAACCCAGCCCCAATCATCTTCTTCACCGGCCCGATTCGACCACCAGCAGCGCCGACCCAACTTCACCGACCCAATGCATGCCCACGAACAGGCCCCCAACACCAGCACGTCATCATCAACCTTGGCCCACTGCACGCCATCACCTTCATCCAGTCAAACACAGGCCCACTTCGACACCAGCTCAGGCTCACCAGTATAGCCCACCACAGATCTACTAGGGCCCAGGTCCAGCGCACATAGGGTTCCGTCATGCAACTGCATCATTTAAATTGGTGAGGGGTGTTCGATTTTGGGGGTTGCTCTGTCTCTGGGTTCATCGCCCCTGCTTTTTCCTCTCTCCTCTTAGCTCTCTCTCTCTCTCTTTTCAGATTTTTATTTTTCTATCTTTTTCGTTAAATTGGAATGAGAGCGAAATTAGCGTAAATACCGACATAAGTTCGTTCATCTCCTCCTTCGCCGGTTCATCCTTGATGGAGAGCTAACTTGCTCTATGGGGTTAGATGAAATCTTAGCCTTTACTTTTGTTTACTTTTAATTCGGGTTAATTTGATTGTTTACTTGAATTGCTTGGTTGAGATAAATACTTTGAAGTATTATATTTTTATTGTTTATTCAATTGATATGATTATTGAGCTTGTAACCTTTAATTGTTGATATTGATATTTATAAATTAATTCTTCGTGCTTGTAGCCTTAGGATTAATTAATCAAGCAATAGTATTAACCGAATTGTTAATTAAAGCCTATCCCTATGCTTTAGTTAGACAGGGTCAATACGTAATAATTGACAATACGTTACGTAGAGCCTATTTTCCTTATGCTTTACTTAGATAGGGTCAATACGCAATACTCACAACATTATCTTTGCAGGTTGAAGCTTGTAGCCTTAACCAATACCCGTGCGACAATCAATAATTCCAATTTAAGAGTTCATGCAAAATAATTAGCTAATGATGGATTCAAAACCCTGAGCTCCAATTTTTAGATATTTAAGGACATTCAACTTTGTTTTTCATTTGCATGTGATGCAAGCAATATTAGGAATCTCATATGAATTTTCATTAGCTTTACAAAGGAAGGATTAAGATATCTTGAACCCTATGGCACTAGTCAAAGTAGCTAAGCGACGAGGGCAAAAGTTTAAAGACGATGGATGGGAACCTCTATCGAGTAAGATATCTTCCTTTTGTGGTAAGTATGATTTCCAATATTGAATATGGAAGAAAAGTATGTTGATCCTGATCAACCACAAATGGAAAACTGGTAAGAAGAATTTGCATTGTTATCGTGTTGAATTATGTTGTGCTATTGTGGATGAACAACTTGGAGTGCTTAATCATCGCTTCGATGAATCAAATTCAAAATTTCTCCTTTGTGTGGCTTGCTTGAGCCCAAATGATTCTTTTCTTAAATTTGATATCACGAAGTTGGTGAGATTGGCTCAATTTTATCCTAACGATTTCTTTGATTTGTTGGAAATTGAAAATCAACTTGAAACTTATACTATATGGGCACAGATGATAGATTTGCAAACCTCAATAGTCTTGGAGACCTTAGAGCCCAACATCGAGCAAAATCCGCTAGTGCTAACTCTGATTTAGTAATGGCTGACGAACAACAACCACATGCACTCATGGAGTATTTTTTTTTTTTTTACATGCACCTCACCGTCTTGCATTAGGTTGCCACCCATAGCCCATCAGTTTGATCTTAAGCCACGTACTATACAAAAGCTTCCTTCATTCCACGGCTTAGGCAATGAGAACCCGTACACACACTTGGACAGTCTCATGGAGGTTTGCTTAACCTTTATGATTCCTAATGTTAGTGATGGCGCCATCTTACTTCACCTCTTTCCTTTCTCTTTAAAGGAAAAGGCTAAGTATTGGTTAGGTACGTTACCTAGTGGTACGATTAGTACTTGGACTCAAATGCAACAAGAATTTCTTAAGAAATTCCATCCCATTAGTAAGATTAACACTGCTAGGAGAGCCATTAACACCTTTGCCCAACTCCCTACTAAGGAGTTTCACGAGAGTTGGGATAGGTTTAGGGAACTCTTACGAGCTTGTCCACATCATGATATCCCTAAATGGCAACTAGTCCAAAACTTTTATTATGGGTTAAACGAGAAGGGTCAACAAACTGTAGATGCCTCGTGTGGTGGTCAGTTCCTTAGAAACAATGAGGATGAGGCGTGGGAATGTTTGAACTTCTGAATGAGAATTCACAACAATCTACCGCACATGCACGTCTTAATGCTACTAGGTTAAATAGAGGAGTAAATGAGATTGCTCACACCTCTATCTTAGATAAGAAAGTAGACTCTCTTACCTCTTCAATAGAGTAGTTAACATCCCTATTTAAGATAACATTGGCCCCCTCTACTGTACCTAATGTATCTCATGTTTCAAATGTGCATAGTGCTTGCTCTTTATGCTCTAGTGTCTCTTATTCTACATGACTGCCCCTCTGCTTCACCTTATGTGGAGTGGTCGGAGGAACAAGTCAATGCAACCCAAAGATTCTCACGAAACGACCCATACTCTAACACGTACAATTCAGGCTGGAGAAACCATCCTAACGTCTCCTGGAGGCAAGGAGGAGAAGGACAGTTTATGCCACAACAACAAAACCCACGCCCTCAACAATCTGGTATGCCCCGGCATGTCGGTTTTCAACCGCAAGGGTATGCTTCCAACTACTCTCAACCTCCTAATTTGAGCTCAAATTCAAATTTTGAAGAGAAGGTTTTGATTGCGCTGAAAGGTTTAGAAGTTAATTCCCAACTCCTCCACTCCCATACACAATCGATTACAAAGCTAGAAACCCAAATAGGTCAACTAGCTAACACTCTGAGTAGGAGAGATAAGGAAAGACTCCCTAGCCAGGCTGTAGAGAACCCTAGGAACTGTGTAAGACAAGGCAACTATCCTTCCCAGCAAGAACAAGCAAAATCCATTACAATGTTGAGAAATGGGAAGGAGGTTGACAATGGGGTGAGCGCTGAAAGTGAAGTACCCATGAGTGGTGAGGAAGAAGAGAAGAGAAAGGAGAGAGAAAAGGAGACCAATGAGGTCACGCACCCTTCTCCCACTCCTAAAGCCTCTGATCTTCTCTCGTCATATGAACCTAGAGTACCCTTCCCCCAAGCTTCAGTTGCACCACATCCAAATGGAAAGGACAAGTGGGAAGACATTTTGGAGACATTTAGGCAAGTAAAGATAAACATTCCCCTTCTTGATGCGATTAAACAGATCCCTGCCTATGCGAAGTTTGTTAAGGATCTACTGAACCAAAAGAGGCGATCTACAGCACATCTGCCTAAAAAAGTGTTTTTAGCGGAGCAAGTGAGCTCTATTCTGAAGTGTGACACTCTAGTTAAGTACAAAGACCCTGGTGTCCCCACCATCTCTTGTTCACTTGGAGACTACTCGATCGATAAAGCCTTACTAGACTTAGAAGCGAGTGTCAACATTATTCCTTAATTGGTTTATGAGAATTTAGGCCTAGGAGAGTTGCAACCCACCACGGTGACCTTGCAATTAGCAGATAGATCAACTAGGATTCCCCGTGGTGAGCTGATTAACGTGCTAGTGAGAGTAGACAAAGCCTTGTTTCCTGCTGATTTCCTAGTGCTTGATATGGAACCTTCTAGTCATTCGAAAAACCATGTCCCTGTCATTCTAGGTCGACCTTTCTTAGCGACGGCCAATGCTACCATCAATTGTAGATTTGAGGTAACTGATGTTAGCTTTGCCAATATGACTATTAGGTTGAATATTTTTAAGGCTTCGTTGTCACCCACTAGCGAGGATGAGTTGGAGTGTTTCTGGGTGGATAGTATTGAAGATTTGGTGGACCAAACACTCCCCTCTATTCTAGTTAGTGATTCCCTTGAGCGAGCACTAGTATACGATTGTTCTGATGATTTCGAGATTGAAAATGACATAGAGAGATGAATGATTTGTTTGAGTTGTGTGCCCCTTTTGAGACTTGTCATTGGTTGTCAAAAGTAGAAGCTTTACCTAGGCTTTCGGATTCCCCTGCCTTGCCTTCCATAGTTTCACCACACAAACTTGAACTTAAGTTGTTGCCATCTACTTTTAAGTATGCTTTCTTAGGACCCGATGAGACTTTACCTGTGATTATCTCTTCTCATTTGTCTAGGGAACAGGAGGATGTATTGATGATAGTGCTTAGTGATCATAAGAGTGCCATTGGGTGGTCTATGGCTGATTTGAAGGGTAGAGACCCTTCCATTTGTATGCATAGGATTTTTCTTGATGAGAATGCTAGACCCACTATAGAGATGCAAAGGAGGTTGAACCCTAACATGAAGGAAGTGGTAAAGAAAGAGATTGTGAAATTGCTTGATGCGGTATTATTTACCCAATTTCTGATAGTAGGTGGGTTAGCCCTATTCAGGTAGTCCCAAAGAAGTTGGGCGTTACTGTGGTTAGGCATAGTGATGGAGAGTTAGTGCCTGCTAGAGAGACCATGGGCTAGAGAGTATGTATTGACTATAGAAAGCTTAACTCTACCACTAGGAAGGACCATTTTCCTCTACCATTCATTGACCAGATTTTAGAGAAGTTAGCTGGTCAGAGCTTTTACTGTTTTCTTGATGGATATTCAAGATATAACCAGGTAACAGTTTACCCAGAGGATTAGGAAAAAACAACTTTTACGTGCCCCTTCAGCACGTTTGCCTATCGTAGGATGCCATTTGGTTTATGTAATGCACCCACTACGTTTCAGAGATGCATGATGTCTATCTTTTCTGACATGGTAGACATATTTCTTGAGGTTTTTATGGATGATTTCTCTGTTTTTGGACCTTCGTTTGATGAATGTTTGCAAAATTTAAGGCTTGTGCTAAAAAGATGTGAAGAGACCAATCTTGTTTTGAGTTGGGAAAAGAGTCACTTTATGGTTCAAGAGGGGATTGTATTGGGTCATAGAGTTTCTAAGAAGGGTATTGAGGTTGATAAGGCTAAGGTAGATCTGATTGTAAACTTATCCCCTCCCTCAAACGTGAAGCAAGTTAGATCCTTTCTAGGTCATGCGGGTTTCTATAGGAGATTCATTAAGGACTTTGGGAAGTTAGGTAGACCATTGACGAGCTTGCTAGTTAAGGAAGTATCATTTGAGTTTGATGAGTCTTGCTTAGAAGCTTTCCTAAAGCTTAGATCATTACTTGTGTCGGCTCCCATTATGCAGCCCCCAGATTACTCTCTTCCTTTTGAAATTATGTGTGACACTTCTGATTTTGCTATAGGTGCTATCCTAGGTCAAAGAGTAAACAAAGTGCCTCATGTCATTTACTATGCCAGTAACTCTTAATAATTCATAACGCCATTACACCACTGCTGAAAAGGAGTTGCTAGATCTCGTGTTTGCTTTAGACAAGTTTCGTTCTTATCTTTTGAGGTCAAAAGTCATTATCTATTCTGACCATGCTGCATTGAAATATTTTCCCTCAAAGAAAGAAACGAAACCTAGGCTCATTAGATGAATTCTTCTGCTTCAAGAGTTTGACATTGAGATTAGAGATAAGAAAGGTGCAAAGAATGTGGTAGCTGACCATCTCTCTAGGATTTTCTTTGAGCATCGTGATCCATCTATTTCAATGCATGACTCTTTTCCCAATGAGCAACTTTTTGTTGTCTCCCATTCACATGGCCCTTGGTTTGTAGATATTGTTAACTTCCTCGCTACAGGTGCAATTCCATCTACTTGGTCTAAGCAAGAAAAGGATAGGTTTTACTCTCAAGTAAAGCACTTTTACTGGGATGACCCTGACTTGTTTAACCATCGTGCGCACCAAGTAATTCGTAGATGTGTTGCAGAGTGTGAGTATCATAGCATTTTATCTTTTTGTCACTCATATGCATGTGGAGGACACTTTGTAGGTCGTAGGACTGCTACAAAAGTCCTACAGTGTGGTTTTTATTGGCCTACTTTTTTCAAGGATGCTCACAAGTTTTGTCTTGCATGTGAGCGTTGGCAGCGCGCAGGAGCAATGACGAGTCGAGACATGATGCCTTTGAAGCCCATTTTAATTGTGGAAATATTGGATGTTTGGGGTATTGACTTTATGGGACCATTTCCCCCATCTTTTGGGTTTGTTTACATACTTTTAGGGGTCGACTATGTGTCTAAATGGGTTGAGGCTATACCTACTAGGACCAACGACCACAAAGTAGTCATGCAATTTGTCAAGGACCATATTTTTAACCGCTGGTACCCTTAGAGCACTCATTAGTGATGGTGGCAGGCATGTCATTCATAGGTAGTTTGAGGCACCTCTTAGGAAGTACTCAGTGCATCATAAGATTGCCGCCCCCTATCATCCCCAAACTAGTGGTCAAGTAGAGCTTTCAAATCGTGAGATCAAGTCTGTACTTGAGAAAATGGTTCGTCCTGATAGGAAATATTGGTCCCTTAGGTTGAATGATGCTCTTTGGGCATACCGCACCGCCCATAAGACCCCACTTGGTATGCCACCCTATAGGTTGGTCTTTGGTAAAGCATGTCATTTACCATTTGAGCTAGAACACCGTGCTTATTGGCCACTCGAGCCTTGAATTTTGACTTAGACCAAGCTGGTGCTAACCGAAAGCTTCAATTGAGTGAGCTGGAAGAACTAAGGAATGAAACTTGTGAGAATGCAAAGATTTATAAAGGTAAAACCAGGGCTTTTCATGATAAATATATTATGAGAAAAACATTTGCTCCTGATCAAAAGGTTTGGCTTTTTAATTCTAAATTGCGTCTTTTTTTAAGTAAGTTGAGGTCTAGTTGGGATGGTCCTTTTGTGGTTAAGCAGGTATACCCCTCGAATGCTATTGAGATATACCACCCTAAAGATGGCCGTGCGTTCACTGTAAATGGTCAAAGGCTTAAACCTGTAATTGAGTTGGATGGCATTGCTGATGGATAGCTTATTGAAGTGTCTCTTTGATGGACACCATGATTAATACTTGATCTCTGCTTGATTCACTACGCCCGACTGAAGGCGTAGAATTCAGCGCTCCTAGGAGGCAACTTGGGTTTGTTATTTCTTGTTTTTAATTTCGTTTTTGAACTAATTAGTTGCTTCAAGGTTTGTTTTCTCTCTTTCAGGTCCTAGTGTTGGGTTGAAGGATTCCTATATACATGTCCACACCATCTCGTCAGGTTGTATTTCTCCATCTCACCTATCTTTTGTGCTTTAATGATTGATGTAATTGCATTGAGGACAATGCATGATTTAGGTGTGGGGGTGAGGCTCATTTGCATGTGCTCATTTTTTGGGTCAAATTTTTAAAATTTTGGCATCTGTTGTGCATTTTGAGCGTGCATTATAACCGTTTAACCAAGTTTTTCCTGATCGATGCGCATGTTATGATGACAGTGGGATTAGTTGTTTATTTCGTTCTCTTAATTCCATGAAGTTAAATGATTCTACTTCATACTTGTTAACGAGTATTGTTGATCATTGTTGATATTAATGGGTTCTACTCATGCCGCTCACATATTCACTATACACAGGACTTTCGTGTTACGGAAAATCTGAAGAATTAGAGTAAACAACCTTATATATCTTGAGTTTTGCAAGCCTGCCCTATTGGCTTACCCTAATCCTTGCCCTTTATGTTATGTAAAGTACTAGTTCGTCAATGTCAATTGTAATGATAAAGTACGTGTTATAAAAAGGGGGGGGAGGGGTGGGGTTCAAAAATGGACAAAAAAGAAAGAGGAAACAAAAAGAAAAGAAAAAAAAGAAAAAAAAGGGTTTCCTCCAAAAGAAAAAGGAAAAAGAAAAAAAAGTGAAAACTGGTATACACTTATGACAAAGATGTTCTTTTGTGATATACTGAGGTCAGAATGTTGTAAACTGGTCACTCATATGCCACTTAAAATTTCTCTATGTATAGGCATATGTTTAGGTGATTCAATGGTGCGGGTGCACAAAACCTTTATATATTTGGTTGGAAGCAAGAATTTGAGGAGATTCTGTGGCATGAAATCCTATTCACTTTCACTTGTGCGTTGCTTGAGTAATTCCTATTAGTTGATACAAGGTTAATGAAATTTTATGACGAGTTTTGAAGTTTAATCATCTAAATTCATGGAATTGAAGAATGCTCTAGAAGATTTAATCTTGTCTTGAATTGTAATATAGGTGTTAATCTCGGAAAACTTGGTAAAGGTTGGGATAGTTGGGGTAGTTGGTCACTGTAGTCTTTATGTTAAATCATATGCTTTGCTCGAGGACTAACAAAGGTTAGGTGTGGGGGTGTTGATGCGTCTTGTATTTACGCATCTTTTAATTGTTATTTTAATTATTTTGCACCTATTTAATTATAGTTATACACTCATTTTGGTAATTTTTATGTTTAATAGGTTTGAAATTAAAGTTATGGAAATTGCTAAATTTGGATGCAAATAAGATAAATTCGACGCTGAAACAATTAAATCGGGACAACAACGTACAAGCCCAACAGCACACCAGCCGGCCAAATAGGCCCCTGTTCACCAGCCCACACCGACACCTCAACACTAGGCCCAATCATCATCTTCACCGGCCCGATTCGACCACCAGCAGCACCGGCCTAACTTCACCGGCCCAACGCAGGCCCATGAACAGCCCTCCAACACCAGCATGTCGTCATCAACCTCAGCCCACTGCATGCCATCACCTGCATCCAGTCAAACACAGGCCCACTTCGACACCAGCTCAGGCTCACCAGTACAGCCCACCGCCGATCTGCTGGGGCCCAGGTCCAGCGCACATAGGGTTCCGTCATGCAGCTGCATCGTTTAAATTGGTGAGGGGTGTTCGATTTTGGGGGTTGCTCTGTCTCTGGGTTCACCGCCCCTGTTTTTCCCTCTCTCCTCTTAGCTCTCTCTCTCTCTCTCTCTCTCTCTTTTCAGATTTTTATTTTTCTATCTTTTTCGCTAAATTGGAACGAGAGAGAAATTAGCGTGAAGACCGACATGAGTTCGTTTATCTCCTCCTTCATCGGTTCATCCTTGATGGAGAGCTAACTTGTTCTCTTGGGTTAGATGAAATCTTAGCCTTTACTTTTGTTTACTTTTAATTAGGGTTAATTTGATTGTTTACATGAATTGCTTGGTTGAGATAAATACTTTGGAGTATTATATTTTTATTGTTTATTCAATTGATATGATTATTGAGTTTGTAACCTTTAATTGTTGATATTGATATTTATAAATTAATTCTTCGTGCTTGTAGCCTTAGGATTAATTAATCAAGCAATAGTATTAACCGAATTATTAATTAAAGCCTATCTTCCCTATGCTTTGGTTAGATATGGTCAATACGTAATAATTAACAATACGTTAAGCAGAGCCTATTTTTCTTATGCTTTAGTTAGATAGGGTCAATACGTACTACTAACAACATTATCTTAGTAGGTTGAAGCTTGTAGCCTAAACTACTACTCGTGTGACAATCAATAATCCCAATTTAAGAGTTAACTCAAAATAATTAGCTAATGATGGATTCGAAACCCTAGGCTCCAATTTAATACATGTTCCAGATTAGTAGTAGATTACTTTAGTTTGATTGTCGTTTTCTATATTAATTAACACAAAGATATCACTTTTCCTTAAATCAATTTAGGTCATAGATTAAATTCACGCACTCTTGGGCCCCGTGGTTCGACACTCTCTCGCCCTATACTTCAATTTAGGTGTGTTTAATTGATAAGATTTTATATTAAATTTTGATAGACTTAGAAAAACACATCACAAAGCAATTTTGAATTTGTCAAAGTTGTATCCTTCTATTGTTGAAGTGCTGGAATTCGTTAGAGATGAAGCTAAATATTCAGTGCAACGAGCTCAAATATGTGGTGTTTTTAGATATTTAAGGACATTCAACTTTGTTTTTCATTTGCATTTGATGCAAGCTATATTAGGAATCTCATATGAATTTTCATTAGCTTTTCAAAGGAAGGATTAAGATATCTTGAACGCTATGACATTAGTCAAAGTAGCTAAGCGACGAGGGCAAAAGTTTAAAGACGATGGATGGGAACCTCTATCGAGTAAGATATCTTCCTTTTGTGATAAGTATGATTTCCAATATTGAATATGGAAGACAAGTATGTTGATCCTGATCAACCACAAACAGAAAACTAGTAAGACGAATTTGCATTGTTATCGTGTTGAATTATGTTGTGCTATTGTAGATGAACAACTTGGAGTGCTTAGTCATCGCTTCGATGAAGCAAATTCAAAATTGCTCTTTTGTGTGGCTTGCTTGAGCCCAAATGATTCATTTCTTAATTTTGATATCTCGAAGTAGGTGAGATTGACTCAATTTTATCCTAACAATTTCTCTGATTTGTTGGAAATTGAAAATCAACTTGAAACTTATACTATATGGGCACAAATGATAGATTTGCAAACCTCAATAGTCTTGGAGACCTTTCTAAAGTACTCATGGAGACAAAGAATGATCTTTCTTTTCCATTAGTGTATCGTCTTTTGAAGTTGCATTGATTTTGCTCGTAGCAACTGTAAGTGTCGAAAGATGTTTTTCGGTTATGAACTTTGTGCAGACAAATTTGCGGAATTGAATGGGTGATCAATTTATGAATGATTGTCCAGTATCTTCCATAGAAAAGCAAGTCCTTGAAGCTATTACTAATAAATCTGTAATGCTTCATTTTCAAATTATGAAAACTCGTAGAGCACAAGTGTACTTTTTTTTTCATTCTTAGTTGTGGTAATGGACCTTCATATATTTTTCTAATATTTGTATAGTGTTAATTTTTATAAGATCTACTTGTTATAATATGTGCTTCCAATGATTTTTTTTTCTAGATTTGCCATTGCATACTTTTCCTTCTATATGTCCTTGACTTGACCTAACATGACCTGCATTTGTCACCTAATATATAGTATAATTACCTTCTCCAAAAAAAAAAAAAAAACCTGTAATATAAATAATATAAAATAATTTCTTATAATAATATCTTTTTTTTTTTTTGAACATTTTATAATAATGTCATTGTTCATTTATATTCTTTTTTTTTTTTTTTTTTTTTTGGAACAAATTATCAGATTTATGTTCTTTGTTAACAACATTATTCATTCCTGTGCATATATTTTTATGACTCGCAAATTAAGCACGGAGCTTGTCTGTAAAGCAGGGAAACCAGCCATTTCTCCTCTTACCAATCCCGATCAGTCAGATCTCTCTCTCTCTGCTGCTCACTCTCCTTCTTCTCCTTTGCGGATCGTTTCTCTCTCTCTCTCTCTCTCTCTCTCTGTCTAGTTCGTTTTCGAGGCTCAATCTTTGCACCTCAATTTCCATCTTCATCAATTCAATTTCATCGATCTCTCGTTTTCTAGGGTTTCCCAAATTCGGCTTTCGTCTCCGCAAAATTGTTGATTATTTCTATGCGTTATGTTAGGGATCGTGGGCTAGGGTTCTTGGGGTTCGAATTTCTTGGATTGCATGAGGAGTTGGTGCTGTCTGTGGTTCAGCGATAGGGGAGAGGAAGAAGCCATGGAAGGGGGCAATTTGGGGGAGGAATTGGATTTAGGGTTTTACTTCGGATTGGGTGGAGGAGGGAGGAATGAGAGAGAAAGAGGGGTTGAAGAATCGGGTAGTGGAGATATTGAGAGAGGGAGTGAATTTGAGGCTTTGGAGCACCCAATTGGAGGGACTAGTAGTAGTAGTAGTTCTTTGTTCAGGGAGGAGAAAGATTGTGAATGGGATTTGCAGAACAAGCGTGTTAAAGTCAATTCTGGTCATCAGTAAGAAAACCTTCTCTCTATGTATATATATGTGTGTGTGACATGTTTGATTGAGTGACGATTGGGGGCCCTTCGGAAATGGTATGACTACAGAGTAGCAGCCTATAGGGGTAAGGCTGTGTACATCTTGCCCTCTTCAGACTTACTTCGGCAGGAGCCTCTTCGAGGCCCTGGTTTGTTGTTGTTGTTGATTCTATGGTTGAAATGTTTCTAACTTTTGGCTTTTATTTGCCAACTGGGGTCGATTATGAAAGTTTGCATTCCATGATCTTTCTTAATTTTAAGCTTGTGAGTGGTGAGTTACTACGGCCTGTCAAAACCCTATGCAACTACTTGGAGCCCCCGATTTGTTAAGGGCTGCTTTTGAAAATTAATTATATCATGAATTTGCTTCTTTTCTGTATCACCATTCATAATTGTAGGAAATAATGACTATTGTGTGATTTGGGCCTCTACAATCTTTGGAACGGCTCTGTGAGTTACCGGTAAAATATGGAGGCAGTGTTGTTTTTAGTTTCCTCTGATTTGTTTATGTAAGCTCTGGATTCTATTGCGACGAAAAGAGAACTTTGACGTCTTTCTGTGGTTTGCGGTGAAATGAATTGTGAATCCAAAATGGTACAACTGAATCTTTGTTTCTCTGCTAAGGTGGAATTTAATGGGAATCACTTCATTTCTTGCTTTTGTTCTAGTTAGTACTCTAATATTATGAGGAAATGACCTCTTAGCAGTGCCAACATCCTTCTTTCTGGGGTTTGGTGGAAGTGTACTGTTTGGTCATTTCCGCAATGCTTATGCTGAATGATGATTTTGCAGAGATTACTCTTTTGCTGCATCAAGACCTTCTTGTGCGGATGATGGTCACTTGGATGCAACTGATTGCTATAATAACTCTCAGAATTCTTCAGTTTATTCAAGAAATAAGAATTCCCAGCTTCATCCTATCTCAAAGGATGTTCATTCGAATACTGGCAATCCTAATGGTAGTAGAAACGTCAAAGAAGGCAGGATTGATAATCCAAGCATAGAAGGGACGGATGTTCAGATGGATCTTTCGGATGATTTGTTGCATATGGTTATCTTTTTCTGCTCTGCTCTTTGTCATCTCTCGGTCATTATTTGTGGAGAAGAACTTGTCATTGTCTTTTTACTGCATGGGTTTGTTGCCCTAACATTGGCCCTTATGATACCAGGCATTTTCTTTCCTAAAGCACGGTGACCTTTGTCGAGCTGCTATGGTATGTAGGCAGTGGCGAGCTGCTAGTGCCCATGAAGATTTTTGGAGGTCTTTGAATTTTGAAAATCGAAATATGTCTGTGATACAATGTGAGTTTTCATGAAAGATACCTTAATGTTGCTCTATACTGTCTGTTAGAATTAATTCATGAATCGTAAGTTCTCTTGGTTATTTGAATTAGAATGCAAAGGGAACTCTTTCTTTGCATTTTTGGCGGCTAATGTTTATATAATGACTCACTTGGGTTAAAGTTGTAATATTTTGTGTCTCAAGTTGTCAATCCCTTTTTTTATGTTTGAACCATGTTAACTTTGGGTAAATTAATCAAAATTATGTACAAGAATCTCTGTCAAATGCTCAGAGTTAGCCAATTGATATTACTTTATAGATGGAGCATTTCTTGGCCCAAGAAACAAGAATTTGACTATTATGTATTTTGTTGAACTTGTCTTGTATTTTTGCATAAGGTTGATCATTTTTCTTTTATTATTTTGAACTTCGGCTTGATGACTTTGTGCAAGAGCTAGTAGAACGGAAACATATAGACAGATATTGAAAAGAGTAGTACCCATAAAGTTCGAAAAAAGTGGTGGCCTTGATGTGAGCCACTTCTGAGCCACTTTAGGGGCACCTTTTCACAATAGATCCTGAAATGTTGACGGACATATCTAACTGTGTTTAGGCCGTGTGGCTGCAATGGTCAAAACAAGTTCCAGAATTTCTGAACCAGAAATTTTGCACCTTCCTCGTGTTAGGGTAAAAGCAGTAAAAGGTGGAGGGACGAAAAAGAGGGAAATTAATTTCTGAACAATCTTTATGCGGTCTAAAAATCTGCTCTTATTATCATCCTAGTGGTGCCACCTTAAAGTGAGAAATGTCATCTTTCATATGCCTGAATGATCTTTGTTGGGAATTCATAGTCATAGTGCCCAAATTATATCTCATGTGCATTCCCATTATTTATTTGGCAAAACGATGATGCATAATTAGTTGTTGCCCGTCTTTCTTGTTTCTTTCGGAAGGGTGCCAATTATTACAACAACAACAACAAATCCAGTGCCTCAAGGGCTCCCGCATATGCAAGTCTCCCCTGGGGGGGGGGGGGGGGGGGGGGGATGTACGCAGCCTTACCCCTTAGGGTGCTATCCTAAAGGGAGTCTGTGTCTAGGGACTCCCAACCTAAGAAGCATAAAAGCATCTAAGCGTAAGAGTATAAAAGCATAAGAGCATAAAAAACAACAGCACAGAGCAAGCAAATAGAAAGGATAAAGCGGCAATCGGCAATATAATAGCTCACAACTATATCAAGTAAATCCAATAGGCAGACATATAAGCCTACTGGCACTAATATTAGCTAAATTATGCTCCTATATTCTAAACCGCTACATCAGCTACCCCTATGCTAGCCCTCCACTGAGCTCTATCTGAGACCATCTCCTCATGAAAGTTTAATTGGGTGAGGTTGTGTCGGATGGTCTCCATCCAGGAAGGGTTCCAATTGATGTTAATATTTAATAGCAGTTCGTGAGAATGATAGTGCAGAAGTAACATGGTGCTAATATAACTCGGTCATTTGGGCAATGTAAAAAATAATGTACCTTTAAAAGTCGTTCCCCAAGTAAACAGTTTGTTAACTGGCTGATCTATTCGCAGTTGAAGATATTTGTCGTCGATACCCGAGGATTAGTGAAGTGAACCTTTCTGGGACTCCTGTTATGCACTTGCTTGTTATGAGAGCTCTTTCTATGCTGAGGTATGTCATTGATCATCCTTTGCACGGCTGGTTTCATTCTTTATTTTCCATTAGCTAATGTTGCTTTGATGCTGATATCTTCCAGATATCTCGAGGTTTTAAATTTAGGCAAAGGACAACTAGGGGATACATTTTTCCATGCCCTCTCGGACTGTCACATGTTGAAGAGTTTGATTGTCAATGATGCGACACTTGGAAGTGGTGTGCAGGACATATTGATTAACCATGACAGGCTGATTCATCTTCAAATTGCAAAATGTCGTGTGCTACGTGTGTCTGTCAGGTGAGAAGTGTCATTTTACTGGTTAATGCAATAATATATTGGTCTATGTCTTCTCAATCTGCTATTATGTTGCACTTTGATATTCTGCAGGGCCCCCCAGCTTGAGACCCTGTCTCTGAAGCGTAGTAACATGGCACATGTGGCACTTAGTTGCCCTCTTCTACGTGACCTAGACATTGGATCTTGCCACAAGCTTCCAGACACTGCAATACGTTCTGCAGTGACATCATGCCCACTTTTAGAGACTTTGGATATGTCAAATTGTTCATGTGTTAGTGATGAAACTCTTCGTGAGATAGCTGTTGCGTGTGCAAACCTTCGAGTCATGAATGCATCATACTGTCCTAACATTTCCCTTGAGGTTTGGCTATTGATACTGGTTGCTAAACTGGAGTATGATGGTCATTTTGATGTTTCTGTCTGACCTTTTTTTTTTCCTCCCTCCCCTTCTAGTCTGTGAGTTTGCCATTGCTGACTGTTCTCAAGCTTGAGAGTTGTGAGGGGATAACTTCAGCATCAATGACTGCTATAGCTCGTAGTTATCTATTGGAGGTAAGAACTTGTTTAATTAAAAATATTGATGTCTGGAGTTGTGTCTGTGCTTCTCAACCAGGCAGTTTCACATCATTTTCATCAAGAATTTGAATTTTCTTTTCAGGAGTTGGAGCTCGATAATTGCAGCTTGCTTACGACCGTTTCATTGGATCTGTCTCGCCTGAGGAACATAAGGCTGGTGCATTGTCGCAAGTATTGTCTCCGTCCTTGAACCCCTTGGCCCCCTCAATTTCAAGTTTGAATGAAGGATCAGAAAGATGGTAATTCTTTCAATGTTCTTGCAGGTTCGTGGACTTAAATCTACGATGTCTTATGCTATCATCTATAACTGTGTCAAATTGTCCTGCACTTCACCGCATCAATATTACCTCCAATGCTTTGAGAGTACGTGTTCCTTTGATGTATAAAGTTCATTTTCTTATTGCTTTAGTTGTGTAGAAGAGGAATAAAGCATTGGGTGGTCTTGTTGTGCAGAAACTTACATTGCAGAAGCTAGAAAGCTTGACCTCGCTGACACTGCATTGCCAGTATCTACAAGAAGTGGACCTTTCAGATTGTGAATCTTTAACAAATTCCATTTGTGATGTTTTCAGTGATGGTGGTGGATGCCCAATGCTGAAATCATTAGTCCTTGATAACTGCGAGGTTTGGTTTAGTTCTTTAAATTAGGCGACACACTTTTTCATTGATTATGGGATAGTGTCCAATAATTAAGTTACAGATTACCATGATTTGTGTGACCTGCTGATCTTGGGTAGCGAAGGGTGTTTTTCTTTCTTATTTCCCTATCAGAATCTGGATGTGCATGCCATCAGTCTGATTTTGGAGCAATCTATGGGAAATGACGTTTTTTAAGCTTGCAACTCAAATTGCTAACAGATCAGTTATTTCCCTGTGCTCAGCTAAAGAGTAAAAGAGCATATTTGCTGACATCGGTTTCATTGCTTTAGATCTTTCGTGTCTTAAAAGCTGAGCCATATGAGTTCTGTGTGGGTATTAGTTAAATTTAGAATCTGTCCTGTTTTTTTCTCAGCAGAAAGGGAACTTGTATCTAGTGTGCATTTGGGATTGTCATTATTATTAGGATGTGTATTACCATTGATTTTAGACATACTAGGGAAGCCTAGCTGGAGAAAAAGATGGCTTATAAATTATGTAAACCATGCTTCTGATGCCTAGTCCATGTCCGCATTGCTTAATTATGTAAACCATGCTATGGATTCCTTACTGTTGCTTGCATTTTTGGTACTGCTTTATTTGACTTGGATTTTATAAATATTGTTTTGTTTTTGCTTTTTTAGGGGTGGGGCCCCTTCAGAACAGTCTCCCTTCAAGGTTGCACCTTGTAGGGATAAGGTGGTATATCTCCTCCCCCAGACCTTGCCTTGGTGAGAGCCCTTTGAGGCACTGGGTTTGTTGTTATGCTATGGATGCCTTGTCCATATGCCCCTTGTTTAGGGGGATTATTGATTTACTTTGGTTGCTGCCCTAGTTCCTATGCGTTTTTTTGCCTGTTCACGGTTTTTGAGTCCTTTGGTAGTGTTGGTGCTTACTCATGTCATTTCTGAATATACCAAAATTGGTTCAGCATTGAGAGACATAGTCATGACCCATGTAATTCTTTGTGGGGGTCTTTGGTCCATTTAGTTCTGGTGATACTTTATATGATCATTTTTTTGGGTCGGTTCTTTAATGCATTGCTGCTGATGCCAGGTTGTTTTTATGATTATGAACATACTTTGTGGGTTGCAGAATTAATTTCCCCCCTACATTCCATGTTTTGCCATTGGATCTTGTTGCCATTTTGTCGTCTTCAGAAGTTTCCTCTAGAAACTACTGCTCTTGCTTCCTTGTCTATCATATTGGTGCATTGCAATGCCTTTTTTTCACTTTATGGAATCAATGCTTCCATTTTCTTAACCTGGTTGTTCAACTATTTCCAGCGTCTTACTGCCGTGAGACTTTCCAACACTTCTCTAGTCTGTCTTTCTCTAGTGGGCTGCAGGGGTATCACTTCCCTTGACCTTTCATGCCCCTATCTTGAGCAGGTCCGACTAGATGGGTGTGATCATCTTGAAAGTGCATCATTTTGCCCAGTAAGTCTGCTAAGTTATGTACTTTTGTGTATTTTTAAGCTTCTTCTGTTAAAGCATATCTAATAATGAGGGTTATTTTCATTGTTGCAGGTTGGTCTTCAGTCACTTAACCTCGGCATATGTCCCAAATTAAATGTTCTTCACATTGAAGCACCTCGCATGGTGTTGCTCGAGTTGAAAGGATGTGGCGTATTATCTGAAGCTTCTATCAATTGCCCTTTATTAAAATCTCTAGATGCTTCTTTCTGCAGGTGATGTTATGAATTTGATATCTGACTCTAAGGTGTTCTTGAAGACAATTGGCTAATGTTCTTGATGTTTGACCATGCAGCCAACTGAAGGATGATTGTTTGTCTGCAACAACTGCTTCATGTCTCCTAATTGAATCGTTGATATTAATGTCTTGTCCATCAATTGGTCCTGATGGCCTGTCTTCCTTGTGTTGGCTTCAAAATCTCGCTTATCTTGATTTGTCCTACACATTTTTGATAGATTTGGAGCCAGTTTTTCAATCCTGCTTGCAACTCAAGGTAGAATTTTGTTTGTTTGTTTGGGGTTTTCTTTTTTTTTTTTTCCCCCAAATGCATTGAAGCATGCAACTAGCTGCACAAATAGTTGATTGGTTGAAGTAGATTCTTCATATGTTACTGTTGCCGTACCTTGCCTGCTCCCACACTAAAGCTGCATGTGTGCACTGCGTTGTGATCCTGTCTAATTGCATTGTTTGGTTTGTGGAGGTTCTCCTGAAATTGTTGCTCATTTCTGTGATGAACTGGTATTATGTGAGGGGTTGTTTTGTTGGATGTCAGTTCATACTTGTCTTATATGGCTGTTGTTTGTCATGTTCATTGGAAGTAATATATTTGTTGGTTCCCACAAGTGGACATCAAATGTAATCATTGCATAGCGTCTTTGATTTTGAACATCTTGCATCACTAAGCCTTTAAATTGCATGGAGTCAGAGATGTCTGTATCAATAGAAAAAAGTTTTTTTTTTTTTTGGGGGGGGGGGGGGGGGGGGGGGGGGGGGGGGGGGCGGGGGACCTGGCTTGGAATTGTGTTCTTGCTGGTGTGCTTTGATACCAACTTTCTAGTTCTTTGCTTGTTGCTTGTGTTTTTGGGGGTATGGGTCCCAGTTCTACATCCAGAAATGAAATGAGAAACAATGGGAACTAGAAAGAGAATGGCAAACTTTTGTTTGGGTTTGATGGGAAAGAAAAAGGATTGAAGCCCCCAAATTTTCTTTTTTTTGTTTGATTCCTCAAGATTCCAGAGTTGACTAATTCAGACCTAGATAGAGGGGTAATTGATACGGTGTGGGTCCATTGCAATTATTGAGGAAGTATTACTTTTTTGACTTAACTTGGATTAGTTTAATATGGGTGTGGGCAGACAGTACAAATAACCAGTGAAAGGATGGTTGGAAAGGATTGGACTTGGAAAGAAACCAAAAGCATGAACCTAAGGCTGGGAAAATCTTAGGCGACAATACAACGCAATAATATGACACATATGGCATGAAGATAGATGGTATGGGTTGTATATTTTTGGACTTGGGTTAAATTTGGATCAACAATCTTTGGCCTATTTAAGTAATTAAGTTGAAGTTGGTTTGGCTAGAGTCGTCCTGTTTCCAACACATTTAGCCCATCTATGTATTCATGACGAGTTCCGAGTTATTTGAGATGTTTACTACAACTACTATATATGTCGTTTTAGCCCACGTTGTCATCAGATAATTTGAATTGTGTTTTGTTATTATTAATTCGACAATTTATAATGCACTATTATAAATTTGTTCCATGTTCATTACAATTGTTTATCGTAAGGGTTTATCATTGAAATGTTTTTAGGTTGGTGAACATGTGACAAAAAGTTAACCAAATATAAGGGTAATCCATTGACTATACATTGATTAATTAGGTCAAGGTTTGGGTTGAGGGTTCCTAACTTATTTAATAAAGGAGTGGGTTTGTGTTAACCCTTTTACTAGAAAACTTCATATGACACAAACACTGACCTGACACAGCACAATTGGAAAACACTCTTTTCTTTCTCTCCTATGTACTCAGAATTGGACAACATTGTTTTTCAATTTACCTTTGTAATTGAAGGAGTTATTTTCCATGTTTTTTGAATATTCCACATGTTTCCCATTTTTATAGGAATCACTTTGAGAAGTAGAGATAATAGATTAGAAAAGATTTTGCAAAATGTTCATTGCCCATGGATTTCCCATCGGTGATTGAAGTGCAGACCCCACAAATGCAAGTATTTGAAGTTACTCAGTTTTTAATGTTGGAGCTGAAAACAATTGATTTTATTTTCTCTTTTGTTTGTTGGGCTACGGGCTATCAACAGGAAATATTTTGAACCCAGATCTTGGTGACCTACGAATTAAAAAGTATTTTTTGAACTGTGGGCATCTCGTAGCTCTGGAGGAGTCTTTATTAAGCATTATGAGACAGTAGGGGAGCTGGACATTGGAGACTTTAGGGTGTTGTTGCTTGCAGAAAACTTCGTTTCTTTTTCCATATTGCATTTTCTTCACTTTTTGGGTTCCCTTCCTTTATGAATAGCTGGAGATCATGTTTGTTTTTCACCGGGAAACACGGAAAACACCCCCCAAATTCATAACGCAACTTGGAACAACTTTTGAGTTGCTCAAATTCTACACGAAAATTGAAAAACACAATTTTCCCCAATGGTACAACAGCCAACGTTATCTGATAATTCCATCTTCCGTTGTCTTGGACTACAATGTTTTCAGAAGACAAGCCCAGTTCGTCGAAGTAAAAGTGCCTCTTCTGGACTGGCATATTAGCTGAACTGCCATATTCCAGTTTTGTAAGGTTGAGGGGATCACATCTTGTGAACTGTCTTAATAAGGTTGCAGTTTCCTGTGAGTCCTTGACAAAGCACCACCCCCCGTCACTGGTCTCTGCACTCCAGCACCTATCTCTTGCTAATAGCATAACTTTTGGGATAATTGAACTCTGCCTCGTTATTTAGTTCTTCCTATCTAATTATCCTCTGGTGTTGTTTCTAGGTATTGAAGCTCCAAGCATGCAAGTATTTGAATGATTCATCACTAGACGCTCTGCATAAAAAAGGCGCTCTTCCTGTTCTCCGTGAGTTGGATTTGTCTTATGGGACTCTCTGCCAAACTGCCATAGAAGAGCTGCTTGCCAGTTGTACTCATCTAACTCACGTGAGTCTGAACGGCTGCGCAAATATGCATGACCTCTATTGGGGTTTCACGGAGCCACCAAACTACAAGTCTCCTACCATTTTGGGTAAGGATATAAATGAGGCTCATGAGCTGCCAGACCGTTCGCTTCAGAATCTCAACTGTGTGGGCTGTCAGAATATCAAGAAAGTGTACATACCATCGACGGCTCGTTGTATGCATTTGACATCACTGAACCTTTCGCTTTCAGTAAATCTGAAGGAAGTCAATGTTGCTTGTTCCAATTTGTGCGTCCTGAATTTGAGGTAACATCTTCTGCTTCACTTGGATATCCTTTTAAGCTTCCGGCGTTGGTTTATCTGCTAAAAATTTCCTATGCTTGTGATTTCTTTGCAGTAATTGTTACTCATTGGAAGCACTTAAGCTGGACTGTCCTAAATTGACCAGCCTATTTCTCCAGGTATGACTTTGACTTGTGAAATTCATGGGTTCTTGTTTAGTGCTTCGCACTGCTCATTTGTTCTGTGGTGTCGGGATTGGCAATGTGGTTGTGGTGTGCCTATTTGGCGCCTGTTTCGCATTGTTGTGAAGTGTTGCAGCTTTAAGTGTGCTATGAGAATGTTGTAAATGCGTCATGGGAACAGAACTATTGAGTTATTGGTAAATGTCTTAATATAATTCACTATATTCAATGTCATTTGACTGATATCTAACATGATTATTTGGACACCCTACAGCACTTCCACAATGATTCTTTAAAACATTTACTCTATATAGGGCTATAGGGCATTGACTCTTATGAGAGGGTGAGAGATGAGAGGAAAAAATAATGACCATTGGATCTAAATCAAGAAATCTGGGCCATTGAATTTAATGAAAGATGTAAAAGTAATTTTGAAATCTTGGCTTTTGATTTAGATCTAATGGTCATTATTTTCTCCTTTCATCTCTTACCCTCTCATACGAGCCATGCCCTATATATATATGTGTGTGTGTGTATATATATATATATGTACGTATATGTATATGTATATGTATATGTATATATATATATATATATATATATATATATATATATATACACACACACACATATATACACACACACATAGAGATACATATAGTTGCAGTTATATTAATTTACTGGGTAAATTATAGAAAAAGCTCAAAATTTTTATTAAAAAACAGAAAACTCCTTCATAAATAAGATAAAAAACTTAAGCCCCTTATTTTTTGGAAGTTCAATTCGAGCCCTATCTGTTTGTGAAAGCATTAATTTTTTCTTATAACTATCTTACCCTTTTAAGAAAAATGCAATGAAGTGATTAATTTTATTTTATTTGGAGATTTTTGAATTTTTATTAAAGTTTATTATCAAATTTAAACAGGTTAGAAACTCTTGATAAAAAGTTTGTTTGGATTTTAATGTGTTTGACATATTGCAATTTGTTAAAACTATAAAGTATAAAATTGCCTTTAAATGGGGACAATTTTCTAAAACTATCTTTCTTAAAAAGCACCCTTGCCTAAAATTTCTCCAAAGCATGTTTTGAAAAAAGTGCTTTTTTCAACCACACTTGAGAAAAATTGCTAAACATCTATTTTTTTTAAGAAGCTGATGTAAGGCAGTTTAATAGTGTCCAATGCACACTTAAGTTTCTATAATCCACTCTGAAGGTTAGATAGAAGAACCGGAAGGATTTAAGCTCATGCTATAATGTTAAATTTTATGTGATCCTGAGTTTCTCTGTGTCTTGCATCTTCTGGTTAAACACAATGGCATATGAGGTTTCTCACTTGTTTTTTCTTTGGTTTTTCGGTATGTTCCTGGTACTGATGGTGGCGGTGATTGTTATATTGGTGTTAATAGTCATGCAACATTGACAAGGAATCGGTGGAATCTGCAATTTCAAAATGTAATATGCTTGAAACTCTTGATGTCCGCTTCTGCCCAAAGGTAAGTGCTTTGTTCTACTTGTTTGAGTTTTCCTGGTAATTATATCGCTGTTACTAATTTAGTCATATTGAGCCTTTTTTGTTTTTTTATTTTTTACTTTTTTACAATAGGGGTGCAAATTACCCGAGTCCTAGCTCAGGCCTTGTTGGCATGAGCTCAGAGCTCGGCAAGCTTGAGGACTTCTATCTTGAGCTCGACTTAACTTTGTTGAGCTCAAACTCTACTCAACAAGCTTTAACCAGAGCTTTGCTCATTTTAATACATTTAGCCTCATAATTTGTCTTCAGATTGACTCATCTAGGCTCATGACATGCTCAGCCTCACCTTTGTCATGCTTGCCTTGATTAATCAAACAAGTCAATTCAACTTTGAAATGAGCTAAGCCTTTTTGAGCCGTCACGAGTCAGTTTTCGGCTCATTTTCACCTCTCGACTTAAAATATGACAAGATGAAGAACAAATCTTAAGGGTTGTTTGTTTACCAGGAAGTAACACAAGAATTTGGACTTCATGAGAAAGTGGGTATTTTCCTCTTGTTTGGTTACTGGGAAATTGGAAGAACATGGGAAGTGAAAATGCCAGAGAAGTTCCAATTTCTATGTTACATAGGAATGAACTTACTTAGGGGGTTAGATAAGTTTATTTCCAAAGAAGTTTTATTTCCATTCTAACAACCAAACACAAGTTCCTATTCCTTGAGAAACTGAAATGGGAATTGAATTCTTGAGAAATATAGCTTCCTATCGTAGCTTAATTTCTGTGTTAACCAAATAAGGCGGTAGTAATTTCAGGTCCCTTTTGTGAACCTTGGATTGCTTGTTAATTAATTCGACAGATATGCGCGGTGAGCATGGGAAGAATGCGAGTGGTGTGCCCAAGCTTGAAGCGCATCTTCAGTAGCTTGTCAGCGACTTGACTCGCCCTACCGGTGGCCCTGGTGTTGTATTGTTTTGTGTCTGCTGTGGATTGTGTAAGTTGAATGCCAAACTCTCTCCGGCTCTGTAATTTGGCTTGTGTGTTTTATGCGTGTAAAAAGGGCACTCACTAACTCTGCTTAGCCCCTTCTGTTAGCTTCAATAATGACTCTCTCTTCTCTTCTCTCTCTCTCTCTCTCTCATTCGTATAAGTTTTTTTTTTTTTAAAAAAAAAGACCCTTTTAAAGTCACCGGAGTTTTTGGGTTCTTCAAAACTCATCGGATTTAGTCGAGGCCACTATCTCAACTAGACATGTAACGGAGTCGAGTCGAAACTTGTATTCAATGATGATGTAATGTATTTGTATGCCTTGTTTGGTTCACATGGTAAGGAATTTCTCGTAGCGCACTACGAACATGGAAAAACAAATGTGTGCTTGGTTCGTTACCTAATATGCATGTAGTTGCAATTTCAATGAGGATGAAAAGAGAGGACTATTCTACATTGATCATTCAAACAAGAGAAACAAATCTCCTATGAAAATTTTATGCTGTGGGGATTGTTTGGTGAAGTTGTGAAATTTTCATAATTGATTTTTTATAAAGCTTTTCCATAGATGAGCATTTTAGTGTTTATTATGAGTGTGTTTCTATTATGATTATTATTGTTGTTGCGAGTGTTTGACCAGCATTTCAGGAAAATGCATTTTTATTGTCAATTACCAAAAAGAATATTGACAGAAGTGCTGTTGTATAGTGATATTTTGAATACATTTCCATTTCCCTCACATTTTAAAATTCTTATTTCCCTATGATATTTAAACTTTCTTGTTATTACTTAAATTTTTATCCATTTTTTTCCTATTATAAATAGATTTGATTGTATTAGAATAATCATCAATGAATCAAATATATTTCTTCCTTTTTATGCTATTCTTTATTGCTCTTAGTTAATTTTGATTTTAGTTAGTATAATTGGTATTAGAGCCGGTCTATCCTTGGACGTCTGATTACTATGGCGATTAATCCATTCGCAATCGGCCAATTATAGAAATCCATATCAAGAACATTGGCAAAAAGTTTATAGTAAATTGGTGCAATTGAGATCATCAATGGTGGTTGGAGGTATAGAAACGGTGGTTTCTAGCACTGTCGCTGGTAACACTCGACCTTCTGCTAACCTCTGACACTATGAACCTGATTCTAGAACCACCATCACAGATGACGAAGATAATCTGGAAAAATGACATTGAACAGCATTTGAACCCCTCTACGGTGGCAGCATCATCTCTTCCGGCAAAGTTGATGCTTTCCACCCTCATCTACCGTACAAAGCTGATGTTCGTATCACCCTTAGAGCAGCAGCTATGGCAACCAACGGTTGCTCCGTCATCACCAACAACGATTATGAAGAGCATAGATAACACCAAAAAACCTTTGTTCATCGATGCGTGTTCCTATCCACGATCAAACCAAAAACGAAGTCACACAATCGCATACCCAAACATCGCAGCCAACATGCCAACTGAGCTCCCCAGCCATGAATCTAGCGAGGGTTGTATCTCCCATCACCTTCGATGTTGCAGCAACACTGAAGTAAAGCCGCGTAGAATGAAAGAATTGGTTAGGGTTATTTTTGTCAGTGGGCTAAGGAGGAAAGAAGCTCGTGTCAAAAATAGGAAATTTACGCATATGCCACACAAAATTCCGCATATTTAAGTGCTTATGGGCTCACACTAGTTCGTGTGGCCTATTTTCCTATCTCTAAGTTCGGAGAAAATCTAAATATTGGGCCATTATTTTACAATCTGTTAGTACCTGTCGTATTTGATCCTGGAGGAGCACATCAAGAAGTGGGAGAAGCTTTTTGGGTCGTATGCAGAGGCGACCCACTCAAATCAACCATTGTGGCCATGGTTTTTCGAAGAGGGCGGAGATATATATAATGTCGATAGGGGTAATCATAGTAATTGGGTAGGAAAGACATCTTAAAGCTAGCTCAACAGAGAACCTTGGTTACACCATAATTAGTTGCATCATCTAGGTTCAAAATTACTAGGAAATTAGGCAATAAATATGGGTTGGCATTTACTCTTAAACCCTTGAGAGTAAGGGTCTTTCCAAAGGGAAAGTACTAATACATTTTCAATTCCCTCCAATTTTAAAATTCATGTTTCCCTCCAATATTCAAAATTTTCCGCCATTACTTTAAACTCCCTCCATTTTTCCATTACTAATATGTTTGTATAATTTGTATTAGAATAATCATATCAATGAATCAAATTATGTTTTTTTTTTAAACCTTTTAATGCTTTCTTTACTGCTTTTAGATAATTTCAGTTTATTTCGATTCTAGTTGGTATCATATTTTGTGATGCAGCCGTGTCTTAGCCTATGGCGGGTTGTGGGGCGGGTTGATCTAGGCAAGATGGCTAGATTGGCGGATGAGAGAGGAGTGCGCATAAGTATAATACAAGATAGAGATTTTATGATAATTAGGAAGCTTAGTTCAATTTAGTTTAGCTAATTTTTATTTGTTTATGATAGCATGATGTTCAACGACATACCGAGAGGAGAATTGAGGACTTGAAAGAGAAATTCCAGCGCATCGAGCTATGCTTGATTCAATTGGGGGCGAATCCATATCAAGCACCTGGAGCTCAGCCTCAACAACAACCAGAAGTGAGAGGAAGGATAAAACAAAGGAAAGCTTTGACAACCACTGCCATCGATCATCTTCCATGGCCATCAGACCACTAACAATTAGAGCCTAAACGACATTTATGTGTAAATTAAACAATCACATCTAAATTACCAAATTAAATTAAAAATTCACAATTCTAATAGAATTTATAAAATTCTCCTTATGACCACCTAAAACAATAAAATAGATCTCGAAACCAAAATACAAAAATCCAAAATCTTTGGGCAAACAATCCTTAAGTCGTAAACATGGTGAAGAAGAATGACATTAAACAGAAGCGGATAGATCAACAACATAAGGTGCGGCATATGGCATGGCTACTGTAAAGGAGGATTCATTTTAACAAGGTGAGTTATGTAAAGTTTGACTTTAGTGTATAACATCTACACATTAGAGATCAGAACCAAGATGAAACGAGATTTAATTCATTAGTTTCAAACATTTGTATTTTGGATCTAAGATGGGGGAGACATTTTGTAGTTAAACCCTAATGGACAGGTCAAGAAAAGGAAAATTTGGATAGAAACCCAAGCACACTCAAACATATATTTGTGTCTCGGGTTTTATATTTTTAGGCTATCGTCAGATGCCTTGAGTTGCTACCAATGAGCTCATTATAATTAGTGAATTGCAGCCAACAATATATATATCCTGTTGTTATAAATCATATATATTCTTTGAGTACTAGGGTGGCGTTCTTATGAGAGGGTGAAGGCGTGAGAGGGAGTGAATCCTGACCCTCTATTGTAATGGATGGCCAAGATTTGTTGAACATTAAAAAAAAAAAAAAATTTACGGCCTATACCCTTTCATGGAGCAGAAAGAAAGAAGGGGTATAGGAGGGATATTGTGTTTTTTATTCCAATACTCAACAAGCTTTGGTAGTAAATTATTATTTTTTAATGTCTAATAAATCTTGACCATCCATTTATAATGACGGGTCAGAATTCGCCCTTTTCATGCTCTCATTATTTCATAAGAACGCCGCTCTTGAGTACTTTTTTTTTTTTTTAACAGAACTCTTGAGTACTATTATTTATGTATTTATACAGTTTGTTTATTCACTAAAATATATATGTATTTGTATTGTTGTTATTGTTATAAATGAGGCATATTCTTTGAGTACTATTGTTTATATATTTAAACAGTTGGTTTGTTTATTCACTAATGTGTTAAAATATAAAAGCAAAATTTCTAGTGTCCTAAGGGCTTCCGCCTAAGCAAGGTCTCTTTTTTGGGGGAGAGGGATGGATGTGCGCAGCCTTCCCCCTTCGGGGTGCTACCTTGAAGAGAGGCTGTTTCCGAGAACCCTCAACCTGAGGGGTGCAACACGGGGACTTCCAAGGAGGTCATCCATCTTGGTACTACTCTCGTCCAAGCACGCTTAACTTTGGAGTTCTAATGAGATCCGGTGCTTGCTGGTTGGTACCCTCTTAGGTTAATGTGTTAAAATATAGCAAGATTATAAAAATGAATTATAATTAGTAACTCTTTTTTGTGTAAATTAGTATAAAAATAAATATATTTTTCGGATACCTATAACATTATTTATATATGTGACCTTTCTTCTATGTGTTTAGCACAAAAAAAAAGGCCCGTTGAGTTGTGCATTGCTAAAAAATCTACTAAAAATATCTATGAACTATTTTATTTCTTACACAAAATAATTTCCAACTAATAATCTCAAACATTGCAAATCCATGGTCCATATTAAAAGGAGTGAAACTAACAATTTAGACTGAAACCACCATATCTAATAGCCCAAATATATGTCCAATAAAATTTAAATTAAAAATAAAATGAAATTAATTTCTATCATAAGAATATTCATGGTAATTTCTTCAGTTGGAAAAATATTTAACGAGATTTTAAACAAGAAATGTTCCAACAATTCCAATAAATAAATCCAATTTATACCAATATGTGAAATGACTTTAAAAATTTTCATGGACTTAATCTCAATTTTGCTCTATATATAAATGAATACAATATTATAGCACAGGAAATAAAGTAACACACGTAACAATACAAGGTTTTTTATTTTTATTTTTTTTTTCCAATTATCAATTAACAAGTAAATACAATGGAAAAAGTATAAGGATATATTACCCCAGCCCATCATGAAGGTGTCTCAGTTGGTGGCGTCTCCTACCTATGCGATCATCGCTAAGGGGTCAGGAGTTCGATTCTTGCTGAGGATAACTCATGACTTACCTGCTCAAGGAGGCTTGTGGCCTGTTCTCATGGGCCGGGTTGGTTGGGGCAACTCAATCCCCCGTCACCAAAATATATATATATATATATATATATATAACATCAACAAACCAAGGGTTATTTATGCCAGATGTTCTTGTACTTTTCTCATTATGTCAATTTAGCCGTTCTAATTTTAGGAGTACACCTTTGCACTTTCCATGGAAAAAAAGAAAAGGGAAAAAATAACAAATGTTGAAAGGTTATAAATTCTGGAATGTTATGATTCTCAAGACCAAAAAAATTCCATAGTTATAAAATAATTGAAAACAAAACAACCATTAAATTGAACGATAATAATTAAAATAAAAATAAAAGCAAAACAATTTAAACAAAAACAAACAACTAAATTGAAAGATAATAATTAAAATAAATCAGATAAATACAATTTGAGTAAAAAGCACATAAACAGTTAAATATTAGTATTTCTTTTGTATTTTACATGTATATATTTATTAGTATTTATACTTAGGTATTTTGTATATTTGTAGATAGAATATCTTTAGGAATTTACTACTATGATAGGTAGGTATTGATGAGGGAACATTTCTCCCTCTTCTCCTCTTGTAACTGGCCATCAAGGCCTTCATGGTGCCATTGATGAGCTT
Source organism: Simmondsia chinensis (assembly GCA_018398585.1). Taxonomy (NCBI): domain Eukaryota; kingdom Viridiplantae; phylum Streptophyta; class Magnoliopsida; order Caryophyllales; family Simmondsiaceae; genus Simmondsia; species Simmondsia chinensis. The sequence goes on from JAGTTD010000022.1 coordinate 11,873,989, forward strand.
CGACTAGCTGCTCTTTTTTTTTTTTTTTTTTTCTCCTGTCTAGTGTAGGTTATGTCTTTTAGTTTTCTTTAGGTTTTTTTGTATTCAAGTATCATTCTTCCTCTTGGTTAATCATTCAAATAAAAGTGCTCGATTCGTCCCATTGATGTTTATCTTGTTTTGCCTTAGTATTACTTTCTACATGGTATTAAAGCGGGCTAGATTTTACAACCTTGATTCCTTCCCTTGCTACCGCCGAACCACACGGCCATTGTGAGCATTTGCTTTGCGTATTACTTGTTCTTAGTTTGTGTTAGTTTGTTTATTTTCTTTCATAATGTCAGGAGAAAATCTTAATCAAATTGAGGCACCGGTTGCTATTTAAAAGGGAGTTTTAGATCCTAGTTTTCCCTACTATTTGCATCCATCGGATCATCTGGGGCTTGTGTTTGTTAAAGATGTTTTAACCGGGCCAAAATTTCCAGCATGAGGCGTGCAATTTATAGAGTGTTTAAGGAAAAAACATAAAATTGGCTTTTTGGATGGAACTGTTCTTAAATCGGATGAAGATTTTCCGGGTTTCAAAAATTGGAGTGCCTATGACTCAATGGTCTCCTCTTGGCTTACAAATTCGGTTTCAAAGGAAATTAACTCTAGTATAGCGTACTTTGAAACCTCCCAAGATATTTGCTTGGATTTGTATGAACACTTTTTACAAGACAATGTTCCCTGCATTTATGAAATGAAACGCGAGATTTCGCAATTAAAACAAGCACATATGTTTATTTTTGATTATTTTACCAAGCTGAGATCTTTGAGGGTGAACTTTATACTGTAGTTGACATTCCGCCTTGTACTTGTGGGTCAGGCCAAGCTTTTTCGGACATATGTGATATGGAGCGTCTACTTGATTTGCTTATGGGTCTGGATGTGTCATTTTCCATTGTTAGGTCCAACTTGATGAACACTAAACCTCTGACTGTGGTTGGGAATGCGTATTCTGTTTTGTGTCAAGAGGAAAACAACAGCTTGTGGCGGCCTGAGCCAATGTGGTCCCGGAAGCTGCAGTTTTGGTAGCAAAAACGCCAACCACAGCTGTGGTTGGTGTTGCGTTGCCCATACCAGGAAATTCCTCTTATCGTTTGGGCCACGTTCGTTTTACTAGATTGTCAGTTTTTCAGCATTTGGATATTGAGAAAACAAATTTTATTTGTGACACTTGTCATCGTGCCAAGCAGGCACGTTTACCCTTTTCTTTGTCAGTAACAAGAACTCGTGTTTGTTTTGAAATTATACACTGTGATATTTAGGGACCTTATCAAACTGAATTGTTAACTGGAGCTTATTATTTTCTCACAATAGTTGATGATTTTAGTTATTGTACACGGGTTTTTTTGATGAGGGAGAAATCTCAAACTCACAAAATTCGTATGGTTAGAACTCAATTTGGCTTTCAGGTAAAACAAGTTAGGAGCGATAACAGGCAAGAGTTCAAGTATGGGCCGTTGTTGGAATTTTGTGCTCAACATGGGATCCAATCACAAACTTCTTTAGCCGGGACACCACAACAAAATGGAGTTTTTGAATGCAAATACAAGCTCTTATCGAGGTTGGATGCGCGCTTCATCTTCAAGCTGGCTTACCTAAGAAATTTTGGGGTGAGTCTGTCTTAACGACAGCCTACCTTATCAATTTAACTCCCTTCCGTCTTGCTGAAAAATAAGAGTCCATATGAAGTTTTGATGCATTTAAAGTTCAATATATGAACATTTGCGGGTTTTTGGATGTCAATGTTACTATTGTACTGAGACTGGTGATGAATTCGAGAGTCGGGCTTCACCGGGCATATTTGTTGGGTATCCCATGGGCAAAAGGGATACAAAGTTTATATTCTTGAGGATAATAAGATTATGGTGTCTAGAGATGCGCATTTTTACGAGGAGGTTTTCCCCTTTTTAACGGCAAGCGAAAGTGGAACAAATCACGTTGATGAATTGAACAAAGAGGTACCTATTGGTTTTGTGTACGAGGAGGAATTGCTTCCTCTGCAGCAGTTGAACCAGCTGGCGCACTGCCTGCCGAGCCTGGTTTGGCAGAACCGACTGGCAGTGAGCCTATCAGACCAGACCCTGAAGGTCCAAGGGACCATCGACCGATTTAGATGGGGGAGCTTAGTCCCGAGCTTAGTTCCGAGATTGTGACAAGAAGAAGTGGTCGTATATAGTCGGTACCTGTCAGGTATCAAGATTATGTTTGTGATTTGCTTTCCTCTATTGCCCATCCCCTACCATCGATCCATTAGCTAACTCGGGTATACTCTATCCTATTTCAAATTTGTTTCTAACGTACAATTTTTTAATGCTCATGTGGCTGTTATAAACGCCATCACTTCATGTGATGAGCCTAAAACTTTTCAATAGGCCGTACAGTACAAACATTGGAGAGACGCTGTGGAGAAAGAAATTCAAGCTTTAGAACAGAACCAAACATGGACATTGGAGAAGTTGCTCGATGGGAAGAAGGCCATTCATCCCAAGTGGGTATACAAGGTGAAGTACAAGTGTGACGGGTCGATCGAACGCTACAAAGCCCAATTGGCAGCAAAGGAATTTACACAGTGGAAGGTATATACTATCACGTTACGTTCCCCCTTGTTGCTAAGTTGGTCACAGTTCGTTGTGTCCTAGTCGTTGCCACAGCTAGGAATTGGATTATTCACCAATTAGACGTTAATAACGCATTTCTACACGGAGATCTAGATGACAAAGTTTATATGAAACATGCCTTAGGATTTGAGTGGAAAAACGAAGGAAAAATGTGTTGACTTTGTAAGTCACTTTATGGTTTAAAATAAGCTACCTGTAATTGAAATCAGAAATTCACCTCTACATTAACCAACACTGGTTTTTGTCAATCTAAAACGGATTACTCTCTCTTCACCTATTTTCACAATAAAGTGTTTATGGTAGTTCTTATATATGTGGATGACGTTGTCATCACTAGCAATGACATGGAACATATTTCTAAGGTCGAGGGTATTTTTAACAATTTGTTTGGCATTAAGGACTTGGGGCTCGTGAAATATTTTTTGAGGATTGAAGTAGCTCGATCAACTAAAGGGGTTATGTTGAACCAATGCAAATATATTTTGAACATACTTAATGAGGTCAGTATGTTAGGGGCTAAACCGGTTGTCACTTCCACTATCCAAAATCATGAGTTGGCAGACGGAGCAGGTGATATTTTTATGGACCCGGGATGGTGTAGACGTTTGGTTGGTAGATTGTTGTATCTCACCATCACTAGACCGGATATATGTTATGTTGTTCGCATTTTGAGTCAATTCATGCACGATCCTTATCAACCTCATTTTAAGGCCGTTATGAGAGTTCTTCAATACTTGAAAGGGATGCCAGGTCAAGGGGTGTTCTTACCTTCAGACAGTGACTTGAAGATTCATGAGTTTTGTGACGTTGATTGGGCCGGGTGTCAGACCACTAGACGTTCAACCACAGGCTATGTTGTATTTTTAGGTGGGGCACCAATTTTAGGGCGATCTAAGAAACAATCCATCATTTCCCATTCTTTTGCCGAAGCCGAGTACTTCTCTATGGCCACCACCACGAGTGAAATTATTTGGTTGAGATGTTTATCATCAGATCTTTTAGTTGCTACTAATGATCATACTATTTTATTTTGTGACAATCAAGCAACTCTTCGTATACCATGTAATACCGTTTTTTATGAGAGGACGAAGCACGTCGAGATCGATTGCCATTTTGTTCAAGAAAAGCTGCTCACAAAAGAGATTGCTACTTCATTTGTTCGGTCCACGAACCAAATCACCAACATCTTGACAAAGGCCTTAGCAAGCACGGGCTATTTTGCTCTCCTTCGCAAGTTGGGCATGATAAACCTTCATGCTCCAACTTGAGGGGGAGTGTTAAATATTAGTATTTCTTTTGTATTTTACATGTATGTATGTATTAATATTTTTACTTAGACATCTTGTGTATTTATACATATAATATTCCTTAGGAATTTACTAGTGTGGTAGGCAAATATTGATGAGAGAACACTTCTCCCTCTTCTCCTCTTGTAACCCGCCATCAAGGCTTTCATGGTGACATTGATGAGCATTGTTTAGCTTTTTTTCCCCTCTAGTGTAGGCTATGTCTTTTAGTTTTCTTTGGGTTTTCTATTTAAGTGTCATTCTTCCTCTTGGTTGATCATTCAAATAAGAGTGTTTGATTCATCCCATTGGTATTTATCTTGCTTTGTCTTAGTATTATTTTTTACATAAACTAAACTCTTCACACTTTGCAGTAAAATAATAACAAAAATAAAACATTATACTGAATGATAAATATTAAAAACAAGGATTCTAATAAAAATTCAATAACTAAACTCTGACCTAAAATATTCAAATAAAAATTAAAAAATAAAATTTACTAAGAAAACTCCAAAAATTGAATTATTTACCTTCAACATTAAAATAATAATTTGAATAACAAAAATTAGAAAATTTTGATCAAAAACATAAAAGACAAACTGTTGACCTTCTATATTAAAAAATTGAAATGAAAAAAAAATATGGAAGAAAATTTGAGCAAAAAACCGACATAAACTAGACTTTTTACACTCTGTATTAAAATAATAATTAAAACAATACAAAATATTGTATGAGAAATATTAAAAAAATGGCCATAAAAAAAACCACAATAACTAAATTCTTAACCTATAATATTATAATAGTAATAATTAAAATAAACTCTTTACATTCAACATTCAAATAATAATTAAAATAATTCACGAACATTAAATAATAATTAAAAAAATATTAAGATATATGATAAATATTTAAAAATGGACAAAAAAATAACAATAACCAAACCCTTCACCTACAATATTTAAATAATAATAATTAAAAATAATAAACACATTCAATATTAAAATAATAATTATAATAAAACATTAAACTGAATGATAAATATTCAAAAATGGCCCTAAAAAAACCACAATAACCTAACTTTTCACCTACAATGTTAAAATAATAATAATTAAAAATAATAAATACATTTAATATTAAAATAATAATTAAAATGATGACAAATATTTAAAAATTTTTCCAAAAAAATTAAGAAAATAAACTCTTGACCTCCTATATTAAATGAATTTTAAGAACCAATATATAGATTTACCCAAGAAGAGAACTACAAACAAGAATTTCAATCAGTTTCGTATCTCAAAAAAAAAAAAAAAGATCTGTAAAAAAAAAAGGACTAAAAAGAAATATTCCATTGAATAAGAGGAACCAAAAAACAAAAAAAAAACCCAATAATGAAAACATCTTTCAATCACAATAAAAATAACCAGTAATAAAAGTAAAACCGCAAAAAATAAATCAGCAACAATAGTAAACATAAATCTAGAATTGCAATTAATTTCATAACTAAAAACCAATAATAGATATATTGATGCAGCACCCATCTATGGATTGGCGACTTAACGTTGGCCGGAAGGTGGCGCCATGGTTGAAGGTCAAGCTGGGCTGGATAGATGGGGCAAAACTACCGGGTGTCCATGTGATACAGGGGAAACAAATTCATATTAGTTGCAGCAGGTTTTTGAGCGGGAGTAAGCATGCGTTCAGCACGTGAGAAGCAGAGAAGGGATCTCGTGAGCAGCACATGACCCTGCTGGTAGTTAGTTAGTGCTTTCTGTTAGAATATGTCAGGGAGAATATAGTTTGTTTTGCATTTTCCTGCATTTCTCCATTTTTCTTCAATTTCCTTCTATTCATTAGGGTTTGCTATTTTGATATATATATAGATACTGATGTAATACTGAAAAGATCATCAATGAAAGTATATTTCCTTCTTCTTAATCTCTCTTTTCTCCCTAATTTCCTTCTATTTCTTGCCTCCCCCATACTCTATTTCTGGTTTTAGTATTAATTTGAGGTAATTTGAGCTACGGTATCACTGGTATCAGAGCTTAAATCCTCGGCTGTGGTGTGTGAAAGACATAATGGCTGACAATACCCGAGCTACTTCTGAGATTAAACGCGTTGAGGAAAGGCTGGACAACTCTTTGGCAGAGATCAGGGATGAGGTCAAGAATGCTGTTGCAGGAATTACTGCACAGATGAAGGACCTGCAGGACCATGTCACGACAATGTCCATCCAGGTACCTCGCCCAGAAATCAGACTGGGAGCTACCAATGGTGGGTCCAATTCAACAGCTGCAGCTCAAGGCAATAGAACCCCTCAACCTGAAAATAATGGAGGTAACAATTCTTCTGCTACAAGATTAGGTAGAATGGATTTCCCTTTGTTTGAAGGGGAAGACGTTAATGGTTGGCTCTTCATGTGTGAACAATTTTTTATGATTGATAATACCCCTGATTTTGACAAAATCAGGGTAGCCTCTATACATTTAAGGGGAATACCTCTTCAATGGCATGGACGATTTATGACCACCACCCCTGATTTCCACCTAATGGGGTGGGCTGAATATGCCAGACCATTGAAGGGGAGGTTTGGTAACGCATATGAGGACCCACTGTCTGAATTAATGAGCCTTAAGCAAGAAGGGACCGTGAAGGATTATTTGGGAAGGTTTGATCAGGTGTCTGTGAGGGCAAATTTAAATGAATCTCAGTTAATTAGTTGTTTTGTCATGGGTTTGAAGGAGACCTTAGCCCTTGAGGTACGTTCATGGCAACCCACCACACTGCAGCATGCCGCATGTCTTGCTAAGCTAGGTGAGGCAAAGCTTGAGGCCCTTGCCAAGCAACTCAAATATAACAAAACCCCACTGTTACCTACTCCAAGTGGCCCCAGACCTAATCCAACTAGCTATAAGCCTAACCCTCCAAGAGCTAATCCTTACCAAAATACCTTTCCTGGAGGAACAACACATAGAATCCTTTCTCGAGCAGAACTACAGGATAAGAGAGCCAAGGGGTTGTGCTACTTTTGTGATGACAAATTCGAGGCTGGACATAGGTGTAAGAATAAGAGTCCTGAGCTATTTGTGATTGAAATTGATGGAGAAGGTGATGATGAACCTCTGGAGGAGGACTTGACCGTAGCTGAGGGCATAGAAGAGTAAGAATCCGGTGCTTAGATATCCCTACATGCTCTGGCTGGAGATACGAATTTTCAGACATTGAGAGTGGTTGGATCCCTAAAGAGGAAACCCGTGCATATCCTCATTGATTCAGATTCTACGCATAACTTCATTGATTTGCATTTGGCTCAGAAAATAGGCTGTAGCACCAGCTCAGTTCCAGCCCTTTCAATAACCATAGCTGATGGGAGTAGGCTGTGTTGCAATTTGCAATGCAAGGGGCTTAATTGGCAGATGCAGGACACGGTATACACCTCTGATTTCCTTCTCATTTCCTTGGGAGGGTGTGATATGGTGTTGGGGATCGAATGGTTAGCTACTTTGGGAGATATTCAGTGCAACTTCAGCAATTTGACTATGACTTTCAATATTGAGGGTAAGACTAAGACCCTCAAGGGTGAAGGGGCCAATGTGTGTAAAGTAGTGAGTGCCCGAGCCATATCCAGAGCATTAGGAGGGTCTCCCGTGGTAGCTTTGCTGCAATTTATTCCAGAGGATCACATAGCTTATGAGAGTAAGCTGGAATTGGCTGAGGTGGTTGCAACAAAGGGCCCTCATCAGAAGTCATCAACACAAGTGGAGGAGCTACTGCAACAATTTGCTCCTCTCTTTGAAGAACCCCGATCATTGCCACCAAGTAGACCTCTGTTTGATCATAAGATCCATCTGAAAGAAGGAACTCCGCCAGTGAGTAGAAGACCTTACCAATACCCAGCATTGCAAAAGGATGCAATGGAGCTGATTGTGCAAGAGCTGCTGCAGAAGGGCTATATTCAGCACAGTAATAGTCCCTTTGCATCAGCCGTGGTCCTTGTGAAAAAGAAGGATGGAACTTGGAGAATGTGTGTCGATTATAGAGACTTAAATCCGAACACCATCAAAGACAAGTTTCCGATCCCTCTAGTGGAAGAGTTGTTTGATGAATTACACACTGCCAGTTACTTTTCAAAATTTGATTTGAGGTCGGGTTATTATCAAATCAGAATGCATCAAGAGGATGTGCAAAAGACAGCATTCCGAACACATTTTGGACATTTCGAGTTCTTGGTGATGCCCTTTGGTCTCATTAACGCACCATCCACTTTCCAGGGCCTTATGAATTCAGTTTTTGCTCCTTACCTACGCAATTTGTATTGATCTTCTTCGATGATATCTTAGTATACAGCTTGAGTTTGACAGATCATCCGCACCATCTACATACTGTTTTTCTTGTTCTGCAGCAGAACCATTTGTTTGCAAAAAGGGAAAAGTGTTCTTTTGCTTCAAGACAGATAGAATACTTGGGGCACATCATTGCTAATGGGACTGTATTTACTGACCCTAAGAAGTTGCAAGCTGATCAAGATTGGCCTATTCCTTCATCACTCAAGCAGCTCAGAGGTTTCTTAGGCCCCACGGGGTATTAAAGGAGATTTATACAAGGGTATGGGGTCATAGCCAAGCCCTTAACAGAGCTGGCAGGGAAGGACAAGCTGCTTTGGAATGAAAAAGACACAAGCTGCATTTGATGAGCTGAAGGCTGCACTGATGAAAGCTCTTGTGTTAGCCTTACCAAATCTACCAAGACCCTTTGTGATTGAGTCTGATGCGTGCAACACTGGGTTGGGAGCAGTACTATCTCAAGAGGGGCATCCTTTAGCATACCTCAGCAAGCCTCTCAGCCCAAAACAGCAGGCCTTATCTGTCTATGAAAGGGAGCTCCTGGCAGTGGTCACAGCTATGCTTAAGTGGCAGCAATACCTCTTAAATAACACTTTTGTTATATGTACAGACCATAAAAGTCTCAAATATTTGCTTGAACAAAAGATCCACACTCATTTTCACCAACTTTGGCTCTCCAAGCTGATGGGATTCAGCTATGTCATTGATTACAAGAAAGGCAAAGACAATATAGCTGCTGATGCTTTATCACGCATTAGTAGTCACAAAATTACCTGCCTTCTCCTCTCTGCTGTGGATAGTTCCTTGTATGACAAGATTCAGTTGCTGTGGCTAACAGACAGCCACTTAACCCAGATGATTCAGCAACTTAAAAGCAACCCCCTCAGCCACAAGAAGTTCAGCTGGCAGGATGGGCAATTGAAGAGAAAGGGAAGATTAGTTGTTGGGCAGGACAACGAGCTCAAACAAATTATACTCAATTGGCTTCATTCCTCTCCTGGTGGAGGGCATTCTGGCCGTGATGCAACCTACCAAAGAGTAAAGTCCTTGTTTTATTGGAAGGGGCAACATCAAGATGTAGCTGATTATGTCAAAAGGTGTACCACTTGCCAAGCTTGTAAACATGAGAACTTGGCTTCTCCAGGTCTTCTCCAACCCCTGCCTATACCGGACACAATATGGACAGACATCTCTATGGATTTCATAGAAGGGCTTCCAAAGTCCTTTGGGAAGAAAGTCATATTGGAGGTGGTCGATCGGCTAAGCAAGGCAGCTCACTTCATGGCTCTGCAGCACCCCTACTCTGCCTTCACGGTAGCCCAAGTGTACACGGACAATGTGTACAAGCTTCATGGGTTACCGAGCTCCATAGTCAGTGATCGCGATGCAGTTTTTCAGAGTGAGGTTTGGCAATCGTTGTTTACCATACAAGGGGGTGATCTACATCTTTCTACGGCTTATCACCCTCAAACCGATGGTCAAACAGAGGTAGTCAATCGTGGACTTGAAACATACTTGAGATGTATGTGTAACACACACCCTCATTTATGGTCCAAATGGCTACCTCTAGCAGAGTGGTGGTATAATACCACTTGGCACTCCGCCACCCAAAAAACCCTTTACGAGATTGTTTATGGTCAGCCCCCTCCTCTTCACATACCTTACATTCCCGGGGAAACCCAAGTGGAAGCTGTGGATAGGAGTTTGAAGGCTCGGGAAGACATGATCAGCGTCATCAGGTATCACTTGGCTTGTGCTCAAAATAGAATGAAGCAATTAGCTGATAAGAGCCGCACAGATAGACAATTCCAACTCGGTGAATGGGTTTATCTCAAGTTGCACCCCTACCGACAAATCTCAGTAGTTCATCGCAGCTCACACAAACTGTCCCCGAAAAACTTTGGTCCTTATCTGATTCTGGAAGCCGTGGGAAAGGTGGCTTATGGATTGCAACTCCCCAACTCCGCTTGCATTCATGACGTTTTTCATGTCTCGTAACTGAAATTACATGTAGGACCAATTCCACCTACCAGCATTCCTCTCCCTGAGGACATCAATTCAGCACCAGTGAAGGAACCCGAATTAGTTTTGGACAGAATGGTCGTTAACAGGCGCAACAGGGCAGCTACCAAGGTTTTGATCAAGTGGAAGGGATTTCCTATGGAAGAGGCGACTTTGGAATTCCTCTATGACCTTCAACTCAAGTTCCCACATTTTCACCCTTGAGGTCAAGGGTGATTTTGAGGGGGAGGTAGTTGATACAGGGGAAACAAATTCATATTAGTTGCAGCAGGTTTTTGAGCGGGAGTAAGCATGCGTTCAGCACGTGAGAAGCAAAGAAGGGATCTCGTGAGCAGCACGTGACCCCGCTGGTAGTTAGTTAGTGCTTTCGGTTAGAATATGTCAGGGAGAATATAGTTTGTTTTGCATTTTTCTGCATTTCTGCATTTTTCTTCAATTTCCTTCTATCAATTAGGGTTTGCTATTTTGCTATATATAGATACTGATGTAATGCTGAAAAGATCATCAATGAAAGTATATTTCCTTCTTCTTAATCTCTCTTTTCTCCCTAATTTCCTTCTATTTCTTGCCTCCCCCATACTCTATTTCTGATTTTAGTATTAATTTGAGGTAATTTGAGCTACGGTATCACCGTGATTGGTGCCTAGCTTGGCGGCATCGAGGCTTGGCATTAGTGGGATCAAAGAGGTTGGCTTCGCGCGATGAGGGATTCAACGTGGAAGCAAATTAGCTGGGATTGAAGGCGTGATTTGGGGGAATGAAAGCCGAGATTTAGGAGGACTAGATTTAATTCTTTTAATTTAATTTTATTATTTCCTTACTTAATTTTAAATTTGAAAATTGAATTTGAATTTTCAAATTAAGTCTGATTTCATTTTAAAATTCAAAATTGAATTTTGATTTTATTTAGTTTGATTTTTAAATTTAAATCTGAATTTTTATTTGGTTTGATTTTTAATTCTGATATGATTTTTTAAATTTAAATTTGATTTGATTTCAAATTTAAGTTTGATTTGATTTTATATTTTATTTAATTTAAATATGATTTTATTTTATTTAATTTTATTACGATATGATTTTATTTTATTTTATTTTATTTGAATTTTAAAATTGAAAATTGAATTGTAATTCTTCCTATATATAAAGAGGAAGACTAGCTAGGTTTAGTTAGACTTGATTTTGAGAAATTCGATATTATTATTTTGGAGAATCCTGACTCCTCGGGTTGTAAGTGAGCAAATTCTACCCCTCTTTCTTATTTTATTTTACAGTTTAAATAAAATTCAAAGGGAAGGCCGTTGAACCTTCTCGTACCCCTTTGTCCATTCACGCGCTACATCAGCTAATATCAGAGCTCATAACATTTTCTAAGATGGCCACGACTGAGTTACACTGCCGTCAGAAATGTTCGTGATCATAAAAATCAGCTGCAAATTGAGAGGAGGTTAGTGGATATGACAGAGACATTCCGGCGAATCGAGCGTTGCTGGATTCAACTCTGGGCAAATCCTAATCTTGAACCCGGATCCCTACCCCAATGCCCCTTAAAACCGGGCGCTATCCCAAAAAGCAGAGAAGAAAGGCAAAAGCAACCTACCTTCCAGACGACGTGCACAATGGGCGAGAGAGTTTGCCGCCTAGCCATCAATCCCAAAAGATGTAGCAACGCCATCTCTGATGAATCCGTCCAGAAGCTTGGGTTGAAGACGATGGATTATCCAAACCCTTGCACTATGACCAGAAAAGGCGATCAGGTATTCGTATTCCCACAAAAATGTTGTTTGGTCAATTTTTCAATTGGAAAGAAGTATAGGGAGTCGGTTTGGTGTGATGTGATGGCCATGGACGCTTACCACATGTTGTTGGGGAAGCCATGGATGGACCATAGAGGCGCCATCTACGATGAAGAAGAGAGCACGTTTGCCTTTGTCTATGAGGGAGTAAAGACCATGTTACTACCAAAGAAAGTCGCGGCGCCATATGTGAAAAAAGGTGAAAGTCCGGCACCAAAAGAGTAGGCCGCAAGCTTAGTTGGTGACACATCCTTGGTAGTAGTATCAGTAGGCACCAACAAGGAGAAGCACCAACCAGAAGAGGCACACCAAGATGTAGAGGACAACGGGGAGCCAAAGTTTGACTTGGCAGTAAGAGAAGGGAAGGATCCAAAGCCAAGCCACGAGTTACCGAAGAGAATTCAAGGTGAGACTAAGACACTCAAGAGCCCTAAACCCGAGAACCCAAACCTTGAAGAGGGAGTGATGTGTACAAGTGACATTGGCGAGTCAAAGATGGATTTTGAACCAGTAGGCGCAACCACGGACAAACCCAAATTAGGCAAGTTAGTTATGTTGCGGCCAACAATGAAGTGCTAGATACCAGGAGTTAAGTTACCACTCACAATTTGGCGGGACAAGCAACAAACTGCTTCGTGGTGAATTCGTGGATGACTTCTTTCTAACCGGGAGAAAATGATGCAGCCTTGGCAAGTCGGGAAGATGTACCTCGATTGGCTCAGTTGGACCGGACGGATTCTAAGCGTGAGCAAACAAGGCTTGGCGACATTGGCCCAAATGACCTTCTAAATTCGAGGACGAATTCTCTCTAAACCGCAGAGAATGATACGGCGCCCATCTATGGATTGGGGGCCTAATGCTGGTTGGGAGGTGGCGCCATGGCTGAAGGTCAGGCTGGGCTGGATAGACGAGGCAAAACTACCGGTTGTCCGTGATTGGTGCATAGCTTGGCAGCATCGAGGCTTGGGGTTAGCGGGATCGAAGAGGTTGGCTTGGTGCGGTGAGGGATTCAACGCGGAAGCAAATCAGCTGGAATTGAAGACGTGATTTGGGGGATTGAAAGCCGAGATTTAGGAGGACCAGATTTAATTCCTTTAATTTAGTTTTATTATTTCCTTACTTAATTTTAAATTTGAAAATTGAATTTGAATTTTAAAATTAAATCTGATTTCATGTAAAATTCAAAATTGAATTTTGATTTTAAATTTTGATTTTATTTGGTTTGTTTTTTAAATTTAAATTTGAATTTGAATTTGGTTTGATTTTTAATTCTGATTTTATTTTTTAAATTTAAATTTGATTTGATTTTAAATTTTTATTTAATTTAAATTTGATTTGATTTATTTAATTTTATTGTGATCTGACTTGATTTTATTTTATTTGATTTGAATTTTAAAATTGAAAATTGTGTTGTAATTCTTCCTCTGTATAAAGAGGAAGACTAGCTAGGTTTATTTAGACTTGATTTTGAGAAATTTGATATTATTATTCTGGAGAATCTTGACTCCTCGGGTTGTGAGTGAGCAAATTCTAACCCTCTTTGTTATTTTATTTTACAGTTTAAATAAAATTCAAAGGAAAGGCCGTTGAACCTTCCTGTACCCCTTTGTCCATTCACGCGCTGCATCATATATACAATGTATAAATTAAAAATAAAAAAATGTATACAGTCCATAGCAATAACCTACATTTATAGTTCACAATCTTCTAACTCATCAACAAAAAACCCAAATTTCGGAGAAAGTAAATATAAATTCAGAATTTCAATCAATTTTGTAAGTGAAAAACAATAAGTAAAAACTATTACAATGAATAGCAATAACCCTCCTTTTTAGTTCACAGTCAACTAACTAATCCATAAGAAAGCATCAAAGTTCAGAGGAGTTCAGAGAAATTCCAAAGATATTAAAACAAAACCAATAACACTTATATAAGCCACTACATACTTTGTACATTTAATGAAATGAAGAAAACCTGCATGAATAACAGGTGGCTATGATAGATCCACATCTGATTCATCATGAACACGATTTGACTTAAGGTACAAATTGCACCTCTTCGTTGCTTTGGTCAGAAAAGTAGACTTTAACATCATCACACAAACACAAAGCTACCATTCACAGCGTTCACAAGCACAAAGCATTATCCATCTCTATTTTTAATGTATATATACATTTATTGTAATATAGGTAATTCAGGTAACCTAACACATACTAATTTTGAGATATTATATAATTTAGGTAATATAGGTCTATTTTTAGCTCTTTCCCTTTTAGTGAAAAATCATCCTTTAATTTTAATGAAATATGTTCATTTCTTTTGCGCATGTATACGAATATTTATAAATCCATCTCTTTTTCTTACATTCATATACATTTGTTATTTTTTCTTTTTTTATATACACATATTTAGTTATGTGTTTTTTTCTCTACATACAATTAATAGGATTTTTTTTTCTCATATACGGTATGTATACAAAAGTCTCTTCTCTCTCTCTCTCTCTCTCTCTTCCTAACACAGCTAACGTTCCCCTGTCCCCCTGCCCGCTGTCACGTTAGCCACCTCGCCGAATGCCCACACCGGCGATGCCCCCTCGACGGTGACAACCCACCGTCGGACGTAGTATACCCCCCACCCCCTCCTCCCTCCCTCCCTCCCAACACCGGTCCCCACCACAACCAAGCACCACCACCGGCCTGGCCCCCACTGCCGTTCAAAAACCTCCCACCCGTCCCCACCACCGGCCCCCATTCGAAACCACCGGCTCCTCCATCGGTACCCACCTCCCTACGAGCCCCCTCGGACCCCACCCACCTCACCCCCCACCACCCCCCTCTCCCCCCCGCCAAACCCTAACCAACTGCACCTCCCACCACCTCCACCGCCACAACATAGCCAGCAGCCTGCAACCAGCAGCCAAGACCGGGCCCAGGTAAGTATTAGCCGGGTCAGATTATTGATTACGCACCAGCCCTAGGTTTGATCTATCCCTTATTACTGCAAGGTAATATTTTAATTTACAGCTGTTAGGTATATTTTGATTTGCTCTTTTCCTCTCTTTATTACTTTGAACTGTGTTGATCTGATTGTTATTGATTGTGGTGGTAATTTCGTGCATCTGTGCCATAATAAGCTTCTTGTCTATATGCTCACTTACTTGAGATAGTCACAGCTAGTTGATGAACGTCACTAGTGATGGAACTGAGAGAGTGAGGCCATCCTCAATGGGGTTGGGGAGAGCGAGGGCGAAGCAAAAGGGGAAGGAAAATTTACAACTTGGGACACTAAATGTCGGGACGCTAACGAAGAAGATTTCGAGGTGGCCCAAATGATGATGAAGAGAAAGATCAACATCCTTTGTCTACAAGAGACGAAATGGGTCGGCATGAAAGCCATAAATGTATTGGGTTACAAGTTGTGGTATGCAGGCAAGGCTAGAGACAGGAATGATGTTGACATCATCGTGGATAGTAGTCTCAAGGATAAAGTAGTTGGAGTGTCCAGGACTGGTGACATGATCATAAGCATCAAGATAGTCCTAGATGGGGAAGTATTGAATGTCATCAGTACTTACGCACAACAAACCGGACTAACATAGAGCGAGAAGGCAACATTCTGGGAGGACGAAGACACAACAATGCAAGGCATACCCTAAAACGAACAAGTGATGATTGGCAGGGATTTTAATGGGCACTTTAGCATGTTTGAGGATGGTTACACATCTTACCATGGAGGATTTGGTTTTGGAACCAGGAAAGCTGAGGGCAAAGCCCTCCTAGAGTTTACGGTCACTTACGACCTAACAGTTTCCAACACATTCTTTAGAAAGCATGATGAACACATCCTGACGTACCAAAGCGGTGGGACAAGGACACAGATTGACTGCATACTATTAAGGAAAGGGATACAAAGAGACCGCAGGGATTATAAGGTTACCCTAAGAGAAGACCTTTCTACACAACATAGGGTGTTGTGGCTGATATAAAGGCCAAGAAGAGGGCCAAAAGGACCTACAAACCCGTGCAAACACATACTTGCTGGAGGGATTTGAAGGGGGAGAAGTATAAAGTATACAAGGAAATAGCGGAGTCTGAGCTCGGGTGGGACTTTGAGGGAGATACAGACCAAATGTGGAATCAATTGGCCTAAAAGATTAAAGCACTGGCACGGGAAGTTCTGGGCTTGTCAAAGGGAAGATGCTAAGCAACAGAGAGTCCTGGTGGTGGTGTGAAGAGGTCCAAGAGAAGATTAAGGCCAAACGACACTATTTCAAAGAGTGGGATCGTAGTAGAGAAGAGGATAAGCAACATCAGCATCTGCAAGCTAGGAAAGAAGCAAAGAGAGCAGTCAAAGAAGCACAGTCAAGAGCTTATGAGGATCTCTACAAAAGGCTGGAGACCAAGGAAGGAGTGAGGGATACATACAAAATCGCCAAAAGCGAGAGAAAGGAAGGATCGAGTATAGTGCATAAGAGGGGAAGACGGATAGGTGCTCATGGACAGGCAACTAATTAAAGTTAGGTGGAAAGCCTACTTCAACGATCTGTTCAACGAACAGGGGGATACAAAAATATTCCCAGGTGATCTTCAAACATCTGAGGAGCACCCGAACCATGGTTATTGTAGGCAAATTAACCCCAAGGAAGTCAAGGAAGCGCTGAAACATGTGGGAAGGGGTAAATCAGTTGGTGCAGATGATATACCCATAGAGGTGTGGAATTACCTTGGACAGAAGGGCATCAGTTGGTTAACTAAATTACTAACCAAATCCTTATGGGGGAGAAGATGTCTGACGAGTGGAGGAAGAGCATATTGATCCCGATCTATAAGAACAAAGTCGACATCCAGGGTTGCGTCAAATATCGGGGTATCAAACTAATGTGCCACACTCTAAAGTTATCAGAGTGGGTCATAGAAAGGAGGTTAGGGCAACAGACAGAGGTGTTCGAAAACCAATTCGGATTTACACCCGGGAGATCAACAATAGAAGCCATCCACATCTTGAGGCGGACGATACGGCACTAAAGGGAGAGACAGAAGGACATTCATATGGTTTTCATTGATTTAGAGAAGGCATATAATAGAGTGCCAAGGGAGGTCCTATGGAGAGTTCTGGATAGGAAAGGAATCCTCATGCCATATATCCGGGCCATTAGAGACATGTATGAGGATTTACCAACTATGGTGGTACAATGGAAGGGGAGATAGACACCTTCCGGGTCATAGTCGGGGTACACCAAGGATCTGCCTTGAGCCCCTATCTATTCATTCTGGTTATAGATGAGCTCACTAGACACATCCAAGGGTGTGTATCTTAGTGCATATTTTTTGCAGATGACATAGTGCTAGTAGGGGAGCCGCGGGAAGAGGTAAATGAGAAGCTGGAATTATAGAGAAGGATATTAGAATCGAAGGGCTTACGACTCAATAGATCCAAGACCGAGTACATGGAACTCAAGTTTGATCCTTCCACCAGACCTAGCAGAAAAGACGTCAAGATTGGATTTGAGGCCATACCAGAAAAAGGAGTTTCAGATACTTGGGTTCCATGATACAGTACAACAGCGAAGTTGACGAGGATGTCAACAATCGAATTAAAGTAAGATGGCATAAATGGAGGATGGCCTCCATGGTATTTTGTGATAGAAAGTTTCCCTTCAAGCTAAAGGGAAGATATGATAAGACGGTAGTGAGGCCAGCCATGTCTTATCGGGTGGAGTGCAGGGCGATGAAACAACATCATACATAGAAGAAGAAGGTGGAAGAAATGAGAATGCTGTGATAGATGTGTGAACCATGGTTATTAGAATCGCAATTCGGATCATAGGATCATACTATCCTATGATCCTACTATGCCCAATCGACCCGGATCGTGTAAAAAATCGTAAAAGAGTAGAAGCGCAAAAAAATTGAAGTAGGATCGGTACATAATTGGTAGGATCGACGATTCTAGCCGATCCTACCGAGTTTGATAAAATAAACTTACAAAATTAAAAAAACAAAAAATACCCAAACCCCCCTCCCCGCGTTTCTCTCTCCTCCCTCACTCACTCACTCCACCCATCCCCTGTCCCGTCCCCCTTAACCCTAAACCCAACCACAACCAACCAACAACCACCAATCACAACCATGACGCGAGGCGACACCACCCCACCGACCGACTGCCGCCAGCCACGCCATCGACCGACTGCCGCCAGCCAAGTTCTGACACGACCATAGCTTATTTTCTTTTTGGGTAAAAATTCCTAATTTTTGTTTAATTTCTTATTCTTCTAGTATATTATTGAGTTACTTGGTAATTGTTTTGATTTACATTTTATTTATTTTAAGCTTGGTTTTGTTTTGCTTTGTTTAATTTCTAATTTTTTCGAAGAAGTTTTGCTTTGTTATCTAAGTATACCCATTTGAACTTTTGTGTTGAATTGTTGATTAGTTGATTGTAGTCAATTTTATTAATTTTATTATATTTTTTCAACTTTATAATGCAATATATTGTTCCCTAGTTTTAATGTTGACTTGATTGTTGATTTATATTATGTATTGAACTAAAAATTTGTTTAATTTATTAATATCATATTCACTAATTATGAATGCCTCCTCTTTTTAATTTTAGTCTTTAAGTTGTACTTGTATTATTCATATATATTTAACTTATACATTTCATATTTATCTATTATATTTGATTTTGATACTTATGAAATTGAACTTAATTTGTTGGTATATTTTAAATGGCGTCTTCTGGTGCAAGTTCTAAACCATCCGGTTCAGGAAAATCTAAGATAAAGAATGCTCCAGGTCAAAGATTAGATATAGGTTGGGAGCATGGAATTGAGGTTGATAACAATCCGAAAAAGGTGAAATGTAAATATTGTGGAATTGTTCCTTTTGGCGGCATATATTGATTAAAACATCATCTTGCTGGAACCTATAACAATGTTGAGCCTTGTCTTCAAGTTCCCGATGATGTGAAGAAGAATTTTGTAGATGTTTTGCAAGCTGTTGTTGACGAGGCTGAGAAAAGGAAAAGAAAATTACACTACATAGGAGAAGATGCATGTGATGAGATCAAGGATAATAAAGGAAAGGGATCCATGCAAGCATATCTAAACAAAACCAAGAAGTCAAGCAACACTTAATCAAATGATTAAGAGGGAGCAAAGAGGTGATGTTTGCCAACAAATTGCGCGATTTTTTTACACTAGTGCCATTCCATTTAATGCGGTAAACAATCCAGAATTTGCACTTATGGTTGACCAAATTGCAAGGTATGGCATTGGACTCAAACCACCTTCTTATGATGAAATTTGAGAAAAGTTTTTACAAAAAGAAGTTTTACACACATTAGAGTTGCTCGAAGAGTACAAGGTTGAATGGAAAAAGACGGGATGCACTATTATGTCAGATGGTTGGTCCGATGGGAAACGGAGGTCAATTTGTAACTTTCTTGTTAATAGCCCTAAGGGAACTGTATTTTTGTCATCTATTGATACCTCTGATATTTCCAAAAATGCTGAAATGGTGTTGCATCTGTTAGATGTGATTGTTGAAAAGGTGGGAGAGGAACATGTACTTCAAGTTGTTACTGACAATCCTTCGAACTAAAAAGCAGCCAGTGAAATGTTGATGGAGAAGAGGAAAATGTTATTTTGGACCCCTTGTGCTGCTCATTGCATAGATTTGATGTTGGAGGACTTTGACAAAAAAATTCAAATTCATTCTAAAACAATTACAAAAGCTAAAAGGATAACTTCTAGCATGTTTTTCATCTAATAAATGGAAGAATAGTAGATTTGTCAAAGTAACAGAAGGGAAGAATGTTGAAAAAATTACTTTAGATACTCGAGATTTTTGGCCGAATGTTGTTCAATGTTTACGGGTGGCATTACCTCTTGTTAAGGTGCTTCGCATGGTGGATTCTGATGAAAGCCCGCTTATGGGCTTTATTTATGAAGCTATAGATAGGGCAAAGGCACAAATTAAGAAAAACTTCAACAACATTAAAAAAACAATAAGCTTCTATTTTGTATTAATTACTATTAAAATTTAAATGATTTATACTTGTTTAATGTTTCATTAGGTGTTAATGTTTTTGCATTACTTTCTTATCTATTTGAATCTTTTTATTTTTATTTTTATGCAGCTATGAGCCGATATTGAAGATCATTGATGAGCGATGGGAGTCTCAATTGCATAGGCCACTACATGCTGCGGCATATTATTTGAATCCTCATTTTCAGTATAGTCCAAACTTTAAAGCTAATGCAGAAATAAAAATTGGACTATACAATTGTTTACAAAGGATAGTTTCTGATCCTGAGGAGAGAGTGAAGATAGATTTGCAAATTGATGCTTTTAAGAATGCAAGGGGACTTTTTGGAATATCAACAGCAGTGGCCACTAGAACAAAGAAAAATCCTGGTACATTTAATCCTTTGAGTATATTTACATTTCAAGTTTGAACATCTATTAACTTTACATGTTAAATGCAGCTGATTGGTGGGACTCTTATGGCGATGAATGTCTTGAATTGAAGAAGTTTGCAACAAGAATCTTGAGTTTGACATGTAGCTCTTCAGGTTGTGAAATAAATTGGAGCGCCTTTGAAATGGTATACACGAAGATAAGAAATCGTCTTCACCAACCAAAGATGAATGATCTAGTTTTCGTAATGTATAACTTAAAGTTGAGAAATAGACAAAAGAAGAGACCAAGTGTTATCCAACAACCAATAAGTTTGGATGATGTTTCATCTGATGATGAATGGATAACAAAAAAAGAGGAACCTATCCTTCTGACAGATGCAAAATGGTTAGGTATCCTAGATAAGGCGGCTCAAAAAGAGGCTAAAGAAGCATTAGTTAATGCGGACGGTGCAGTTGGACAAGTTCACGTATCCAATTTGAGGGGAACTTGTAAGTCTATTATTAATCTTATGTTATTATCTCAATACGTTTTTTAGTCCAACTTTAGTCCTTTCTTTTAATAGTTGATATGTCCTATAAATCTTTCTTTTAAGGTGGTGAGATGGAAAATATGGAGATATGTGCTGTTAGTGATGATGATGATGATGTCGTTGCTATTGATGCGAGTGGCATTGGCTCGAACAATGTCGAGGATTTGTTTGTAGATGATGCTACCATTGGGGTGATTCTCTTGGTGACTGTGGTGTTTCTATTGGTGATGATAGTGGAGATACAAATACCAATACTACGGATGATATTAATGACAACAATTTTGATTTCGAATATTAGTTTGATAGTGTTGCTTGTTTGAATGTATGTTTGCTTGATGTACCTCTATTAATTTCGTACTTATGGATTTTTAATGTGTTATGAAACTAATGTTTTTTGCACTTTTTGATGTTTTTTATTGTATATTTGAGGCTTATAATGCGATTTTTATGGATACAAGCTAGTGTTTTACACAAAAAGTAGAATCTTACGATTCTCGATCCGATTCTAAGATCCCGATCCTGAGGACCCCTCACCGATCCTACGTAGAATCCTGATTCTAACAACCTTGGTGCAAACACACAAGGAAGGATAGCATCAGGAATGACGCCATAAGATGCGAATTGGGCGTGGCTTCCATTGAGGATAAATTGAGGGAGCAATGTTTGAAGTGGTTTAGATATATTAGGAGGAGACCGAATACCACTCCAGTCAAGAGATGCAAACGGCTCCATACAACGGTAGACAGGAGAGGTAGAGGAAGAGGCAGGCCAAAAAAGAGATGGCTCGAGGCAATCCGACAAGACCTCACCCATCTAAACCTTCTGGAGGATATGTCATTAGATAGAGCCCAATGGAGGGCTAGCATAGAGGTAGCAGATGTAGTGGATTAGAGTATGGTAGTCTAGCTTATTAGTGCTATCACTAGTGTTTCTAGGCCTTAACTTCCTCTTTGGCGAACTTATGTGCATATTTGCTCTTCTGATTAGCTACTTGCCTACTTGCTATTTGCTATCTGCTTATCTTTAATTGTTATTTTATCTGAATATTATTTTCCTAGTATTTTTCTTGCTTTGAGTTTGCTCGTATTGCGTGCCTTGTGCTTTGCCTTGCTGTGTTGCCCTCTTGCTGGCAGGGCACCATGCTTATATGTTGCTGACAAGCTTCTTAGGTTCGGGGTCCTCAAAAACAACCTCCCTTTAGGATAGCTCCCGGAAGGGGGAAAGCTGCGTACATCTATCCTCCCAAACCCTGCTTATGTGAGAGCCCTTTAAGGCACTAGGATTGTTGTTGTTATTGTTGTTGTTGTTGTTGTTGTATGTGATATACATATGTATGCATAAAAATAATTCCTAAATGCACAAAAATATCTTTTCCTTTCCTGTTTGGGTCATAATTTCCTATTTTTTTTCAATATATACATATATATATATAAACTATAAATATTTTATTCTTTTTTATATGTATGTAATAATGTTTTCTTTTGACTTACCTTTTTCCTTATAAGAATAATTTTTCTTAATATGTCTATGCATATATCAAAAAGTATCTTGCGGTTGTGTGGAGAACCTTTTTTCAATATACATATATACAATGACACATTATGCAAATATATGTAATTTTTGTCTAATTGAAAATTTATGATATATTATGCTAATTATTGCGTAGTCATAATTCCCTTTTTTTTAAAAATTTATGCAATATATCCCTTTCCCTTTCCCTTTTTTTTTTTTTTTTTTGTAGTCATAATTCTCTTTTTTATTTCAAAAAAACATACATAGACAAAAAAAAAAATTTAAAAAAATTATCCTTTTCTTTTTTTTAAACAGAACAAAACCTGGGGGATAGGAGCTCATGAATAAATCGTCATTAAAAATAGCATACAGACCCGACGGAATATTTCGCCACCAGTTTGATCATAACCAAAAGAAGCATGCATTCTAGCCACAAAGTGGGCCACCTGATTACAAACTCTAGGGGCCCAAACAAACTCGACCAAAGGCAAGGAGGACTCGGAGAAGGAAATATCACTAACTATCGCTGCATCCTTGCTCCGGACCACCGTTTCTCCCTCGATGGAGGAAATAATGTCCTTGCAATCGGATTAGATGATGATTGCCCTCCAACCCTAGGAGAGTGTGAGAGAGAGCGTTGCACGAGCCGCCAAAGCTTTCGCAACCCGAGGGGTGGCTGCATTAACTGAGCCACACCAACCACCAATGACAGAACCTGTAAAATCTCGCACAACACAAGCAATAGCAGATGTTTCCCTGCCACGAGTCCAGGAGGCATCACAATTAATTTTAATATAATTAGTGCTCCGGGGGTCCACCTAGGAAAGCGCGGAGGGGGAGGAGGAGCGCTATTCAGACCCGGGGGGCCGGCATTGATAGGGGATGACAAGCGGCTGAATTCAGCAGCTAGCTTGGAGGCCAGCCACAGCACCCTCATGGGGTCGTGCTGATGGTTTTCGAAAATGAATTCATTCCGAGCTTTCCAAATCCCTAACAGAGATAAGTTATGCGACTTAGATCATCAATAGGCAAACCCAAATCCACAACAACATGTTCCCACCACCAGACAAAGCCTCTGAAGCCAGAAATCGGGTAACAGAAGCCCCACTCGGACCCGAACCCCGATGTTCTTGACAATGGGCAAAAGAAAAGAATATGTTCAATGGACTCGATTGAGGCCTGGCAGTAAGGGCAACCTGGGTCCGGGATGATTTTACTAGAAAAGAGGTTTTCCCTAGAGGCCAAGGCATTAGTGTAGGCTCTCCAAGTGAAATGCTTCACCCCAGGGCAAGCCTCGAGATTCCAAATGCGGGATATGGCCCGCTTGTTGGGGAGGGAAGATGAAGAAACATACGATGTGCAAGGGGCATGGATGGAACCATTTAGCCAAACACGATATCTAGATTTAATTGAGGAAACACCTGATTTGGAGAAATGCCAGAGAAGGGCGTCATCATCACCTGGGTTACCAATAGGGATGGAACAGATAAGTTTAACTGGATCTGGATTGAACCATGATTCCAAAGCAAAAATGTTCCAACACCTACGATCATGGGAAATGAGATCCGACACCCCCATGGGAAAGGCACTGGAAGCAAGAGGGCAACAGAGAGGACAAATCGGAAGGGTGGGGAGCCAAGGGTCATCCCAACTGTTGATATTTTTTCCACTATGAACATTCCATCTCAATCTGGACATGAGAAGGTCACGACCCTCAAGCAAACTACACCAACCCTAAGAAGGAGAGCTACCCAACCACGCGTGAAGCAAGGAACTTGTTTTGTATTATCTCAGTCTTTTCCTTATAAGTATAATTTTTTCCATATGTATATGCATACATCTAAAAGTATTTTGCGGTCGTGTGAAGAACCTTTTTTCAATATACATATAAATAATAACATATTATGCAATTTATGTAATTTATGTCTATTTTGAAATTTATGTAATTAATTACATATTATACATCTTTCCCTTTCCTTTCGTTAAAATTAATTCCTTTTTTATCCATATATGTATATACGTAAAAAAATATCTTTCTTTCCGCATGTTTAGTCATAATTCCCTTTCTTTTTCAAATAAATTGATACAAACTTGGCGCCCCAATACACGCCAAGTCCCCAATACACGTCATTGTATTTTACTTATGACAATTATGTAGGAAGTTTAAGCTACAAGCATTAAGCCCGGGTTAACATTTAAATTAGTTCTTAGGGTAATAAACTAGTCTAATGGCATCCCCTATCTTATCACCCTAAGCGAAGTATAGGTTATCTCATTAGCACTATTTAATTCCTTTTTGCTCCTAATTCAACATTAACTTATATTAAAGATTGCGTTCTGGGTTGGATACAACCTCAACCTTGATCATGCATGAAAACCTATTATGTTACAGCCTAGGTTACAAGCTCATAAGCAACTGCTAATAATTTGGAAATCTTAACATGGCTACAAGTACATACAAAGCAAACCAAACAACAATGAATATTCTCCACAGGGGTGCGAAAATAATATAACACAATCATTGTCAAAAATATAATACAAATCTTGGATACGAATGATAATCCATCCTTCATCCCTAAATTAAAGCAATCTACTCCTCCATGGGAGTTTTACACATCATCAAAATCTAAAAAGAGAAAGAATCAATGAATAAAAACTAGAGCGAAGACTCCCTGAATTAATGTGAATGCTGATCCTTGCTTTGATTCCCTCAGCACTCCGACCACCTGCATTTTGGCATTTGATAAGACTTGGATCTCATAGCAGCTTTGGGAAGGAGAGGAGGAGAGGAAGTGAGGCAAAGATGGGAAAAATTAAGTCTCCCCTCTTTCTTTATACCCGCGGCATGACCTGGCGTCCGCTGCGGCTATTCGGCCAATTGATCGGTTGGCTAGTTGTAAGGCTGCCGATTGATCATCACTGTTGCCTGATCAATCGGCAGTCCTACTGTATGTCCTCTCCTATGGTAGGCTGCTAATCAATCGATCCTTATATCGATTGGTCGATTAATCTCCGAAACCTTACGTGATTTATTTGGGATACTGAATTACGATCCGATAGGTCTTTCTTTTATACAGATGGTTAGGGTTTCTCAGAGTAGTCTTCAAATATGCCTAGATTTTGCTTTATTTTGCCTATTTTTAACCTTTGTTTGCTCCCGATGCATTCCAAGCCTAAATTTATCTAGATTGTAATAAAACACATATGTAAAAGCTGAAATATGTCACAGGAATAAGGTATATAATATGTAAAAGGCACATCAATAGGCATTGGTTTATTTTTATTTTTATTTTTGTATTTTTTTTAAATTTATTATTTAATTAAAACAACTTAATCTAAGAAAATAATAAACAAAAACTATTTCTATAGTTTTCTTTTTGTTTAAAAATGTTTATAGTTTTATTTATGTTCAACTATGTTATTATAATAATATTTTTTATCAATATGTTATAGTAATAATAGTTCTAATAATAATAATAATAATAATAATAATAATAGTAATAGTAATAATAATAAAATAATAATAATAATAATGTACCCTAATATTTTTAGCATTTAAAAATTACTTTGTTTTTAGTTTTATTTATCTTAAGTCCAACTATGATGTATCCTGAAGTTTAAAAATTTTCTCATGAATCAGGTATCTTTCGCCAAAATTTAGTAAATTTTTAGTGAAAACAACAATCTATATGTATACTTTGTCATACTACTATAATTTCTTTTGTCCGAAAATACTAACATGACACATTCTTTTGATAATATATAAGTAATTTTTGTTAGATTGTGGACAACCTTTTCATAATATGATAATAGTTTATACCACATCAATTTTTGGGCAGAAATTACCCGAATTTTAATAAAAAGTTACCATATTTTAATACAATATATACACAAGTGATTAAATTTCTTATCTCAGGGCACCTCATTATATATATTAAAATATTAGGCTATTTAGATGATAAATGCTTAAATTTTAAACTGCCTAAGAAACAGTTTTCCTAATTTATACAGCTTTGATAGCTAACTTTTTTTTTATTACTTCATATATATTGTATTGTTACTTATGTTGTCCTATAACAAGATATAAAATAATTGGTGAAAAAATATTTTTTTAAAACATACAAGAAGACATCATAATGGTGAATTAAATTCTCCTTTGAAACAAACAACCGAAAACCCCGCTCGGAATTTATATTTCCTTAGAAAACCTTTTCCGAAGAAAAATCAATTCCTAGATTATACTTTTCCATCAAAACAAACAAAAGGGATAAAATTGTACAAAAAAAAGTAGGCAAAATTTAGAAGCTATATCTTAATATTCAGGGGAAAAAAAATTAACTTTACACATAGGGATATCCAATTGTGGTTCGGACTGAAAAATTCAATAAGATTAATTGTTATCTGATCTAATTCCTATTCTTAACTTGGACCTATAACGGTCTTTGCCTAGGCCCAGTCAAAATTTAAACTATTAAACATATTTAAAATGTCAAAATACATAAAATAATAGATCATACACATTATCGTATGATTTTGTCTTGAGGTCGGTTAAATCAAAGCTTTTATAAATGTGCACATTTAAAATAATAAAAAATAATGATCCACACTAAAACCAAACTGGATGGAAAATTAGGCTCCATTTATTTAGAAGGAAAAGTAGATTTTAGGAATTAATTTTTTTTTTTGAGAAGATTTTCCATAGAAAAGTAAAATCTAATTGAGGTTTTCCTTCGTTTATTTCAAAGAAAAACTTGGTTCTACATTGATGTTTTCTGTATGACTTTTAAAAAAAAACATTTTGCACCAATTATCTTACGTTTTATTATAGGACAATATAAACAGTAATATGACATATATGAAAAGTAATATAAAAATTTAACTAAAGCTATTCATAAAGGAAAAATTATCTCTTAGGTATCCTTAAATTTGAGCATTTATTACCTAAGTATAATGTCATTTTAATATATATATAATGAAGTATCCTAAGATATGAAATTTTCTCTCCTAGGTATATCCTATGTCAGAATTTGGAGAATTTTCGTTAAAATTTGGATAATTTTTACCGAAACTAAAGTGATATATACCGTGACTATGTGTATATATATATATATGCTTTGTAAACTTTTTCTACAAAAATCTCGCAGATTGCAAAACAAAAATTATTTATATATAGAACACAATTCTCATGAAAAAGTGAGAGGGACACATCTTGGCTGTCTATTGCAATGGACAGTCAACGTTGGCCTCTTTCTTATGGGATTAAAAAAACAAAAAATATCTCCCCATTCCTTTCCCTTTCTCTCCCTCTTTCCCCCTCTCCTCCCTCAACCCTTTCTTTTTCTCTCTCACCCTAGCCACCCACCGTTGCCACCAGCCACCATTGCCACCCTTCCTTTTCTGTCTCTTCCAATAACCCTTTCTTCATATCCCTTGACCCCATCTCTATCGCTAATCCACCACTGTCGCCCCTTCTTTTCCTCTCTCTTCCAAAACCCCCCCCCAAAAACAACTAACCCTTCACCACCTCTACCTGCCGCCACTGCCCGTCTGCTGCCCCTCCTTTGGTCTCTCTACCAATACCCATTTTCTCTCTCCCGCTAGTGCGTATAATAGTATAATAATAGTATAAGTAGTTGTATTAGTATAAATGATACTTATAATACATAAAGGAAGTATTTAATAGAAAATAATGAAATAGTTTTAGTTGGTTAGTTAATTAGCCAAAGTAGTAAAGTAGTATAGGATATTATGGATGTTGCTATTTGGATATCCAATTTCTCAACGTTGAGCTAAGCATTTAACAAGGAATGTTCTATTGGTGGTGCATCTACTACAAAATCGGTTCCCTTCAAACAAAATGAGGTTGATGTGGTACACAAAATACATGTCAAGTTTTGTACAGTTGTTGACAGTAAAGCTTCATGCTCAATGAAGGGAGTTGAAAGAGATGTTTCAACCTCTGAAATTGAATTTAAAACATAAGTATGAGGCTCCACAATTTGCGCAACCTAAGCAACATGGACATGTGCTAATGGGGAATGTCAATATGAAGCTAGACGTGAATGTAGATCTTGATCCTACTTGGCAGAGTACACCGACTTGGTTCTTTGCTAATGCTAGTGATCATCGTGATGCCCATATCACCGTGAAGATTACTCATAAACTTGAAGGATTTTCTTATTTCCAAGTTCAATGTGAGCCTAAGGAAAATCTAGAAGATGATACATGAACAGGGGAGGTCGAGGTTGATTCTACTATTGACATTAGTATTGGAGTTGCAGCATCAACATACAAAAGTGAAATTACAGCACCAAAAATTTTACTTGGGATTATAGGCCTTGAAGTGCATGCATTAGAGCTAATATTGCAACAAGTTAGTGAAGCATTAGTGGATGATGCCACTATTGTGCTTGCGTGTTTGAGGCTTCTATGCTTCACTACGGGACATATGACAGTGTGTAAGGTCAAGCATCTGCATTTAACGATGATAACGGTTGCAATAGCGAAAGATGCGGTTTTTGATCCTAGGGGATTATCGGGCCCCATACCAATTGCGAATCTAGATGTCGGTTTTTGATGAGGCATTTTGGTTACATTTTCTCCATTTCTTCCTTGAGGACAAGGAAGTTTTTTAGCGGCAGGTATTCATATAGATAATAGTATAATAATAGTGTAAGTGGTTGTATTAGTTTAAATGATATATATAATACATAAAGACAGTAGTTAATAGGAAATAATGAAATAGTAGTTAGTTAGTTAGCCAAAATAGTTAAGTAGTTTAAGATATTATGGATGATATAAAAGGAGATGAGACTGTATTGTTAGTTCATAACCAATGACAAATATCCTTCTCTCTCTCTCTCTCTCTCTCTCTCTCTCTCTCTTGTCTCCTTCTTCTTCGTCATCTAACCCTAATTATTCTTCTTATTTCCTATCTTAACCCTAATTCATCTACAAATCTTGATGTACCACTAATTGGTGCATCACCTCCATATCCCTTCACCCCTTGCCACCGGGCGGTGGCGGGGTGAAGGGTTAACTGGGGGGGGGGGGGGGGGGGAATATAGAGGAAAAGGAGGGGGGCTGGCATTAGTGGTGGCTAACAACAGCGGGAAGCGGTGGCTGGTGGAGGCTGACGTTGGTGGCCAGCAGCAGTGGCTGGCAGTGGCTAGCAGAGGCGGGTGACAGTGGTGGCCGGGTAACGATAGTGGTGACAATTGGCAGGGTGAGAGAGAGAAAGAAAAGACAAGGGTGCACATCGGTCTAAGACCAGACTGAAGACCAAGTACATCAAATAATGAAACCAAGGACCGGATCGGACCAATTTTTCATCTAATAAGTACAATTATAAGAAGAAAAGCGCTTTCATATGAAAATTAAAAATTAGAAAATAATGATAATAGTATAATTTAATATATATATATATATATATATATATATATATATATATATATATATATATATATATATAAAATTTACGGTTAGTTATAAGGGATATTAATATAATTATTAAATAGTAAAAAATAAATATTTAATTTTTTAAGATTTAATATTTTTAGATACATACATTATATATTAATTATATATTAAAATTATTTACCCAAAATATTTAATGCGTGATTGATGCTGATTGCTTTTTGGTCCGATCTTCGGGTTTTCCAATCTTGGACCGAACCGGACCGAAGACTGATTAAGCCCATATATTAGGACCGAAGGCTGGACCGATATATAGTCAGTCTGGTCCGGTCCTTGACCGAAATGGCCAGTCCAAGCGTATTTTTGTTCACCCCTGGGGGTTTTGGGGGGGGGGGGGGGGGGGGGGGGGGGGGGGGGGGGGGGGGGGAGGGGACGGAAGGGGAGGTGGGTGGGGAGAAATTTTTTTTTTTGTTTTTTTTTTTTTTTTGATATCCCATGAAAAGGGGTCGACGTCCATTCCAACATTAGCCCCTCTCACTTTCTCCCTTTCTCATAAGAATTATACCATATATGTATATATGGTTTCAAAATAATGTGTTATACTAGCCTTTTTGGACCAAAAAAATCACCACATTATAATATGGATACATAGGTATTGTTGAACTCATGTCCTAGGTCAACAATTTTCATTGAAAATATGCCAAATTTTGGCAAAAAAATGCTAACATAAAATTCTTAAACTTCAGAGTATTTGGGTGATGAAACTTTAAACTTCAAGGTATATCATTGTATATCGAAACATATGAGTACCTATGTAACAAATGTTTAAATCCTGAGGTACATCATTGCATATTATCAATAATGAAAATTCTTTTGTTGAAATAATGACAAAGTAACATTTGACTCCGTTTCAATTCTTGTGGCAAATCCAAATTAGTGAAAACGATCATTAAGAAACAGCATTTACAGTTCTATTTGGACACTACGAATAGAATGTGATGCCTTTTTGACTCAAAAACGCTCCATCAGAATTTTAAAACATTATGAATGATATTTTTACTCCATATACGGATTTCATCATTGCATGCATTGATGATATTCTTGCTTTCTCAAAAAATATAGATCAACATTTCAAACATCTAAACATTCTTCTATATACAGTAAAAAGAAATGGTTTAGTGTTATCTGCCTCAAAAATGAAATTATTTCAAGCAAAAGATCAGATTTCTAGGTCATGACATATTTCAAGGGACAATAAAATTGATTGCAAGAGCAATTGAGTTTGCTAACAAGTTTCCAAATAAATTAAAAGAAAAACAAATCCAATTACAGAGATTTTTGAGATGTTTAAACTATATAGCCGATTTTTTTCCCAATATATGACAACCATTATATCAAAGGTTTAGGAAGAACCCTCTTCCTTAGACAGAGGAACATATAAGAATAGTTCAAACCTAGAAAGAAAAAGTTAAGAGTCTTCCATGCTTAGCCCTTCCAGACCCGAGAGCATTTCTCATAGAAGAAACTGATGCCTCAAACATAGGATATGGAGGTATACTCAAACAAAAATTAGACTCAAACCCTGAACAAATAGTTAGATTCTATTCGGGTCTATAACTTGGACCTCAAAAGAATTATTCAACCATTAAAAAGAAAAAATTTTCTATTGTTTTATGTATTTCAAAATTTCATGGTGATTTATATAACAAAAGTTTTCTTTTAAGGATTGACTGCAAATCAGGAAAAGAAGGTTTGCAAAAAGATATCAAAAACTTAGTCTCAAAAGAAAATTTTGCAAGATGGCAAGCAATCCTTTCTGTTTTCGATTTTCAAATTGAATTCATCAAAGGAGAAAACAACTCGCTTCCTTATTTCCTCTCAAGGGAATTTCTTCAAGGACATGACTTGATTCAACCTCTTAATTTAGGACGTCAAAACAGAAAAGGAAGAATTTCAATCCTTAAAGGACAACGAAGATTTCCAATCCCCAAAGGACTATGCAATGACACTTCGTCCTCATCCTCAGAATCCCTCAATCAGAATACCAATTCAAAATACCTATTCAATCCTTATTGAAAATTTCCCTCCAATAACCTATGCAACAGCAACCTCAAGAAACCCTCAAAACCATTTCCACTTCGTCCTCCTCCTCCTTCTAATCAATCTCAACCTTCTCAAACAGCCCAATATTTTGCAAAACCTCAATTAGAACATATATTTTTGACAACGCTTTATGAACCACTCTCCACAAATCAAATTCAAGGCATGGCAAAATTCACATTTCTAGAAAATTTTCAATGGATTCCTAATTACATCCAATCAAACTCAAAGATTTTACGAATTTATTTTAGTTGATTCAAAGTCTTCCCAAATCAAACATAAAAGAAACCACAAAGATGGGCAGGTTATGTATTCAACTTGCAAAATTTTAAATGTTTTGCATCAAAAAGATTTTGGTTACAACCCTTTTACTTCAAAATAGTTTTCTCAACCATTTCAACCTTCTGGTTATACATATTAGGGTTACAAAATGGTCTGGTTTAGGACCTTCATTTACTGGCCATTTGATCATTTTTGGTTCTTTCAATTCACAAAAAAAAAAAAAAAATCAAGATTTTTTCCAGGATGGTTTTTTGGATCGTGGCGTTACTTTAGTCCAACCACCAACATTTATCCTGCCAATGTCCAAACATTATTCAATTTCCATTCAAAATGTTTCGAGGAAAAGCCTCCAGATACAATCATTAGCTTTTATTCAAAATTTCAAATTCCTTGGATTTTGTGTTGGTCTTTCAATACTGCTCAAATTTTTGATCAACCTTACCCGCTATCTTTTGTATGGGAATACAAAATCAAATGGTGGGATAAATATGCCGTAGAACCTGATTGCTCTACTAAAATCCTTTCAAAGTACACAAAAACAAGAATATTCAAATATTTTCTTTAAGCTCTATTTCTACCCCTTCTAAACCTCAATCCTACAAGGCATCAGATTCAAGTTCCTTCTCTGGATCCAAATCCAAGGGCAAGATCTCAAAGGAACTCTTATCTCAGCTCCTCAAATATATACAAGACCCTTCTGAAGAAGTTGAAGATGAAGATGAAGATGCTGAATCTTCACAAAATGATCCATTCAACTTCCTCCAATAATAAACTCAACATTGACAACTTTGCAATTCAGCATCGACATACTGTAACAGTTACTATAGCAAGGACAATCAGCTGTCCAGGTGCTGTAGTTATAATTCAAATCAGTGTTGACCGTACAATAATTAAAGACATGTGTCCCATTCTGTAGCAATTCTGAAGACAGCTGTCCCAGATTTAAAAATTTTTCAATTTTGATTCAATTTTTAGAGGCTTTAAAAGGAGACTGCCGGCCTCAATTCAAGGCAGAGTGAATTTGGAAGGAAATTAGAGAAAAGGTTTAAGAGTTCTCAAAAATCTCCTTTGCCACTTTCTTTTGTAATTTTATTTTCAAAACTTTGTATTAAAGTCCTCAGTTTCAATTTGTAAGTTCCCTATCTGTATTTCAATTTCTGTCTTTGTATTTTATTTTAATCTATTATAAATCAACCTTTTGTGTTTTCAAAAAATCCATTTTTCTCATTTTCTTCTGCATGCTCCGACCGATTCTTCCCCCTACTTTGTATCAGAGCCAAGTTAAACGTGTTTTCAATAGTAATTCCATGAAAATATTATTAAACACTTAATAAGAGCATTGATAAACCTGAGTGTAGTGTTGGTAAGCCCGTAAGCGTTGGTAAGCCATGATAGTTGTTCCCGTTGGGTGTTCCCATTACTATTACTTTAATGTTCTTGTTTTCAACATTGTTAAATAATAAGATTGTTAAACCCAAACAACTAAGACTCTGACCATGTCAAGGTTTAGTATCGCTGGACCATTTAGAAGAATGTTTTCAAAACATCCTAATACTAATTCAAACGTAATCAATTCAAAAGAGGTTTCAAAAGAGATTACAAATACCAAAGACTTTGTCAATTGGAGTATTCCAAATGAAAATTTTGAATCCATTTATCAAATTGGAACTTTTGACTTCAAAATGACCGTTTCATGTAAAACACATGAACAATCATTGACTATTGATCAAGAAACCCAAATTGTCCAATTACTCTCTAGTTTGTCGCTCCAAAAGTATATTTTGAAAGGTTTTCATTATATACACTATGATTTAAATCAAGTTGCAATTAAGCCTTTATCAAGAATAGGATAAACATTGCAAAAAGGCAAGTTCAATGAGTCATAGAAGAACCTACTGGCAAAATTAAAATACAGTTTGAATCAGGTAAACAAACAATAATTTCCAACACCACTTATGCTAAATCCTCTAGACATTCATCTTCATCCCTACCCGCTCAAAGGGAAGAAGACTATCAAACTAGTACAAATACAACAAAGTTAAGAGGAATACGTTTCAATCCTCTTCTAGTTAAACCAGTTTTCCAAACTGAATCTTTTTCAAACCCCAATTCTCCAATAGCCTCTTAGATGAGAGCACCTTCAATAAACGTCTTAACAAAAGACTTTACAATTAATAAAAAAATACTTAAGTAATAAATTTGAATCTGAACAAAATAAAGCTCAACGAGAATGGTTTTTCTTGTTATGTGTTAAATTTATTTACTTCTAGTTAAACCAGTTTTCCAAACTGAATCTTTTTCAAACCTCAATTCTCCAATAACCTCTCAGATGAGAGCACCTTCAATAAACGTCTTAACAAAAGACTTTACAATTAATAAAAAAATACTTAAGTAATAACTTTGAATCTGAACAAAATAAAGCTCAACGAGAATGGTTTTTCTTGTTATGTGTTAAATTTATTTACTTAAATATTATAGTTGATTGTAATAAATTTAAATCTTTTTGTTGAATTGGATTAATAAAATGAAAAGTTACTAGGGTATCTTTGATTTTTGTATGGAATCCCTCTTTTGTGACTGTGAATGGATAAATTTGACTTATAAATGGGGTTCCTAGTATAATTTGTTGTTAAAGATTTTTAACTGAAATAAATGGGGTTTTGAAGCATAAGTGATTATTGCAAATATAGGGTTTGATAATCTATATTTGATGTTCATTCTATCTCCACTAGCCGTGTGAAGATTTTTCATTATTTTTTCATAATATTTTGATAGAATAAGTCCTTCTTGAATGCAATTAAGATATGCTTCTGTGTCAAGGAGAGTTTGAGTTTGAATTTTATATTCTTTTGAAACATAAAGGGTTATATGGATGTACCATTTTTGGTATTCTATTCTTTCTATAATTTGAAGAAATTTATCATTTGGGATTGGTTCATTTGTTATTTGAATATTCTATAAATGAGTTAAATCTGGTTCATTGTTTGAATTGTTTGGCTTAGATTCTAGATATGTTAATCTTGATTCTAATTCTAAGTCCTTTGATTCTAAAAGTGATAGTTTTGATTTTGATTCTAAATCTTGATATTGCATTGTTAATAATTCTGTTTGTAAATGCTTAATTTGCCCTTTTACATCATTAATTTCTCTTTGTAAATCTCTAGTTGAAATTTGTTGGATTAAATTTTGAGCAGGATATCTTTCAAATATCTGTTCCAGGAAAATTGGTTGTTTTGGTCTAGATATTTCTTGTTCTTTGAATATGATTTCTTTTAATTTGAGAAGATATTCCTTTCTTAATTCTTGATCTTGAATTTTTTCTACGATGTCTAATAATGCTTCTTTATTTGCTCTAGTTAATACGTTGATTGATTTAAATTTACATGGACAATTATTTGCTTTCATTAAAAAGGAAGCATTAAAATTATTTCAAGAATAAAACTCCGTAATAATCCCGAGAAGGCTCAAACAAGAAAAGAGTTAGGCTATTTCTGTGCTCAATATGGGATCCATGATTTCAAACCCCCTTCAAAATGACACAAGAAGAAAAAAAATTAACAAGAATTCAAATACTACAAACGACAAAAGAGAAACAAATATAATCAACCACCACCACCTCAATATTATAAAAATAAGAAGAAATATTCAAATAGAAAATCAAATAAAATTCTAATCTGTTATAAATGCAAAAAACCTGGTCATTACCAAAAAGACTGCAAAATAAAACAAAAAATCAATAAAATAGAAGATGAAAAGTTAAGAGACATAATGAACATGTTTCTATCTGAATCAAGTACTGACAAAGAAGATTATATTTTTGAAATTCAAGAAGATTCAAACAATGAAAGTTCGTCCTCTAGTTCAACACAAAATGCTATCTGAAATCCAATGGCTCGAGACAAAGGCCCATAATAGACTACATATGAAATACAGCTAAGGAACTTACAAATTGAACTGAATGAAATACATATAAAGAACTTACAACTTGAAACTGAGGACCTGAATACAAAGCTTTGAAAATAAAATTATAAAAGAAGTGGAAAAGGAGATTTTTGTGAACTCTTAAGCCTTTTCTCTAATTGCCTTCCAACAGCAATTTCACGAAAATATTATTAAACACTTATTAGGAGTGTTGGTAAACCTGAGTGTAGCGTTGGTAAGCCCGTAAGCATTGGTAAGCCGTGATAGGTGTTCCCGTTGAGTGTTCCTGTACTTAACAGTCTTACTCTTGAACACTATTGAGAACAGGAACACCAGAGTAATAGTAACGGGAACACCTATCACGGCTTACCAAAGCTTACGGGCTTATCAAAGCTGCACTCAGGTTTACCAATGCTCCTATTAAGTGTTTAACAATATCTCCATGAAATTACTGTTGAAAACACCTTAAACTTGGCTCTCATACCAGGAAGGGGTAGGATCGCATAAGCATACAAAACAGAACAGAAGAAGATGAGAAAGATGGATTTATTTGAAAATACAAAAGCTAAATTTACAACAGATTGAAACAAAATACAAAGATAGAAATTGAAATACAAATTAGAAACTTACAAATTGAAAGCTAAATTACAAAACTTGATCGAAAAGTAAAGCTATGAAAGAAAATTTTGTATGTGCTGAGGATATTTAAGATTTTCAATGTTCTCTAAAACTCGCTTTTCCTTGAATGAGGCTAGGAGTCTTCCTTTTAAAGCCTTTGAAAATTGAATCGGATTTGAAAATTTTTGATATCCAGGATAGCTATCTTCCAAATTGCTACAATATGGGACACCTGTCTTGAATTATTGTATGGTCTATAGTGATTTGAATTATTGCTACAGCACCTAGACAGCTGGTTGTCCTTGCTACAATAATTGCTACAGTCTGTCGGCATCGAATTGCAAAGTTGTCTTTGTTGGGTTTATCAATGGAGGAAGTTAAACGGATCACTTTGTGATGATTTTTCATCTTCATCTTCATCTTCATCTTCTTTAGAAGAATCTTGAATGTGTTTGAGGAGCTGAGATAAGAGTTCCTTTGAGATCTTGTCTTCGGATTTGGATCTTGAGGAGGAACTTAAATCTGATGCCTTGCAGTGTTGAGGTTTAGAAGGGGTAGAAGTAGAACTTGAAGAAAATATTTGAATAGTCTTATTTTTGTGCTCTTTGAAAAATTTTAAAAGGATTTCAGTAGAACAATCACAGTCTACTACGTATTTATCCTACCATTTGATTTTGTGTTCTCTTACAAAAGATAGTGGGTAAGGTTGTTCAAAAATTTGAGCGATCATGAAAGACCAACATAAAATCCAAGGATTTTGAAAATTTAAACGAAAGCTAATAATTGTATTTAGAGGTTTTTCCTCTAAGTACTTTAAATAAAAATTGAATAATGTTTGGACATTGGCAGGATAGATATTAGTGGTTGGGCCAAAGTGAAGCCACCACTCAAAAAACCATCATGGGAAAAACCTTGATTTTTTTGTAAATTAAAAGAACCAAGAATGATCAAATTGTCGGTAAAGGAAGGTCCTAAACCAGGCCATTTTGTAATCTTGTTAAGTATAACCCAAAGGTTGAAATGGTTAAGAAAACTGTTATGATGTAAAAGGATTGTAATCGAAACCTTTTCAATGTAAAACATTTAAAATTTTACAAGTTGAATACATAATCTGCCCATCTTTGTCATTTCTTTTATGTTTGATTTGGGCAGATTTTGAATCAACTAAAATGAATTCGTAAAATCTTTGAGTTCGATGGATGCCATCAGGAATCCATTGAAAATTTTTTGGAAATGTTGATTTTGCCATGCCTTGAATTTTGTTGGAGGAGAGGGGTTCATAAAGCATTGTTAAGAATATATGCTCCAATTGAGGTTTTGAGAAATATTGGGCTGATTGAGGAGGCTGAGATTGATGCGAAGGAGGAGGCCGAAGTGGAAAAGGG
The DNA here is from genome assembly GCA_018398585.1 of Simmondsia chinensis. NCBI lineage: Eukaryota > Viridiplantae > Streptophyta > Magnoliopsida > Caryophyllales > Simmondsiaceae > Simmondsia > Simmondsia chinensis. The sequence continues at coordinate 11,912,264 of JAGTTD010000022.1, forward strand.
CTTTGAGGAGTTCTTGAGGTTGCCGCTGCATAGGTTATTGGAGGAAAATCCTCACCAAGGATTGAATAGGGGTTTTGAATTGGTATTCTGATTGAGGGATTTTGGGGATGAGGATGAAGTGTCATTGCACAGTCTTTTGGGGATTGAAATTCTTCTTTGTCTTTTGAGGATTGGAATTCTTCCTTTTCTTTTTCTTTTCCTCTGTCCTTTGACATAGTCCTAAATTAAGCAGTTGAATTGCGTCATCGCCTTGAAGATATTCTCTTGAGAGGAAATTTGAGAGAGAGTTGTTTTCTCCTTTGATAAATTCAATCTGAAAATCAAAAACAGAAAGAATTGCTCGCCATCTTGCAGAAATTTGTTTTCAGACTAAGTTTTTGACGTCTTTTTTGCAAAACTTCTTTTGCAGATTTACAATCAATTCTTAAAACAAAACTTTTGTTATACAAATCATCTTGAAATGCATAAAATAATTGATAAAATTTCTTTCTTGATGGTAGAGTAATTCTTTTGAGGTCTAAGCCATAGAGTAATTGATAAAATGCATAAAACTATTTGTTCAGGGTTTGAGTCCAATTTTTGTTTGAGTATACCTCCATATCCTATGTTTGAGGCATCGGTTTCTACTATGAGAAATGCTCTCGGGTCTGGAAGGGCTAAGCATGGAAGACTCTTGACTTTTTCTTTCTAGGTTTGAACTATTCTTATATGTTCCTCTGTCTAAGGAAGAGGGTTCTTCTTAAACCTTTGATATATTGGTTGACACAGATTACGAAAATTGGGGAAAAAATCTGCAATATAGTTTAAACATCCAAAAAATCTTTGTAATTGGGTTTTTTAGTTTAATTTATTTGGAAATTTGTTAGTAAATTCAACTGCTCTTGCAATTGGTTTTATTGTCCCTTGAAATATTTCATGACCTAAAAATCTGATTTTTGTTTGGAATAATTTCATTTTTGAGGCTGATAACACTAAACCATTTCTTTTAACAATATGTAAAAGAATATTTAGATGTTTGAAATGTTGATCTATATTTTTCGGGAAAATAAGAATATCATCAATGTATACGATGATGAAATCCGTATAAGGAGTGAAGTTATCATTCATAATGTTTTTAATCTTTTTGAGTTTTATTTATTCTTTATCTTTTTGAGTTAAATTGAAAGGTTGAAATGAGGGTTGTTGAATTCCTCACTTCCTTGGGATGGTCCTGGGAAATTTAATTGGATAGAATAATTTTGAGGGATTGGTTGTGGGAAAGGTTGTATAGGATAATTTTGAAAAATTGGCTGTGGGATAGTTTGAATAATTGGCGGTTGTGATTTTTGCTTATCACTAACATTTGATATTTTATTATGGATCATGTCTAATTGTTCTCAAATTGTTTTGAGATTTAAAGTATGGAAATTATTTTGTTCATATAAATTGTTTATGTTTTTAATTGTAGGTGTCGATTCACCTTCTTTTCCCTCTCTTCCCCAACGAAAAGGAGTGGCTGCTAGTTGTTGATTCTGATCATTGATTAGTAAATTCTTTGTTAGAGGATGTACAGATTGGATAATCTACCCATCAGTTGTAAGCCATTTAGTTGTTAAGTCCGCATTAACATTTATTGAGTTTTGAATAAAGGGATTTGGTATTTCATTCCTTGATGTATATGATTCTAGCCATTTGAAAAATAGAATATTACATTTTAATTTTTTTAATTCTTTGTAATAGGTTTCTCTTATTTTTATTGTACTTTCCTTGGTGAAAGTTTGGAAAAACCATTCTCATTGCGCTTTATTTTGTTCATATTCAAATTCATTACTTAAGTATTTTTTTATTAATTGTAAAGTCTTTTGTTAAGATGTTTATTAAGGGTGCTCGCATCTGAGAGGCTGTTGGAGAATCAGGGTTTGAAAAAGATTCAGTTTGGAAAAGTGGTTCAGCTAGAGAAGGATTAAAACGTATTCATCTGAACTTTGTTGTATTTGTACTAGTTTGATAGTCTTCTTCCCTTTGAGTGGGTAGGGATGAAGTTGAATTTCTAGAGGATTCAGCATATTTTGTGTTGAAAATTATTGTTTGTTTACCTGATTCAAACTATATTGTAATTTTGCCATCAGGTTCTTCTATGACTCATTAAACTTGTCTTTTTGCAATGTTTCTAGGTGGGAGAGGATTTTTAATTTCCCAAATGTCTGGAATGGTTATTTCATTCCATTTCAGACGCTTTGGAGTATATGTTGAAGCTTGTCCACTATCCATTCGGTTATATTGTTCATCGGGCCCAATTTGGTGAGGCTTTCCTCTAATGGCCTATCTTATGCTAGCTCTAGGGGAAATGGCTCAAGAGCCAATGGGCTAAATTCGGAGAGAGATCCCTCACTTAGGCTGGTTGGTTCTAATGGGCCTGGTCATGGGCCCCGCGTTTATGCAAGGGAGGAGGAAAAGGCTATTGGGCCTATTGGGCCGTGCATTAGGATGAGGGAGGAGGATGAAGTTGGGCTGTGGGGCATGCGTTCCTTTAGGGGAGGAGGGGATTGTACTTGATTCTCTTGGGCTTTGTGCGCCATATGCCACTCTAGCTAGGCCAGATCATGGGCCATGCATTTCCTTTGCTCCCGGGACACATGCTTCATGTCTTGATGGACTATACTCTTCTGCTCCTACTTTTGGTTCTTTTGGGGTAGCGGCTCAGCACCACCCTAGTGTTGAGTATCCCGAGCATGCATTAGATTGGAGATTGAGTTTGTAGTTGCCACACTAGATTATTTAGCAACTCATACCATCCTTTTAACTTGTAGTTCTATTTCTCTTCCTCCAAGAAATTTCACTAAATTTCTGGCACCCATCTCTTCTTCTTCTTGCGACTTGCAAGATCTGAGTACAATGGATGTCCCTCCCAAGGTGGAAAATGCTCAAGATGCCATTGTCAGGATCACTACTCCTATTATATGTACCTTGAACCGAGAGGCCAAGGTGCTGAACCTCACCACGTCAAACTAGTTCAAGCGGTTGTCGGATACCTCTGCTTCCGTTGTGTGGAGGCTACCATGGTTGCCCCTCATGTTGGGCCACTTACCAGTGTGGCTTCCCGACATAGGGGTCATGTTGCTTCATAGATTGTTCATCATGATGGTTAGATGTTGGAACATTAGGGGCCTTAACAACCCTGATTCATCTCTTGTAGTACGTGATTGGATATCTTCCAATCAACTATTTGTTGTTCGCTTGGTTGAGACTAAAACCAAGCAAACTGATGTGGAGTATGTGATAACTGAATGTACTGATGGGTGGTAATTCCTCTACCATGGTGTTTGCTACTCTTGGTGGTTTATTATTGTTGCTTGGGATCCAGGTGTTTATTGAGTTGATTTGATTCGAGGAGGTCATCAGTTTCTTGCATGTCATGTTTCTTATGGATTTGGGGTTGTGGGCTTTCTTGCTACATTTGTTTGTGGCTTTAATGAGCTAGGCGACAGATGTGGCCACCAAGAGATTGGCTCAGTCATATGGATGATTTGCAAGAGTGCGTCACTGTGGCTGAGCTTACCCCTTTTTCTTTCTCCGGACTTCATTCAACAACACTAAGGGTGTCGGATTGATTCCCAAGCGTCTTGACTGGTTCCTTGTCAGTGAGGGCTAGCCATAGACTTCCCTATTGCTTCTGCTGAGGTTCTTGCTCCCTATATAGTGTCTGGGACTCTCATATTTAGGGCACCTAATGCTCATTCAGAAGCTGAAGTTGCTGAAGAGTGAGTTGAAGGTCCTAAATTCTCGGCACTTCAGTTGTATTTTAGCCAGAGTCGAGGTAGCTCGTGATGCTTGGGCCTTGCTTCAGCGAGCCTTAGATAAAGACCCTGAGTGTCCTACCCTTCATTTAGAGGAGCGCCGACTTTACTGTGAGTATTCGCGTACATGTTGTGATGAGGAGGCCTTCTTTTGACAGAAGTCTCGCATTCATTAGATTTCTCTCGAGAATTAGAGCACTCGATTTTTTCATCAACCTGTTCTCCACAGACAGGCCAAGAACTGATTTTCTTCAATTATTGGTCCAAATGGTGTGAAGACTTATGATGCACAGTTGATCCCTCGCATTAGGTTTCCTTCTTTCAGGAGTTGTTGACTGAGCCAAGTGGTCCACTAACTGAGGATGATTTAGATCTCTTTGAGGCTCATATATCTAAGGATTAGGCTCACCCATTCATGTCCTTGATCTCAGCTGTTGAGGTTCGTGATGCCCTTTTTTCTATTGATGATGATAGGGCCCTTGGGCCTATTGGTTATACTTCCCTTTTTTTTAAGAGCGCTTGGGAGGTGGTGAGCAGTGAGGTTATCTGAGCTGTGCAGTTGTTTTTCTCTTCATGGTGCATGTTGGGCACTTTGAATACCATCAAGATTTTATCTTGTGCCTAAAGTGGAGAATCCCTTTACTTTCGGTGACTTTCACTCAATCTCATGCTGCAATGTGATCTATAAGTGCACCACTAAGATCCTTGCAAACAAGTTGACAGGTGTCCTTCTCGGGCTGATTGATGATGCTCAGCCTGCCTTTGTCCTAAGCCATTGGATTTCAAATAGCATTTTGCTGACTCAGGAGTCATGTATAAGCTCTTGATCCACGGCTCCCTATTACTAGAGAAGTTTATCCACGGCTCGGGACCCTAAGAAGATTGTCCTAATCCACGGGTCCCTATTACTAGAGAATTCTATCCACTATATTAAAGATTATTATAAATTACAAGCCAATTTTACAGCACGTATACAAATTACATACAAAACCCTAGGCTTCTAAGACAGAAATTACAAATCTAGCCCTAAATTAACAAATCTTCTCATCATAATTCTAAATCACCATGGATGAGTAGGAGAAGAGATTAGGGTTAGGATTTTGCTTAGGAGAGCCACAAAGGAGAAAAGGAAAGACAAAGGGAGAGAGAAACAACAGAAAAATGAAAACTGCATATCACTTTCTCTCTCTTGAGCACTTATATACCCCTGCCCCCTCATTCATGTCAAACTCCAAATTTTGCATCTCAACTGTCGATAAGCATAGGAATGAACGATCAAGATTGCACCAAACAAACACAAATTAGGTTAACAAGGAGACGAAATGCATCCCTAAAGGCCTGTTAGATTAGAGACACGTGTTGCGTGAAAAGAGGAAAGTGAGTACGGTATGGGTAGCAAGAAAGTGGCATAGCAACAATTAGCACAAATGGATACGGGCAAAAGGTACATTGTCTCTTAAGCTGAAAAACTCAAAATCATAACAAAGATGCCCCTAGATTTGCTTTTAATACAATATTGCCACTGCTTGATCAGAACATTGAAATGCAACGTTTTGTCCTCTCTATAAAACTAACTTATGCATTTTACTCTTACTTGTTAAATCCTAACATTATTTCTAAGTTCATATTAGCCCTAAATTATTATTAAGCCATGGTCTAGCATATATAGGAACCAATTATACAACAATCTTCGCCTTGATTATTATATATATTAACCACTGGACAAACTGTAATAATAAGGGGCAATTTTCTAAATCCAAAGTTCATCTTGGATTCTAGTCCGTTCAGACCAGTTTGACACATTTGGCAAAATTTTCCAAAGTGACAATTTTTGTACCCATATCTGCTGGATTATCCTCAATATCAATTTTCTACAACTTCACCTGATTTGTATCTAACTGGTCTCTAATGAAGTTTCTTCTCTCTTTTGTCCTTGATAGGGACCTAGTTTTAGGCATTATACTTAGGCGTGTGCATGTGAAAATCAAATTAGAACAAAAAGCAGTGGAAGTTTAAATATAAGTGCGAGTAAGAAACTCATATGTAGTCTAGTATGGGTCTCAATAAAGGCAAGTGTAATAACAAATGAAAGATGTTCATAAGTCTAAACCTAAATAACTCTATATATCCCATAAAGCTGTAAATAAGGCATGAATACCAAATTGAGTTATAACTAGTTCGATTCACTCCTAGACTAAATAACTCAGTCTAGCACAAGTTTTCATTCCATCTCAAAAGTATTAATACTATTTTGATTGGTTGCAGAATGGTAGATATCAATAGCTCAAGGATTTTTTCGTCTTATTTCCCTCTCATATGCGGAAGGGAAATGAAATTCCTATAAGTAACTGTTGTATAATTGGTTCCTATATATGGTAGACCATGCCTTAATAGTAATTTAGGGCTTAATTTAGCTTAGAAATAATGTTAGGATTTAACAAGTAAAAGTGAAAAGCATAACTTGGGTTTTTGGAGAGGATAAAACGCTGCATTTCGATGTTCTAATCAAGTGGTTGCAATATTGTAATTAAAAGCAAAACTAGGGGCAATTCTATTATGATTTTGTGTTTTTGGGCTTAAGAGACAATGTCCCTTTTGGCCCTACCCATTTGCGCTAATTGCTGCCATGCCACTTCCTTGCTGCTTGCATCATACCCACTTCATGCTTTTCATAAAACACATGTCTCGCATTCAACATGCCTTCAGGGACATGTTTGGTCTCCTTATTGACTCAATTTGTGTTTGTTCGGTACAATCTGGGCTGTTCATTCCTACGCTTATCAAGGGCTGAGATGTGGACTTGAGAGTTTGAGATGGATGAGGAGGCAGGGGTATTTAAGTGGTCAAGAGAAAGAAAGTGACGCGTGGTTTTCAATTTTCCTCGTTTTCTCTCTTTGTTCATATTTCCTTTTCTTTTTTGCAGCTGTCCTGCTCATCCATGGCGATATAGAGGTTCCTGTAAGAAGAACGGTTAGATTAGGGCATAGATTTAAGGTTTCTGTCTTAGAAGCCTAGGGTTTTGTATGCAATTGGTACATGCGTTGTAAATTTGGCGTATAATTTGTGATAATCTCTAATATAGTGGATAGACTTCTCTTGTAATAGGGAGCAATGGACTAGGACTACTTTTTGGGATTTAAACCACGTAAAAATCCGTGGTTGTTGTTAGCATTTTTCATCATGTTCTTGTATTGCATCGTCTGTTTGCGGGGCTTTCGAGTTGTAAATCCACTTTAGCATAAGTCATTTCTAAAGATAACATAACAATTGGTATTAGAGCCATCTGTTGGTATAAAGATCTAGGAAATGGCTCCTGCTATGCACGATATAGAAAAGTTCAATAGGAGAAACGACTTTGAGTTATGGAAGGTCAAAGTCAAGGCTCTCTTGATATCAATGGGGCTAGTTCAGCTTGTTGTGGAGAAGGACAAGCCATAAAGCCAAACACACTAGGAGAAGATACATATTGAGTAGTTGGAGCATGGTAACCTCTTACTTTGACTTGATAATTCGATTCTTTCAAAAGTTTGTTCTGAAAAGATCCATGCTGCTGTGTGAGCCAAATTAGAAGAAATTTATGCCACGAAGTCCTTAGCTAATGGGGTACTATAACGGAAAGATTCAACACATTTGGAATGGATGAGAACTGACCTTTAGAGGACAACTTAGATGACTTTCATGGGGGATATTAAAAGATCTAAGTAATGTTAAGGTCACAGTTTTTCATGAGGTTCAGGCTGTGATTCTTTTAGGTTCTTTATCCAAGTATTTGAGAGCTGTTAAGGATACCTTTAGCTATGGTCATAAAGCCATTTCTCTCGATGAAGCAGAAAATGCTCTAAGGTCTAAAATAGTAAAACTAAAATGAGATGGTAAATACCTAGGTAATCGTAGCAATAATGGAGAAAGACTTTTAGATAGAGGAAAACCCAAGAATAAGATATAATAATAGTAACAAGAAAAGAGGAAAAGCAAGAACAACAAGAAAAGAACAATACTGCTATGATTATAGTAGATGGGTCACATAAAACACTAATGCCTAGAAAAGAAACAAGAACTAGCCCATTGTTGATAAAACTATGTCACTTGATTGTTATGAGCCCGATGAAGTGTTAGTTGCTTCATCCGAACTTGCTACACATGAATGGGAAATGGACTCTCCATGTAGTTTTCATATGTTATCTGAACAATAGTATTTTACTGATTATAAAAATTTGACCGAGGGAAAGGTACTATTGGGCAATAACCATGACTGCAGGATTGTGGGCATTAGGTTAGTGAAGTTCAGGGTGTCAAGAGGATTTAACTTTGGCTTAGATGGTGTTAGACATGTCCTTGAGTTGAGAATAAACCTTATATGATTATGACAATTAGACCTGAGTGGATGGACCTTAAGACTAAGGCAGGGTGAGATGAAATTCCTTAAGGGATCCCCAGTAGTACTCAAAAGAGAAGTCAAAAATAGTCTTTATGTCCTTAAGGGTGAGATGGTTTCTGGGGGATCTTGCTTAGTCAATAATGATAGACTTGACACTACAACCTATGGCATAGACGGTTAGAGTATATTTTAGAGAAAGGCTTAGTAGCACTAAGTAAGCAGGGGTTGTTAAGTCCTAATAGTGTATCAAAGTTGGATTTCTGTGATCATTACATATTTGGTAAGCATCATAAACTTGCATTTTCTACTGGTTTACATACTACTGCTGGTCCTGTTGACTATGTTCACTTTGACTAGTGGGGTCCCTCTAAGGTACCCACAATGGCTGGAGCCCATTACTTTCTGTTTGTTGTGGATAATTATTCGAGGAAAGTTTGGATGTATTTGTTGAAAAACAAAAATGACTATTTTGAAACCTTTGTTAAATGGAAGAACATGGTTGAAAACTAAACAGAAAGAAAAATAAATATTTTGAGAATTGACAATGGACTTGAATTTGTAAACCACGAATTTGAGGCTTTGTGGGATGAATGTGGGATTAAGAGACACCACACTATTAGGAAAACTCCCCAACAGAATGGTGTAGCAAAGAGAATGAACAGAACACTGCTAGATATGGTTAGATGCATGTTGTTTTATTCTGTTTTAAATAAACAATTTTAGGGTGGGGCTGTTGATACTGCTGTATATTTAGTTAATAGATCACCTAGTACTGCTATTAACTTGAAACCTCTTAAGCATGTATGGTTTGGTAAACCCGATAACTATGATAATCTGCGTGTGTTTGGCTACTTTGCATTTGCTGGCCAAATTGAGGGTAAGTTGGAACCTAGGGCTATTAAGGAGGTCTTTCTAGGTTACCTTTCTAGTGTTAAGGATTATAGCTTAGGGGTGATCATAAGTATAATTAGTAGGGATGTAACTTTCAATGAGAATGAAATGCCCTACCTAAAACAAGATTTAGCTTATGGTTTTAAAACAATTAGGAAATTTGACCCTGAAATTTATGAATTTGAAGTTAGCCTACCTAGCCCAATTTACTTAGAAATTTAAAATGTAAAATTACACCGAAAATGAAAAGAAACATAGCTGAACAGAGCTGATAGGGGGGAGAAAATGACCAAACTAAGCTTGATAGAATCTTAACAACTATGAACTAGCTAGGGATAGGGTCAGAAGAGAGATTAGAGCACCTAATAGATATGGGTATGTTGAATATATAGCATATGTCCTAAATACTGCTCTAGAGTATGTGGGAGTCCGGACCTTTGTCCTATAGAGAGGCAACAACTGCAAGCATTTAGCAGAGTGGCTGAATGCTATTCCTATAGAAATGAAGAGCCTAAGAAAAAAATCAGACCTGGACCCTTATACCTAGGACTAAGGTAGAAAATGGATAAGTTCTAAGTGGGTGTTTAAAGTCAAAGAACCCTCAATTTAAGGCCAGACTTGTGGCCAAAGGTTTCACACAAAAAGAAGGGGTATACTATACTGAAATATTCTCATCAGTTGTGAAACATATCACTATTAGAATCCTAATTTGTTTGGTTGCAAAATTTGACTTCTTTTTGGAACAAATGGATGTGAAAATCCTCATGGCTTAGCCTAAAGGGTTAGTTGAACCCGAGTTTATAAGCATATTTGTTTACGGAGAAGTCCCTGTATGGACTTAAGTAATTGCCTAGACAATGGTATAGACGTTTTGACTATTTTATGATGGATAATGGATTCAATAGATCTATGCATGATACATGTTTCTATTTTAAGAACGTTGACGATGACCATGCCATATACTTACTAATATATATTGATGATATGCTTTGACCCAGTAAACTAAAATGGAGACTAATCACTTAAAACAAAAACTGAATGAATCATATGATATAAAAGATTTGTGTGAGGCTAAAATAAATTTAGGTGTGGAGATAATTAGAAATAGAGAGTTAAAACTAGTGCACTTAACTCAAGAAAGATATCCCATTAAAGTCTTAAAAAGGGTTAATAGGTTTGAATGTAAAACTATTAAACTACCCATGGCAACTCAATACACTTTTTTTGCAAATCAGTGTCCTGAAACTGACTTAGGAAAAGAAAAGATGGCTAGCATTCTCTACGCAAATTCCATAGGATCACTCATGTGTGCCATGACCTGCACTAGACCTGATTTGGCTTACCCTAAGAGTGTTCTTTCCAAAATCATGGGGAATCCTGGGAAAACACATTGGGATAGGGTAAAATCGATTCTAAGGCATGTTAGAGGAACCTTAGATCTAGGTTTAACCTTTGGTCGAGACCAAAAGAGACAGTGGAGGTCCCTTCTTGTCAACAATCCGCCACCGTTGAGCTTTCACCGACGTTGCCGTTGTAGTTGCCATAGTTCATCGCCGATGAAGCCGAAGAAGAAGGAAATGAAGAGGGAGAGAGTGAGAAATGGTTACTAAACCCTTGGTCTCCTTTTAATTTGCGGTGGTTACAGTAATTCTAGTGATTTCTACGTCCTAATTTGCAATTTTTGGTTTTAATTGACTTGCTTCTTGCGAAATTTGGTGCATCGTGGCTTTCATTTTATGATTTTTTGAGTGAAAATAGTGCATCTACTATTTAAGTTCATTGGAATTAGTAATGAAACGTTTCTTTAGAATCTAAGATCAACCACCTCTTGACGACGCTCGGGAAGCTTGGATAATCCAGGTGGAAATGAAATTGGAAGATTCCCTAAGGAAAGGAACATACCCTGGGCCTTAAGGGCTCCCGCCTACGCAGGGTTTGAGGGGGCGGATGTACGCAGCCTTGACCTTTCAGGGTGTTAACCTGAAGAGAGGCTGTTTTCTAGTGCCCCCAACCCAAGGGTGAGGACTTCCCAGGAGGTCACCCATCCTAGTACTACTCTCGCCCAAGCATGCTTAACTTCGGAGTTCTAATGGGATCCAGTGAGGGCGTGTGGGTGCCCTCTTTGGTTGAAATAAGAAGATTCCCTATTCAGAAGAAACGTTTCATACTAATTTGAATAAACTTAAATAGTAAATGCACAAATTTCACACAAAAAACTCACAAAACGAAGGCCACAAAGCACCAACTTTCACACAAAACAAATCAATTTAAACCTAAAATCATAAACTAGAACACATAAATAAGAATTACCATAACCACCGCAATTGTTACGATGGGCTTGGAGGATCGGGGAGAAATGAAATTGGAGCCTTTCTGAGCATCATAGTGAGGCACTTGATCTCGGATTCAACAGAAACATTTCATACTAATTCGAATGAACTTAAACAGTAGATGCATTATTTTCACTCAAGAAATCACAAAAATCAAAGCCACAAAGCACAAAATTTCGTACGAAATAAATCAATTTAAACCTAAAATCGCAAAACCGAAGACAGAAATCACGAGAAGAACCATAACCGCTGCGATTGTTAAGAAGAGCTTGGACGATTATGGTGGAAATGAAATTGGAAACTTCCTAAGCGTTGTTAAGAGGCGTTTGATCTTAGATTCAGAGCAAACATTTCACACTAATTCGAACGAACTTAAACAATAGATGCACTAATTTCGCTCAAAAAATACAAAATCAAAGCTCAAGTGATAAAATGTTTGAAACTTACGGTACCCCATTATATATATTAAAACGTGAAAGTACCTAGGTGATAAATGATCAAACCTTAGAATATCTATGTGATAATTTCCTTTGTTTTAATAGTGCCAAAATTTTAAATTAAATATTTGTATAATTTACTAATTATCTTTTGATAGACTAACTTTCCATGATTTCATAATTTCATATACCATGTCAATGAAATAAACGAGAATACTGAAATCTCACTTTCAAAATGACAACATATTATCATACATTTGACATGGCAATTCGGGACACGTCAGAAACCGACTCTGCTCGCGACTCGGCATATGAGTATTCGCTAATTGGATTAAAGGTATTTGATTGTTATTAGTAGACTAATTAACTAAGTAGTATATATAAGGTCCTTTGTTAATATTTGGGGATTAAGATGAATATTGATTGAACTCTACTCTCTCTATATTCCCTCATTCTCCCAAATCTCCTTCTTCTTCTTCCTATCCAACAAATGAGTAGGAATGGCAGAACATACCCAATATCTAACAAATGCCATTATTGACTTGAATCTACATACACTTATATTGATGAAGGCGTTTGCTGCCAGAGTAAGATTGTGGAGATAGATATTTTTGAGAATAAAATAGAAAATGCCCGAATTAGCGAGATAAAACCCATACACTAACACAATATATGTATAAACTGTTAGGCAAAATCTAATTAATGGCTTAATACATTAACACAATAAAAATGGCCGAATTTGGGCTTAAAGCGAGATAATACATATGCTCACAATAGTGAATCGTGATAATACCCATAACTTGTTAGACAAGAGGAACAATTATGCAAAAAGACCCAAAAACTATGGAATGAAAGTAAATATTAGAACGAGAGAACGAGAAAGAAAGAAACCTTGACAGTTTAAAATCAGATAGCCTGAACCAAATTGATATCCAGCCTTCAAAATCGATACCCTGCACCAAATCCGAATTACACAATTAAAAATTAGAAATTTGAAATCAAGAAATTAGAAATCGGGGATTGCAGATAGAAGAAGAAGAAGAAGGTATACCATGCGCTGAACTGCTTCTCGCTTTCTCTCTCTCTCTCTCTTGTAATGAAGAAACCTGGCAAAATTAGGGTATGCTTGTGGGTTTTTATTTGACAATGCAGGATGGTTACCGTTGGAGATTTATTTATTTATTTTTTTGGAATATTGATACCGTTAGATGGCATTTTCACTCTTTTTATTAATCAAAATTAGAGGCAATACAGTATGACAAGAAGCCCATTTTTCCAAACTTGAACTCGTTCAACAATTAAAAAATATTTTCGTCATGTTTACTTTAATTTTTACTATTGGACTACATGCAAATTTAGGCTAGTTAAAAATTATTTTAGCCTAATTAAACTCATTCGTGACCTAGCCGTTCAAAAATATTTCATGACGTTGACGTTAATTTTACACCAAAACTACAATTAAAATTAGGATAATTAAATATTATTTAGCCTAATTACCTTGGTTCTACTCTAAAATGAACACAATGGTCGTAAAAACATTTTTAATAGTTGGGTCACGGGTAAGTATAATTAGGTTAAAGTGTGGCTTTTCATTTATTTATGCATCTAATTTGATCAAATGATTAAAAAGATATGTTATCAACTCGTACGACGACTATGGTGATGCAATTAAAAGCAAAGGGACTAAATTGGCAAGTTGAGCGAAGTACGAGAATATTTTACATAAATAACTCTAATTCAGTTATTTTATATATATATATATATATATAGACACACGCACGCACACACTTAATTATTAAAAACACATACTATAGATTAAATATATATCTATAATGCTAATTTTTTTTAATTTATTTTTTTTTTAATTATCAGAATTTAATTTAAAGTGCTCTCTGCTCTCTCTCTCCTCTGCATTTCAAACGTCTATTGACCACCCCCTCACCTTTGCTCACACCTCACCGCCTCCCCACCTCCCACCGTCGGCCACCTCGCCGGCTCACCTCCACCCACCGGTGACGCTACCGTGACGGCGACGACCCACCGCCGGGCAAGCGTACCCACCCACTCCGACCCACCCACCACACGGACACCGCACCGCCACTGACACCGATCCATCACACCCACCCCACCACACCAGCACCGGCTCTGAGCCCGGCCACCACCTAGTCGCACCCAACCACCCACCACCACACCCGCCTCTGACATCGCACCCCGAACCACCCACCACAACCCAGCCCTCACCCGACTCGACCTACCCATCACCTCGACCCACCGATTCTTGCACCCCTCCAACACCTCATCCCGCCACTTTGACCCACCCGGCAAGCGCACCCGCCACTTCGACCTACCCACCACACCCCCACTGACACCGAACCTCCCCCCCCATCCGACATCGAAACATCGCACCACACTCACCCCACCACAGCCGAGCCGGCTCTGAGCCCGGCCACCGCCTAGTAGCACCCAACCACCCACCACCACACACACCTCTGATAGTCTAGTCTAGTACAGAGGGCCTGGCACCATCGGCACACCGGACCACCAAAGCAGTACCGTCCTTAAGGCTGCTCCGATCGCCACCTCCATTAGGCCAAACGGCAGTCAGCCGACCGGCTCAGGTAAGTTAAAAAAATGGTCGGCCCAGGGTTTGAATCCTCATCCTTCAACTTCGATTTCTCGTCTTTTAACTTCTAGTAATAGTGTGACCCTTTAAATCCCTTTTTATTTTGCATTGTTTATCTTGCCTTGAGAGTGTACATATCCATAATGATAGAGGTGTATGAACGTGACTAGACATGGAACTCAAAATGTGAGGCCATCTTTACAGGGGGTGGGGAGGGGGAGAGAGAAGCCAAAGAGGGAGGGAAACCTAAGAATAGGGACACTAAATATCGGGACATTGAAACAGAAGGGCAATGAGATAGTCCAAATGATGATGAAAAGAAGGATCAACATCCTTTGCCTACAGGAGACTAAATGGGTGGGCTCGAAGGCAAGGGAGATGCTAGGACATAAACTGTGGTACTCAGGTAAAACCAGAGGGAGGAATGGTGTTGGCATTATAGTCGATAACAGTCTTAAGAATAAAGTCGTCGAAGTGTCAAGGACTGAGGATATGATCATAGGCATCAAGATGATCGTAGATGGGAAGATAATGAACGTTATCAGTGCCCCATGCACCACAGACTGGACTACCAGAGAACGAGAAGGCCGCATTTTGGGAGGACTTAGACAGAACGATGCAAATTATACCACAAGATGAACAAGTGATGATTGGTGGGGACTTCAAAGAAAGAGGATGGATACGCGACACAACATGGAGGATTCGAATTTGGAACTAGGAATGCAGAGGGGAAATCCCTCCTGGACTTCGCGGTCATTTATGAGCTCACAATTGCCGACACCTTTTTCAAAAAGCATGACGAGCATCTCATCACGTATCAAAGCAGAGAGGCGAGGAATCAGATTGATTACATAATATTAAGGAAGAGGGCATAAAGACAATGCAGGGATTGCAAGGTCATCCGAGGAGAGGACCTATCTAAACAACATCGGGTGGTGTGCACGGATGTAAAGGTCAAGAAGTGGGTCAGAAGAAGCAGGAAACCCGTGCAGAGACATACCCGTTGGAGAGACTTGAAGAGAGATAAATATAGAGCCTATAAGGAAAGAGCGGATTTAGAGCTTGATTGGGACGGGGAGGGAGATATTAACCGAATGTGGAATGAATTGGCCCAGAAAATTAAGAGTTTGGCATACGAAGTTTTGGGAGAGTCAAAAGGTGGGACAATTACCCACAGAGAGTCATGGTGGTGGGGTGAGGAAGTCCAACAGAAGATTAAAGGGAAACGAGACCGGTTTAGGCAGTGAGAGCGTAGTAGAGAAGAGGAAAAGAGACGACAATATCAGCAAGCCAAGAAAAAAGCAAAGAAAGCAGTTAGTGAGGCAAAATCAAGAGCATATGAGGAGTTTTACAAGAGGCTGGATACCAAGGAGGGAGCCAAGGATATATACAAGATAGCCAGAGCAAGAGAGAGGAAGACGAGGGACTTGGGGCAAGTAAAATGCATTAAAGGAGAGGATGGGCAGGTGCTAGTGGAAGGGCATCAAATTAGAGTTAGGAGGAAAGCCTACTTCCATGATCTGTTCAACAACAAGAGAAGCGCAGAGATAGATTTAGGGGAGCTCCAGACTACGAGGGAGGATCAGAACGAATGCTATTGTGAGCGAATTACTCCAGAGGAGATCAAGGAAGCCCTAAAACATATGGGTAGGGGAAGAGCAGTTGGTCCAGATGTAATACTCATTGAGGCATGGAAATGCCTTAGACAGAGGGGCATTAGCTGGCTAGCAAAACTCTTTAACCAAATCTTGATGGGGAACAAGATGCCGGAAGAATGGCGAAAGAGCACACTGGTCCCAATCTACAAGAACAAGGGCGATATCCAAAGCTGCGCCAATTACCGGGGAATCAAATTGATGAGTCACACCCTCAAGTTGTGGGAGAGAGTCATAGAAAAGAGACTACGACAACAGACGGAAGTGACCGAAAACCAGTTTGGGTTCATACCTGGAAGATCAACAATAGAAGCCATTCATCTCTTACGACGGACGATAGAGCAATATAGGGAGAGATAAAAGGATCTCCACATGGTCTTCATCGATTTAGAGAAGGCATATGATAGAGTGCCAAGAGAGGTACTGTGGAGAGTGTTGGGAAGGAGAGGCATTCCGATGCCTTATATTCGGGTCATTAGGGACATGTTTGAAGAGGCGCATACTAATGTGCGCATAGGGGAAGGGGAGACAGACACTTTCCCTATTACAGTAGGGGTGCATCAGGGCTCTGCCTTGAGTCCCTTCCTATTCATTTTAGTGATGGATGAGCTCACTAGACATATCCAAGGGGAGGTACCTTGGTGTATGCTTTTTGCAGACGACATAGTGCTAGTAGGGGAATCCCGAGCGGACATAAACGAGAAGCTGGAGCTATGGAGAGGTGCATTAGAATCAAGGGATCTAAGGATTAGCAGATCTAAGACTGAGTATGTGGAATTTGAATTCGACCATTCCACCGCGACCAGCACCGAGGAGGTTAAGATTGAATCAGAAACCGTACCGAACAAAGAGAGCTTCAAATATCTGGGATCCATGATACACCAGAATGGTGAAGTAGATGAGGATGTCAGCAACATGATTAAAGTAGGCTGGCAGCAGTGGAGGATGGCATCCGAGGTGCTGTGTGATAGAAAGTTCCCGCTAAAGTTAAAGGGAAAATACTATAGGACGGTAGTAAGACCGGCTATGCTATATGAGGCAGAGTGTCGACCAATGAAACAAAATCAAACACAGAGGATGAAGGTGGCAGAGATGAGGATGCTGCGCTGGATGTGTGGCCACACAAGGAAGGATAGGATTAGGAATGATGTGATACGAGGTAAGCTGGGTGTAGCCTCGATCGAGGATAAATTGAGGGAGCACCGCCTAAGATGGTTTGGACATGTTAACAGAAGACCGACTACAGCCCCAGTCGGGAGGTGTGAATAGCTTCACACGGCGATAAGCAGAAGAGAGAGGGGAAGACCAAAGAAGAGTTGGCTGGAAATGATTCGTCAAGACCTAACCCACCTAAAACTAAGAGAGGAGATGGCCTTAGATAGGGCACGTTGGAGGGCTAGTATAAGGGTAGCGGAAGTGGCAGAGTAGAGTAGTGCAGGGAGTGGCTGGTAGTCTAAGATCCTTAGGCAGGCATAACCTCAGGTGTAGCACTTATAGGCTAGCTTAGTCTCTGATCATGCTTCTTTTTCTCCTTCTTCTTCTTCTTCTTAACTCCTTCTTCTTCTTCTTCCTTTCTTGTACTTTTTCCTCAAAATGCATTGGTAATTGATTGGTGGTTTATCTGCAGGCACTCAACTACTTTAGGTTGGGGGTCCCTGGAAACAGTCTCCTTTCCAGCCGGAAGGGTCAAGGCTGCGTACATCACCCCCCCCCCTCTACTTTCTGCGCGAGCCGCAAGGCACTGGGACTGTTATTGTTGTTGTTGTTGTTGTATAATGCTAAATCTGTTCTTCTCAATTGTAAAACTCCAATTTATTTACTATATGGTTGTTTGATTTCAAATTAATTCTTATATAGGTGTTCAATTTTTGTTTTAATTGAAGAGTTAAATTACCAAAAACATTATTCCATATACTGTTCAATAATACCTTTTTAATCCTTTTCCCTATATAAAAATGATGGCTAAATATTTATTGACTAATAAAAATAAATAATATTATAAGTCATAGTAGTAATTGTAGATATATAATACATAATAAATGACAAAGTATGTGAAATCAAAATAAAAAGTCATACAACAACAACAAACCTAGTATCTCAAGGGCTCCCGCATGAGCAGGGTCTGAAAAAAAAGTTATAATATAATTAAATAGGTAACGCACATGCTACCTATTTATTAATTAAGTTGGGTGATGGTTGATAATCCCCCCTTCTCAGATTGGCCTGTTTTCTTAAACTCGCCATATGCATAAAAAAAAAAATACGACACCATATGATACAATAAATTTTGCCTACCTTAATTAATACAACACTCACAGTGCATACAATAGCGAGAGACTAGCCAACCCAACACCTCTGGTGGTTGAGATCATTTTTTCCTTGTTTTAACTATAATTTTTTTTTTAAAATCATTCCCTCTTTATCCAATTACAAAACAAAAGTTACTCATTTACCCCTATTATTAGCATAATTTATTAAAAAATACCTAAAAAATTCTGGTATTTTCATTTAACAATTTTAAATGAGGAGAAAAAATTTTAAAGCTTAAAAATAAATTTAACTCACAAAATACATTAGATACCGGCTTCAATTAAGAAACTAGAGGTATACCTATGGTTTGACCTAAAAAATTATAGTATTTTTATTTAATAATTTTAAATGCGGAGAAAGAATTTTGAAATTTAAAAATAAATTTAACCTCACAAAATATATTAGATATTTAAAAAAATTGTAAATATATTAAAAAGTGCCTTAAATATTTTTTTAAAAATCCATACACTATAATAAATATATTATTACATGTTTACAAAATATGTGAATATTTATAAATGATCTTTAATTTTTATAAATATTTAAAATATTTTGTTAAATAGTTGATTATTTCAAATACTTGAAAGCTACTCCTTATATTTTGTAAAATATTTTAAATATGTAATGAAATGTCTTTAAATAAGTATTTTAAATATTTTAGATTTTTGAAAAATATTTTTGTTGTCCAGGTCCAGTCAAAACATCCCTGTGTCAGCTCATTTCCTGTACCAACATCAATTTTGTGCTTAGGACTAGTCTAGTAGGGGCTAGTTGTGTTTTCGTTGATGTGAGCCACCTGTTACACCTAGGTCTCTATGACAATATAATTCCTCAAGAGGCTCCCTGTTTGCACCTGCCTTTCTGGATTTTCCTCCCCTTCCTTATGTTGTGGGCTCGGTACCCTCTCTGCCTGGTCCCATTTCTGGTACCTTGCTTGCAATGCGAGGGAGGGGGGATTTCCCTCTCCTGGTTTCCACCCTCTTGAGGTTGTTCATCTCTGATTGAAAAGTGTGGCTGTGTGTGTAACTGCTTCGAATACAACTGGTGCCTATTAGCCCTTGGTCCTTTCCTGTTTGCGTGATGTTGCCCCATTTGTGTTTGGTGTCTAATTTTTCCCGTTTTGATTTGGATTATGTACCCATCTCCGTTTACTGGATAGTTGTGGTCTCGCCATGTCAAGGCCCGGTATGTACTACGACTTTGCCGATAATTATCAAAAAAAAAAAAATTTTTTTTGGTGTTTAAGAAAATGTTTCCGGATCCTATTAGAACTCCAAATTAAGTGTGCTTGGGTGAAAGTAGTACCAGGATAGGTGACCTCCCGTGAAGTCCATGTGTTGCCGACCCTATAAGGTTGGGGGTTTTCAGAAACGGCCTCTTGGCAGAGTTATATCCTGAAGGGGTAAGGCTGCGTACATCCCCCCTCCCAGACCCCGCTTATGTGGGACTGGGTCTTTTTTTTTTTTTTTTTTTCAAAAGTACTTGGAAACTGTATTTACATTTTAAAATAATTTGAATTGATTAAAAATATATTCTAAATTTAAACAAAATGTTCTAATTATTTTAAAAATATTAAACGAATTTGATAGTTTTATTGCCATATTAATGCCGATGGTGGTCCTTTTAACATATTTGCTACCATTACTATGCAGTGAGCTTTACTGATTTTAACATGTATTATAAATCCAAAATTCACCAAAACGGTAGGTAAGAAACAAAGTTCGTTATATCAATGAAAGACTCAACAAATGAGTTAAGTTTCTGAGGATATATTCAAAATAGCACAAAATTTATGAATTTTATAATTAAACACAACATACCTCTGTACTTTCAATTTTATTCCGCTAAGTCATTAACTAATGGACCTCTAGTTTTAACTTGTACTTTCAAAATATACGTGGATAATAAGCGTTCATGTCTTAATACCATATAATACTCGTATTTACCTTTTTTTAATATCATATGTATTTTAAGAAAAATACACGTTTTTTTTCTTCTAAAAATTCATTTGACACTTAGAAAAAAATGTTGAATTTTTGATATAAAAATTTAGGTCAAACGCATTATATGTACTTTGTACATATTTTATTTTTAAAATTATTAATACAATTTTGAATCTTTTGAAAAAAATTATTATAATTAATATTATACTTTCTTATGGTAATTTAAAAAATATTATATTGTCTTCTATTTAAAAAAATATCTAAAGAATTATGGTGTGTTCATTTAACAATTTTAAATACTGAGGAAAATTTTGAAACTTAAAAAAAAATAAATATATTTTTAAAATATTCTTTTGATACAAATTTTTTTATTTGTAAAATATATTTGTCCAAGTTTTATGTGATATTTTCCAAAAAAAAAAAAAAAAAAACACTTTATTTCCTAATTTTTCAAAGTGTCACCTTTCTTTCATATTTTTTTTTAATTTTTTAATTTGGTACAAATTTTAATTTTCAATTTATTAGCGTAATTTTGAACTTTTTAAGAAATCCCTAAATTATCCTGATATTTTCATTTAACAATTTAAATAAAAAAATAGGCCAAACGTGTTATACGTATTTCGTACATATTTTAATCTTAAATTTAATAATGTAATTTTGAATATTTTGAAAAAGTTTATTATAATTAATATTATAATTTTTTTTACAGTAATTTAAAAAATCTAAAGAATTTTGGTATTTTCATTTAACCATTTTAAATACTAAGAAAAAATTTTGAAACGTAAAAAAATTAATCTCACAAATATATTTTATATTTAATATTTTTAAATATTAAAATGTATCCTAAATATTTTTAAGTAAATCCATATTTTGATAAATATATTAAATATCTAAAAAGATATGTGAATATTTAAAAGATCTTAAATTTTAAAAATATTCTATTAAATATTTGGTTATTTTAAATAATTGAAAGCTCCTCTTTATATTTTATAAAATATTATAAATATATTATTGTCTTAAATATTTGATAAATATTTTGTGAATTTACAAAAAAATATTTCAAATGTATTTTTGAAATTTTATTAAAAATTCAAAAGAATTGAAAATAATTAAAAATCTATTCTGAATTTTAAGTAATTTTGTAAATATTTTAAAAATATTTGCAATAATTTTAAAATACTAATTAAAAATTTTAAATATTTTTTAAATAATCTTTTGATACAAATTTTTTTTTATTTGTTAAATATATTAATCTAAATTTTCTATGTTAGTTTCCCAAAAAAAAAAAAAAAATCACCTTTATTGCCCAATTTTTCAGAATGTCACTTTTCTTTCATAATTTTTCTTTTTAATTTTTTCGTTTAGTATAAATTTTAATATTTAACTTATTAGTGTAATTTTGAACTTTTTAAAAAAATACAAAAAGAATTTTGGTGTCAGTAACTTTTTAACATGTTCTTTCAAAATATACACGGATAATAAGTATAAATACATTAATACTGTATAATACTTGTGTTTAGTCATTTTTAATATCGTATGCATTAAAAAAAAAAATTACACATTTTTTTTCCCTAAAAATTCGTTGGCACTTTTGAATTTTTGAAATAAAAAATTAGGACGAATATATTATACATATTTAGTACATATTTTAATTTTAAATTTATTAATGCAATTTTGAATCTTTTGAAAAAAATCGTTATAATTAATATTATAATATTTTATGGCAATTTTAAAAATATTATATTATCTTTTATTTAAAAAAATATCTAAAGAATTATGTTATTTTCATTTAGCAATTTTAAATATTAAGAAAAAGTTTTGAAACCTAAAAAAAAAAAAAATTAATCTCACAAATATATTAGATATTCAGTATTTTTATATAATCAAATGTATCCTAAATAATTTTAAGTAAATCCATATTTTGATAAATATATTAAATATCTAAAAATATCTATGAATATACAAAAGATCTTAAATTTTAAAAATATTTTAACATATTTTATAAACATGTAATATATTTACTAAATGAATAGATTTTTTTAAAAAAATATTTAATACACTTTTTAATATATTTAATTTTTTTTTAACTATCTAATATATTTTGTGAGGTTAAATTTATTTAATAACTCTCTTTTTTTATTTTTCTGGCCCATGTACAGTGATAGTTGTAGTCTTATAGTCCATGTTGGTTGTTACCTATGTTTTGTCATATAATCCCATTTTCCTGATAGATTGCATTTTTTTTCCCCCGTTTTGTTACAGGTTGATCATGTCTCGTTGGTACGAAATGCCTGTTGTATCGTGACTTTGTTGTTAATTATAAAAAACACTCCCTCTTTTTATGAAAACATCAATACATGGTGTCGAATATAGTCCACCAAATTCATATATATATATATATCGAAAAAGTTAGAAGCAAAAAAGTGATAACTAAAGGTAAAGAGATAGCCCACGGGCATCTTACTTGGTGGCGTCTCCTACCCATGCGGTCATCGCTTAGAGGTTGAGAGTTCAATTCTCACTGAGAATATACCCATAACTTCCATGATCATGGAGATTGTGGCCTCCTCATAGGTCGGGGTTGCTAGGGCAACCCAGTCCCTCATTACCCAAAAAAGGTAAGGAGATAAAATTCGGCGTCAACTAGATGGGGAGAAAATATGACCATATATATGCTACGGGAGTTAACCCACTTATTGATATTTAGTTTTGAAATAAAATCTCCTTTTGCATGTATAACTGTACCGGAGTTACCGATCTGGTGTTGCTGACTGTTGGTCTTATCTAGAGTCGATGTTGTTCACCGGTCATAAGTCAAGTCGATGTCATTCAAAAGTCTTATAGAGGAATTTTACCTACACTTTGTAAAGTTGATTATTGCCACTGAAACTATTCTAAACTCATATGTCCTGAGACACAAATGGTGACAACGATCTTGCACTATTGGCTCATGACTAGATATCCAGTGCAGAGCTAGATTGTAAAATAACTTTTTTTTCAATAAAAGAAGTCAAAAGCAAGATTCAAAGGATGGAAAGCTAGGAATTTATTCAATCATTTCTATCACATAATAAAATAGACATAAGTACAACCATCCTTTTTTTCCTTTTTTTGATAAATAAAAAGGACACTATTATTACCAGGATAAAAGTATTTTGTCAAAATAATATTGTTGTTTTCAAGAGAATTTTGTGACTAATATTTTTTGTAAGTCATATTGATGTAGCACGTAAGTGAAAAATTAGAGAATGAAAAGGTTCAACAGCTTTCCCTTAAATTTTTATTACAAAAATAAAAACAAGGGAAAAAGTTATTCAAATTCTCATACCCGAGAAAGAGAGAAAACTCTAAAAAATATGAAAATAAATTTGAAAATATGAATCCCTAAGACTCCAACTAGTCATCTTTTTAAATAGAGGAGTTTTCCTAACTAGATTCAAACTAATATGAATTTTATATTAAATCCCTAATTGAGATCAACGTGTTTGGGCTAATGCACCGGATCCCATTAGAACTCCGAAGTTAAGCATGCTTGGGCGAGAGTAGTACCATGATGGATGACCTCCTGGGAAGTTCTTGTGTTGCCAACCTTATAAGGTTGGGGTCTTCGGAAACAGCCTCTTGGCAGAGTCATACCCTGAAGGGGTAAGGCTGCGTACATCTACCCTCCTAGACCCTGCTCAGGCGGGAACCCTTGAGGCATTGGGTCTATTGTTGTTATTGTTGTTGAGATCAACTGTGGAGATTGCAATCTATGTGCTTCATCCAGCAAATCTGTGTGATCTTTCTAAAATAAAGAATAAAAATTACAAATGAAATTAACTAATTGGATTTAAAAGCTTAACTTTCCTAATTAAGGTGAAAGTATATCCTCTCCCGCCTATACGCTTCCCTTCTCGCCATCCCAAGCAACTCGCCAAGCTATCTGCTAGTTAAAAGACGGGGTTGAATCATATATCATTATTTTGATAATAACAATTTTTTCCTTAGTAATAACGACTTCCAATAAGCGTGGGTGTTTCGCGTCAATTTACAAGTGGAACATAGTCCTCTGGCGTACCCACCTTTCTTTTTGATAATAGAACAAGAGACAATTTCTGGTCATAAAAATGACGGTTATTTGCATCACATGCCTTATTTTGCTCATTATGTCGATTTAGTCTTTGTACTTTTAGTTATGTCAATTTAGTTACTCTACTATTTATGATACAATTATGTTAGATGCAAGTAAAATCCACAACAAATCCACCCAACAACAATAGCCACCTACCTAGTGCCTCAAAGGGACTCCCGCCACGGTAGGGTCTAAGGGTAAGATATACACAGCTTTACTCTACATGGTACTGCCCTATAAGGAGGCTATTTACGAGGGCTCCGAACCTTAAAATACAAATTCACCTGTTGACTTAATTCAACCAAACTCATAGCCAAACCATTAAAAATTTCATCAAGAACTTTGCATCAATTTTACTCTAAAGACCAAATTGACACAATATCAATTATACAAGGACTAAATTGATATGACTAAAAGTATAAGGACTAAATTGATACAATGAATAAAGTATAAGGACTTTTGGCATAAATAATCCTGAAAAGAAAAAAAAATCCAACCAAATGAATAATATTTTAATCCCCTCTATTTGTCTTCAATACCATAACACCCTCTTCAATTTCTCCATCTCGTCGTATCCCAAAAATTTCACCTTACAAGCGCAAACATGAAACTATACACCAAAACTTCAATCAAAAGCACTCGAAATTATTGTATACGTTAAATATCTTACAGACCCACGAATTATTGCTTGAAATCAGTATGACCCTTTGACTTTTAGTTTCATCAGACAAGCCTTTGAACTGTCAGTTTTATAACATGGTGTCTAAACAATATAGATTGATAGTTTCAGGGGCTTGTTTGATGAAGATAGAAGTTTATAGGGTCTGTCACTTTGATTTTGAGCAATAGTTTAGGAGGTGTGTAACGTATTTACTGTATAGAATGTAATGTAACGAGACCCGTCGAAGAAATGTACATGGCTCAAATATAACCCAATGAATTGATTGATGATGTATCATCATTTGAAGCTTGTTTTACATGACCTCTCTTGCAGCATTTCCTTGATCAATGGGGAGTCGTAGCGCTCCTTCAAACACCTGTACATAACAAATTTTGAGCTAGTTATTACGTAATTAGAGTGAAAGTAATTGAATTTCTGCAATAGCTTTAATGGTGCAGATGTATTGCACTTTATTCAGTAAGACAGG
This sequence comes from Simmondsia chinensis, assembly GCA_018398585.1. Taxonomy (NCBI): domain Eukaryota; kingdom Viridiplantae; phylum Streptophyta; class Magnoliopsida; order Caryophyllales; family Simmondsiaceae; genus Simmondsia; species Simmondsia chinensis. The sequence goes on from JAGTTD010000022.1 coordinate 11,937,869, forward strand.
TTGTACTTAAAGAATACCCACATCTAAACTATGTTTATGAAATCAACAAATAGTCGGATAATAAGCGTCACATCAACGTTGTGAGAAACAAGACATTGGCGTTAGACCAGCCAATTGTTCGAGGCCTGTCAAGACTCGAAATAACCAAAGCAATTGCTTGAATTCCCAATCAAATAAGGGCCCCTTTTGATGTGTGTTTAATCTCGCTATATACTTTGATTATGAAAAATGAGTTTACTGATCAAACTTGTTTTGAGTCTCTAAAATCTCGGGACTAACCTTGCAATTGTCCAATCTAATGACAATAGATTTTGTGATGAAACCTTAACCTTAATTCAATGTTGCATATATCAATGCCGATTAGAGTATAAAACTATTTTTGGCCCTTCACCTATCAGCATAAGTTTTCTAGATGGTCGGTTTCCTGACAAGGTATCAAAGCCTTATGGATAGAGTTTTCGAGTTCAACTCAAACCCCATTTTCAATATTATATGTGTGTGTATATATATATATATATGTGTATATATATACACATATAATTTAAGTATAAGATATAAGATAGACCTATGCACATCAACACTTCAAGCCCAATAGATATTCGCAAGAAGGAACATGTTAGAGTATAAAACTATTTATGAGCCTTCACATATCAGTTTAACCTTTTGAGATAATGAGTTCCTCGATATAATATTATCTATCAAGGCCTTTGACCAAAAGTTCACAAATTTAAATCTCAACATCACCCATATGCGCTTCAAGCCCAATTCACTTACCACACCCACACACACACACCCCCCCCCCCCCCCCCCCCCCCCCCCCAAAAAAAAAGGAGCTTCACATTCGGCTTGAACCTTGCTCATTAACTTAAATTTTTAGAACAGTTGATTCCTTTGCAAACCTAAACGAATTAAATTAACAAAAGAAAATTACTAATAAATCATACCTGAGCCAATTCATAAGAAATCAACCTCCGATCACAAAGCTCCGTTGGCCGGGCCGCGGCCAAGCAATCCGGTGGTGATTTGAACAAAGAGAGAGAAAATTGCTTGTAAACCACTCCCACATCAAAGTATATCAGCCTGGAGCCCGGAATATCCACTCGGATTCCCTTAACCGGAAACCATAATAAAATAACTCTTGTTCGAAGATTCCCGAAAGATTCTCTATCTACCCGAAACTTAGCTCTCCTGATATTCAGAAAAGTCAAAAATCAAGAACAAGTTGAAACGTCAAACCACACTGAATAATGAAAAACAACATATGAAAATTTGAGCAGAAAATCCTCTCTTAACTAGAGCGAAAAAAGACCATGACCTGATTTACTGTTGAACTTTCAGTATAAAATTTTGTATTACAATCTCTAATAGAACCTAAAACTCGCGCTCAATCTTACTCAATTTTTCTCTTCCCTCTCTTGTCCTCTTCTTTCTGTCAGAGTATAAAATTAATCCTAATCTTTTACCTGTCTGATTAAACTTTTAGAACAATTAATTCTTTTATATTTACTATCTTTTTTCCTCCCCTTTTAACTGTGCACTTTCCCTCTATTTCAAGCTACTCACCCTTTTTTTCTCCGTCTCCATATAATCTACTTTTACATGTCATAGCTCTTTTGTCCCCGGTTTATTTTTAAGAACTCATTATCACAAAAACTTAAGCTCATAAGTAAAAACTCGTAAATAATTTTATAATCTAAAATGACCCCTAACGCATATGTTCGTTAGGTTTGAAATGTAGATTATGCATGAACCATCTTATAGATTTTGCTAAAATTATATTAATATTGACAAAAGACTGTTGGAATTTGAACATGTAATCACTTAATTAACAAGACTCAAATACCATGTTAAAGAACCAAAATTTTAAACTAATAGATGATGTCTTAAGAATGGTTCTATACCCTGAATAACATAAGAAGTGAAATTCCCTAGTAATTTCTAATTTCTTTTAAATACAGAAATTAACTTACCCAATCGTTACTAAATAAGTTCTAATCCTTTGCTTTTACCTGGCCTCTCAAGGAAATTCTATTTCCCATCCTATCTAACGGATACTTTGTGCCTACTTTCCAAGTAGCTGATATAAAAATTAAATTTTTGAAAAATATAACTTTACATAGGAACTCAATTCCAATGGTAACCAAACAAGGAGAATTTATTATGGTGGTGACCCCTACACAAACTTCTCTCATTTTTTAATAAAAATTAATTTAAATAATTATATTTGATTACTGAAAACAACTTCTCAGTGAAATATGTGTAGGGATCACCATACCAGGTCACGCAATAATTTCTCCCAAACAAGGCTGTATATTGACAAAACAAAACATATAGCTATAGAAGAAACTTCATTAGAGGCCAGTTATATGCAAATCAGGTGGAGTTGTAAAAAATTGGTATTGAGGATAATCCAGCAGACATGGGTACAAAAATTGTCACTTTAGAAAATTTTTCCAAATTGTTAAACTAGTCTGAACGAAGTGGAATCCAAGATGAACCATAGATTCAGAAAATTGCTCCTTACTATTACAATTTGTCGGGTGGTTAATATATATAATAATCAAGGTGAAGATTGTTGTATAATTGGTTCCTATATATGCTAGACCATGGCTTAATAATAATTTAGGGCTAATATGAACTTAGAAAAAATGTTAGGATTTAACAAGTAAGAGTAAAATGCATAAGTTAGTTTTATAGAGAGGACAAAATGCTGCATTTTAATGTTCTGATCAAGCGGTGACAATATTGTACTAAAAAGCAAATCTAGGGGCATCTCTGTTATGATTTTGACTTTTTCAGTTTAAGAGACAATGTACCTTTTTCCCTTGTCCGTTTGTGCTAATTGTTACAATGCCACTTTCTTGTTGGCCGCACCGTACCCGCTTTCCGCTTTTCACACAACACGTTTCTCGCATCTAACGGGCCTTCAGGGATGCATTTCGTCTCCTTGTTAACCTAATTTTTGTTTGTTTGGTGCAATCTTGGTCATTCGTTCCTATGCTTATCAACAACTGAGATGCAGAATTTTGGGTTTGACACGAATGAGGGGGCAGGGGTATATAAGTAGTCAAGAGAGAGAAAGTGATGTGTGGTTTTCATTTTTCCGATGTTTTATCTCTCTCTTTGTCTTTCCTTTTCTCCTTTGTGGCTCTCCTAAGCAAAATCCTAACCCTAATCTCTTCTCCTGCTCATACATGGTGATTTAGAATTCTAGTGCGAAGATTTGTTAATTTAGGGCTTAGATTTGAGATTTCTATCTTAGAGGCCTAGGGTTCTATATGTAATTTGTACACGCATTGTAAAATTGGCTTGTAATTTATAATAATCTTTAACATAGTGGATAGACTTCTCTACTAATGGGGAGCCGTGGATTAGGACCATCTTTTTGGAGTCCGAAACACTTAAAAATATGGTGTTCTTGTTGTTTAGTGTTTTTCGTTTTGTTCTTGTGTTATATCCTTTGTTTGTGGGGCTCTTTGTAAATCTATTTTAGCAAAAGTCATTTCTAAAGATAACACCAACAATAACTAACTGTTCCACTTAAATTCCTTCCCCCCTCCCCCCCCCCCCCCCCCCCCCCCCCCCCCGCCTTTTCCTGTTGTCCATAAACATAAAATCCTCTCCATTATTTTTTTTTTTTTCCTTCCGTAGAATTTATTTTATACTGAATACAGTCTAAAAGTTATGGCCAAATTTTGGGGATAAAATGTGTTAATTCTTTTATACTGAGTGAATCAACAAAAGGATATAATATTTAGATGTATGTAAAACGTCATTAGCTTTTGGATACATATTGGTAGGCGGTAAAGTAGATCTCGTGGTAGCCAAAGGCATAATATCTTTTGACCTTAGCTATTATTTTAGCCTAAATTTTAGACTCAATATCTATTAGATGTTAACTAGGGTGGTTATCCAGACAATATTTGGCTCTTGAAAGGCTTTGTAGTCTTTCTTTAACATCATCTCGTAATGAGCAAAGAAGCATCCATGGTGTCTAGGTCCATTAGGGAGTCTAAGTACCGTGCCATCGCATACCTTATGTTGAAGACGGTCTAGATTCATCACCTGCTTTGTGACATTGACATCTTACTCTGACCCCCGATTAAGTCGTAGTGCAACAACATCAGCCTAAATCCTGTTTCTCACAATTGCATGAAACGCCTGCATGTTTACCATCACTATGTTCATGAGAAACAATAGCTTGGTGATGTTGAAGTTCTCTAAATTCTCACTCATGACTAGTTGGCAGACATCCTGACCAAGTAGCTTCCTTCCACAAGGTTCAGGCTTCTTCAAAATAATACGTCTCATATTTTTCCCAGTATAGATTAAAATAGCATTTGTTTCATGCCCCCGGGATTTCTTGCTTCTAACAATGGTGCATGGCGGTGCGTCCACGAGCCAATAGCGCTGTGCTGCCGCCTTGGGTGTTGACTGGAGGTTTTCCATCCAATTGTACATTCATGGTAGCCGTCAAGGCTTTAGAAGTTGGTTTCCTTCTAGATCAAAAAGTAAACTCTAGATTTCATAAGGCTGGCATTTTAGGCGTGTCTTCAACTCATTGCCGTTCTGCTGTGGCCTAGGTGGGTCGATGAAATTCCAGAATGTTGGCGTTGATGAGTGTAATTAGTCAATTTGGGCTCGTAACGTTTTTCGATTTTAACAAGTCAAAAACGAAAAATAAAATGGATAAACATATTTTGGTGTTTCATGGAGGTTAGGTCGCAATATTTGGCTTGCTTTGAGTAGCAGCATTGAAAGTTTCCCTAGGTATAGTTCAATTTTTATGTTTTTATTTCGTTATTTTTACGAGAAAATCTTTTAAAAGTTCTATTGAAAAGTTTAAAGAAGTTCTGACTCCTAGAGCTCAAAATAATTGTGACACCTTGAGATTGCACTAATCTTCAAGAAGAACGCCCAAGCCACCATCTCCAATTCATCGTTTCTTGCCTCAAATGGGGCCGACTGGAATGGAGTGTGAATAGTTCATTTACTTCACGAGGAAGACTGCTCTCTCCTACATGAATGAAGACCCATTTCATGTGGAGTACTTAAACCTAACATTGTATAAGCCAGGGCTAGTGCATCTAACAGATTCAAGAACAAGGGAAAACAATGTCATTCGAATCTCAAGTTCAGAGGAAAACTTCGAAAGCCAATTAGCAAATTCCAAGGAGAATGCTACTACTGTAGAAGAAAGCCTGCCTAATAAAGACAAACAACATCATGGCTGTAATCTTAGAATTTAACAAAAAAACAAATGGTAATTCAGCGAAATAGATAGAAGAAATGAACAGAATGCAGCTATAAGGGGCATTACTCTAGGACACGACCGAAGCCTACAATGATGAAACAGAGTCAAACAAAGTCCAAACAAAGACAATCATAACAGTGTTTGAAAGGAAACAAAGAGAAAGCCAAACCTTAGGGCCCTATTGCCTAACCAAGGAGGCATGACGATGAGCTCCCTTGAACGAAAAAGAAGCAAGTGAGCGGCTCCTAACCAAACTTGCAATCTCCTTACTCACGGCATCAATTGCTCTGGATTGAGAATGCTGAACCCTAAGGTTGCGCTCATACCAAAGAACATATACGGCCACTGAGAGGCAGAGTTAAGCTATAATGCCGCTAATCTCTTTTGTCCCTAAGGTGCTCAACCCAAGGAGTGAGATCACCCAAAGGAAGGGCAGGCCAGGAAATAGATGTGCGCGGAGTAATGCAGCTCTAGACAGAGGAAGAATAACAACAAAAGAAGAAAAGGTGCCATTGACACTCATCAACAGACCATCGAGAACACAAACATTCTGAACCCCCTGTGCATCAAATCTCAAAAATCTATCTCGAGTCCATAGCCACTCTCTAGAAGCAAGCCATAGAAGTAAGGAATGCCTCGGAATGTCAACTGAAACCGCAACAAATGGTGTTTAGAATTCTCCTCTCTCCTACTCAGGGTCATCTCCCAAGTGGATTTGGTGGTGACGTTCCCGGAAGGGTCATCTAACAACCTGATATAATCCACTACACCAGCCTAAGAGCTAAAATTAATCATATCCCAAATGGGTTGGAGCTCCAGACACCCCTGCGAAAATCTCCACTAATCACCTTCCATGATAGCTGAGACTCGAGAATCCCATAGAAGACTAGAGGAGGTGAGCAGTCGAGCAGCGAGGCCCTCCGAGAGGTGACAGCAAGGCAGCTAATAATCGGTCAACAAGGCTATGTCAAGCCTATCGCCTATGACATGATGAAATGCTCCAAAGCAAAGATGACAAACTGATAGAATCTGATGCCAACACCATCCCACGAATCATCCAAAAACTCATCTCTTGAAGAAGGTTTGATTGAACCCAGCGAGGCTAAAGTGAGGAAGGATCAGAAAGGATGAACCAGATGTGCTTCACAATCGACTCCTGGTTCCACTTGGCAAGACGAAGGAGACATAGGCCATTGTCGCACCTAGGATAGCAAAGATGCCTCCATGCCACTTTCACACCCTCCCCTCCCCAGGGGTTAGAGAAGTGCCACACTAGAGGAAATCCGCTAAAGTCAACTCAATCTTCCTGATCATTGTCTTTGGGAGCATGAAGAGCATATGACACCATATGACAGAGAATGAGAGGTCAATCAAATATGGGAGAGGATGCGATCCAAAAGAGGCTTGCAGTCTACATACCACAGCCGATGAATAATAAGAGACACTCCTTGCTACCAAACCGGGCACTGCCCAAGATTGAAACCCAGAACGCCAAAAATATCACTCTGAGTTGCAGAATCAACCCCAGTCAGAAAAATAAAACTCTTTGCTGCATTCGAAGCCAAATAGCTAGATGCAAATCAGGTTCATTATCCAATCCTTAGACTGAATATTCTGATCTCATTTGGTTTTAGCCTATGAGCATTTATTCAAAACTGAGTTGAAGCTGGTTAAAGACTAAGGCTCCATTTGTTTTGACGGAAAATAGGATTCTTGAAAGTGGTTTTCATCTTTTTCATCGTTTGGTGCGCATTTTTTTACGGAAAAGATTTTCCAAATGGAAAAGAGTTTTCCCCAATGGAGGGAAAATGACTTCCTTTATAAAATTATGGAAGTCACGATTCCGAGAGGCAAAATAATCTTTGCAATGATAAGTGTGTGGATAGGGATCGAATGGATATAAACTGGATTGCAATATAAATCTTCAACATCATTAACACTTAAATCAAAATTTAAGAATATATTTGCATAACAGAGTCTATTGAGTAATTCTCTTTTGTTTGGATTGGGTATCTAATCCATTGAAGAGCTTTGTTAAAAGGTTTGTAATTAATTACAAGGCTTGGAACTCCTTTTTCTATTTCTGCTTGTTTGTTGACATAAAAGGCTGAGCAGCTCCAAGGAGGTTTTGAGAGTCTTATTAATTTTTTATCTAAAACTATTTGAATTTCATATTTGTAATGTTCTAACAATTCTTTGTTCAAGTGGATGGGTCTTGCTTTTGTAGGAATATTTCTTTTATTGATATCTTTTTCATAAGATAGTTGAACAATATGCTGTTTTCTATCCCAAAATGCATTGGGGAGATCAGAGCATACTTCCTTAATTATTTTATTATTTAGTTGATTTATTTTTCTTGAACATTTAGTTAGCTTAGTTGTTTTTCTATCCTTTGGAATTCTATTTTTTTTTGAAGATGTTGAATATGGCTTTTCTTGTTATGTGTTAAATTTATTTGTTTAAATATTGCAGTTGATTGTAACAGATTTAGGTCTTTTTGTAGAATTGGATTAATAAAACGAAAAGTTACTAGGGTATCTTTGATTTTAGTATGGACTCCTTCTTTTGTGACTGTAAATGGATAAATTTGACTCATAAATAGAGTTCCTAGTATAATTTATTGTTGAAGATTTTTGACTAAAATAAATGAGGCTTTGAAGCATATGCCATTATTGCAAATACGGGAGTTTGATAATTTGTATTTGATATTCATTCTATCTCCACTAGCTGTGTGGAGACTTTCAGTGTTTTTTCATAATATTTTGAAAGAATAAGTCCTTCTTGAATACAATTAAGATCTGCTCCTGTGTCAAGGAGAGCTTGAGTTTGAATTTTGTAGTTTTTTAAAATATGGAGGGTTATATGGATATACCATTTTTGATATTTTATTTTGTCTATTATTTGTAGAAAGTTTTCATTTGAGATTGGTTCATCAGTTATTTGAATGTTTTCTAAATAAGGTAGATATGGTTCATTAATTGAATTATTTGGCTTAGATTCTAGTTATGTTAATCTTGATTCTAATTCTAATCCTTTTGATTCTAGAAGTGATAGTTTGATTTTGATTCTAAATCTTGATATTGCATTGTTAATAATTCTTTTTGTAAATGCTTAACTTGCCCTTTTAAATCATTGATTTCTCTTTGTAAGTCTCCGGTTAAAATTAGTTCAATTAAATTTGGAGCAGGATATCTTTCAAATATCTGTTCCAGTGAAATAAGTTGTTTTGGTCTAGATATCTCTTGTTCTTTGAATATGATTTCTTTTAATTTGAGAAGCTACTCCTTTCTTAGTTCTTGATCTTGAATTTTCTTTATGATATCTAGTAGTGCTTCTTTATGTGCTTTAGTTAATACATTGATTGATTTGAATTTACATGGACAATATTCTTGGGTTGAACTAGAAGATGAATTTTCATTATCTGATTCTTCTTGAATTTCAAAAATATAATCTTCTTTGTCAGAACTTAATCCAGATTGAAACAAATTCATTAATTTGTCTCTTAACTCTTCATCTTCTAATTCATTGATTTTTTGTTTCATTTTGCAGTCTTTTTAGTAATGACCAGTTTTCTGCATTTATAACAGATTGAAATTTTATTTTATTTTTTATTCAAATATTTATTTTTATTTTTATAATATTAAGGAGGTGGTTGCTGATTATGTTTGTTTCTTTTTTGTCATTTGTAATATCTGAATTCTTGTTGAAATTTTTTTCTTTTTGTGCCATTTTGAAGGGGTTTGAAATCATGGATGCCATATTGAGCACAGAAAGAGCTTAACTCTTTCCTACTTTGGCTTTTTTAAGATTATTATGGAGTTTTTGTTCTTGGCATAGTTTTAATGCTTCCTTTTTAATGAAAGCAAATAATTATCTATAGGTTATATTTTGTCATGGTATTGATTGGGTTCAGCAAGTATCTTGAATTTTTATCATTATTCTGTCTGCAAATAATTTTGGAAGTCTAGTTACAAATCTTTCTTTCCAAAATGATTGATTTCTATCATCTCTTTTGAGTACATGAGTTTGAAACATATCTTTGTACCATCAAAAGTCTTGTAATGATGGACATCTTAAATTTGTTAAAAATAATTTTGTTGATTCTTTTTCTTCATCTGTGCTGCCAAGAAAGGCTATTATTATTGACCAAATTAATGTTTTGACAACATCTTTAACTTCTATCTCCACATAAGGAGAGTTGACATCATTTGGATCTAATGGCTGTGTTTCATTATAAGTAAGGTTGAGTACCATCTCTCTATTACGGTGTATTAAAATTTTTGTCCACCATGATTTGAGTTGTCCTGAGAATCCGGCAACAATTAGCCTTGCTGCTGTTTGATTTGTATTGGTAGGTTGAAATATTTATTATGCTACTGCGGCCATGGCCATTTGATTTAGAGTAGTTGTTATATCATATTCTGATTTTCCATCTATGCTCCAATCATGGATCTTTTCTATTGAAAGACATGTGGTGAATTGATTCTTTTCTTTATATTAAATATTGGGAGGAGTTAGCCTTGGATAGTAGGTTCTACAAAAAAGTTTAAAGAAGTTCTAACTCCTAGAGTTCAAAATTATTGTGACATCTTGAGATTGCACTAATCTTCAAGAAGAACGCCCAAGCCACCATGTCCAATTCATCGTTTCTAGCCTCAAATGGGGCCAATTGGAATGGAGTGTGAATGGTTCATTTACTTTATGAGGAAGACTGCTCTCTCCTACATGTATGAAGACCCATTTCATGTGGAGTACTTAACCCTAACATTGTATAAGCAAGGGCTAGTGCATTTGACAGGTTCAAGAATAAGGGAAAACAACATTATTCGAATCTTAAGTCCTGAGGAAAAATTCAAAAGCCAAGCAACAAATTCAAAGGAGAATTCTACTACTATAGAAAACGCGGACACAGGGCTAAAGATTGCAAAAACAATAAGAACCAATACAAGGACTCAAGAAAAAGCCTACGTCATAGAGATAGATAACATCGTGGCTGTAATCTCAGAATTTAAGGAAAAAAAACAAATGGTAAGTAAGTGAAATAGAGAGAAGAAATGAACATAATGCAGCTATAATGGGCATTGACCCAGGACACGACCAAAGCCTACAATGATGAAACAGAGTCAAACAAAGTCCAAACAAAGACAATCACAACAGCGTTTGAAAGGAAACAAAGAGAAAGCTAAACCTTAAGGCCCCATTGCCTAAGCAAGGACGCATGACGATGAGCTCCCCCGAACGAAGAAGCAGCAAGTAAGCGGCTCCTAACAAAACCTGTAATATCTTACTCATGGCGTCAACTGGTCTGGATTGAAAACGCTGAACCCTAACATTGCGCTCATACCAAAGAACATACACGGTCGCTGAGAGGCAGAGTTGTGCTATAATGCTGCCAATCCCTTAGCCCCTGAGGTGCTCAGCCAAAGGAACGAGATCATACCAAGGAAGGGCAGGCCAAGAAACAGATGTACGCGGAGTAATGCAGCTCTAGACAGAGGTAGAATAGGAACAAGAGCAGAAAAGGTTCCGTTGACCCTCATCAACCGAACCATAGAGAACACAAACATTCTGAACCCCCTGTGCTCCAAATCTCAAAAATTTGTCTCAAGTTCACGGCTTCTCTCTAGATGCAAGCCATAGAAGAAAGGAATGCCTCGGAATGTCAAGCTGAAGCCATAGCAAATAGTGTGTAGAAGTCTCCGCTCTCCTGCTTTGGATCATCTCCCAAGTGGATTTGGTGGTGACGTTCCCCAAAGGGTCATCTAACCACCTGATATAATCCGGTACACCAGCCTGAGGGCCAAAATTAATCACATCCCAAATGGGTCAAAGCTCTAAAATCCCTGCGATCACCCTCCATGATAGCTTAGACTCAAGAATCCAACAGAAGACCAGAGGAGGTGAACAGTCGAGCAACAAGGCACTTCGAGAGGCGACGGCAAGGCGGCCAATAAGCGGTCGATAAGGCTGTATCCAGCCCATCGCCTATAACATTACGAAATTCTCCAGAGCAAAGGCGACAAAATGATAGAATCTGATGCCAACACCATGATGCTAGACTCGTCGCACAAATCATCCAAGAGTTCTAACTCCTAGAGCAAAGGCGACAAAAAAGTTTAAAGAAGTTCTAACTCCTAGAGTTCAAAATTATTATGACCCCTTGAGATTGCACTAATCTTCAAGAAGAACGCCCAAGCCACCATCTCCAATTCATCGTTTCTAGCCTCAAATGGGGCCAACTGGAATGGAGTGTGAATGGTTCATGAAGACCCATTTCATGTGGAGTTCTTAACCCTAACATTGTATAAGCAAGGGCTAGTGCATCTGACAGGTTCAAGAATAAGGGAAAACAACATTATTCGAATCTTAAGTCCTGAGGAAAAACTTAAAAGCCAACAAAAAATTCAAAGGAGAATTCTACTAATGTAGAAAACGTGGACACAAGGCTAAAGATTGCAAAAACAATAAGAACCAATACAAGGACTCAAGAAAAAGCCTGCGTCATAGAGATAGATAACATTGTGGCTATAATCTTAGAATTTAAGGGAAAAAAAACAAATGGTAAGTCAATGAAACAGATAGAAGAAATGAACATGATGCAGCTGCAACGGGCATTGCCCCAGGACACGACCAAAGCCTACAATGATGAAACAGAGTCAAACAAAGTCCAAACAAAGACAATCACAATAGCGTTTGAAAGGAAACAAAGAGAAAGCTAAACCTTAAGGCCCCGTTGCCTAAGCAAGGATGCATGACGATGAGCTCCCCCAAACGAAGAAGCAGCAAGCAAGCGGCTCCTAACAAAACCGGTAATATCTTACTCACGGCGTCAACTGGTCTGGACTGAGAACGCTGAACCCTAAAGTTGTGTTCATACCAGAGAATATATACGGTCGCTGAGAGGCAGAGTTGTGCTATAATGCTGCCAATCTCTTGGCCCCTGAGGTGCTCAGCCCAAGGAACGAGATCATCCCAAGGAAAGGCAGGCCAAGAAACAGATGTACGCGGAGTAATGCAGCTCTAGATAGAGGCAGAATAGGATCAAGAGCAGAAAAGGTTCCGTTGACCCTCATCGAACAAACCATAGAGAACACAAACATTCTGAACCCCTTGTGCTCCAAATCTGAAAAATTTGTCTCAAGTTCACGGCCGCTCTCTAGATGCAAGCCATAGAAGAAAGGAACGCCTCGGAATGTCAAGCTGAAGCTACAGCAAATGGTGTGTAGAAGTCTCCGCACTCCTACTTTGGATCATCTCCCAAGTGGATTTGGTGGTGACGTTCCCCAAAGGGTCATCTAACCACCTGATATAATCCGGTACTCTAGCCCGAGGGCTAAAATTAAACACATTCCAAATGGGTCAAAGCTCTAAACATCCCTGTGATCACCCTCCATGATAGCTTAGACTCAAGAATCCAACAGAATACCAAAGGAGGTGAACAGTCGAGCAACGAGGCACTTCGAGATGCGACTGCAAGGCAGCCAATGATCGGTCGATAAGGCAGTATCAAGCCCATCGCCTATAACATTACGAAATGCTCCAGAGCAAAGGCGACAAAATGATAGAATCTGATGCCAACACCATGATGCTAGACTCGTCGCACAAATCATCCAAGGGTTCTAACTCCTAGAGCAGAGGCGACAAAAAAGTTTAAAGAAGTTCTAACTCCTAGAGTTCAAAATTTTTGTGACCCCTTGAGATTGCACTAATCTTCAAGAAGAACGCCCAAGCCACCATCTCCAATTCATCGTTTCTAGCCTCAAATGGGGCCAATTGGAATGGAGTGTGAATGGTTCATTTACTTCATGAGAAAGACTGCTCTCTCCTACATGTATGAAGACCCATTTCATGTGGAGTTCCTAATCCTAACATTGTATAAGCAAGGGCTAGTGCATCTGACAGGTTCAAGAATAAGGGAAAACAACATTATTCGAACCTTAAGTCCAGAGGAAAAATTCAAAAGCCAAACAACAAATTCAAAGGAGAATTCTACTACTGTAGAAAACGTGGACACAAGGCTAAAGACTGCAAAAACAATAAGAACCAATACAAGGACTCAAGAAAAAGCCTGCGTCATAGAGATAGATAACATCGTGGCTGTAATATCAGAATTTAAGGGAAAAAAACAAATGGTAAGTCAGTGAAATATATAGAAGAAATGAACATAATGCAGCTATAACTGGTATTTCCCCGGGACACGACCAAAGCCTACAATGATGAAACAGAGTCAAACAAAGTCCAAACAAAGACAATCACAACAGCGTTTGAAAGGAAACAAAGAGAAAGCTAAACCTTAAGGCCCCATTGCCTAAGCAAGGATGCATGACGATGAGCTCCCCGAACGAAGAAGCAGCAAGCAATCGGCTCCTAACAAAACCTGTAATATCTTATTCACGGCGTCAACTGGTCTGGATTGAGAACGCTGAACCCTAAGGTTGTGCTCATACCAGACAGCATACACGGTCGCCGAGAGGCAGAGTTGTGCCATAATACTGCCAATCTCTTGGCCCCTGAGGTGCTCAGCCCAAGGAACGAGATCATCCCAAGGAAGGGCAGGACAAGAAACAGATGTACGTGGAGTAATGCAGCTCTAGATAGAGGTAGAATAAGAACAAGAGCAGAAAAGGTTCCGTTGACCCTGATCAACCTAACCAAAGAGAACCCAAACATTCTGAACACCCTGTGCTCCAAATCTCAAAAATTTGTCCCAAGTTCACGGCCGCTCTCTAGATGCAAGCCATAGAAGAAAGGAATGCCTCGGAATGTCAAGCTGAAGCCACAGGAAATGGTGTGTAGAAGTCTCCGCTCTCCTACTTCAGATCATCTCCCAAGTGGATTTGGTGGTGACGTTCCCCAAAGGGTCATCTAACCACCTGATATAATCCAGTACACCAGCCCGAGGGCTAAAATTAAACCCATCCAAAATGGGTCAAAGCTCTAAACATCCCTGTGATCACCCTCCATGATAGCTTAGACTCAAGAATCCCACAGAAGACCAGAGGAGGTGAACAGTCGAGCAACGAGGCACTTCGAGAGGCGACCGCAAGGTAGCCAATAATCGGTCGACAATGCTGTATCAAGCCCATCGCCTATAACATTACGAAATGCTCCAGAGCAAAGGCGACAAAATGATAGAATCTGGTGCCAACACCATGATGCTAGACTTGTTGCACAAATCATCCAAGAGTTCTAACTCCTAGAGCAAAGGCGACAAAAAAGTTTAAAGAAGTTCTACCTCCTAGAGTTCAAAATTATTGTGACCCCTTGAGATTGCACTAATCTTCAAGAAGAACGCCCAAGCCACCATCTCCAATTTATCATTTCTAGCCTCAAATGGGGCCAATTGGAATGGAGTGTGAATGGTTCATTTACTTCATGAGGAAGACTGCATGCATACAGACCCATTTCATGTGGAGTTCTTAACCCTAAAATTGTATAAGAAAGGGCTAGTGCATCTGACAGGTTCCAGAATAAGGGAAAACAACATTATTCGAAACTTAAGTCCTGAGGAAAAATTAAAAAGCTAAACAACAAATTCAAAGGAGAATTCTACTACTGTAGAAAACGTGGACACAAGGCTAAAGATTGTAAAAACAATAAGAACCACAACAAGGACTCAAGAAAAACCCTGCGTCATAGAGATCGATAACATCGTGGCTGTAATCTCAGAATTTTAGGAAAAAAAAAACAAATGGTAAGTCGGTGAAATAGATAGAAGAAATGAACATAATGCAGCTATAACGGGCATTGCCCCAGGACACGACCAAAGCCTACAATGTTGAAACAGAGTCAAACAAAGTCCAAACAAAGACAATCACAACACCGTTTGAAAGGAAACAAAAAGAAAGCTAAACCTTAAGGCCACATTGCCTAAGCAAGGATGCATGATGATGAGCTCCCCCGAACGAAGAAGCAGCAGGCAAGCGGCTCCTAACAAAACCTGCAATATCTTGGTCACGGCGTCAACTGGTCCGGGCTGAGAACGCTAAACCCCTAAGGTTGCGCTCATACCAGAGAAAATATACGGTCGCTGAGAGGGAGAGTTGTGCTATAATGCTGCCAATCTCTTGGCCCCTGAGGTGCTCAGCCCAAGGAACGAGATCATCCCAAGGAAGGGTAGGCCAAGAAATAGATGTACGCGGAGTAATGCAGCTCTAGACTGAGGCAGAATAGGAACAAGAGCAGAAAAAGTTTCGTTGACCCTCATCAACCAAACCATAGAGAACACAAACATTCCGAACCCCTTGTGCTCCAAATCTCAAAAATTTGTCTCAAGTTCACGGCCGCTCTCTAGATGCAAGCCATAGAAGAACGGAATGCCTCGGAATGTCAAGCTGAAGCCACAGCAAATGGTGTGTATAAGTCTCCGCTCCCCTACTTCGGACCATCTCCCAAGTGGATTTGGTGGTGACGTTCCCCAAAGGGTCATCTAACCACCTGATATAATCCAGTACACCAGCTCGAGGGCTAAAATTAACCACATCCCAAATGGGTCAAAGCTGTAAACATCCCTTGATCACCCTCCATGATAGGCTAGACTCAAGAATCCCACAGAAGACCCGAGGAGGTGAACAGTCGAGCAACGAGGCACTTCGTGAAGCGACCGCAAGGCAGCCAATAATCTGTCGACAAGGATGTATCAAGCCCATCGCCTATAACATTACGAAATGCTCTAGAGTAAAAGCGAAAAAATGATAGAATCTGATGCCAACACCATGATGCTAGACTCGTCGCACAAATCATCCAAGAGTTCTAACTCCTAGAGCAAAGGCAACAAAAAAGCTTAAAGAAGTTCTAACTCCTAGAGTTCAAAATTATTGTGACCCCTTGAGATTGCACTAATCTTCAAGAAGAACGCCCAAGCCACCATCTCCAATTTATCGTTTCTATCCTCAAATGCGGCCAATTGGAATGCAGTGTGAATGGTTCATTTACTTCATGAGGAAGACTGGTCTCTCCTACATGTATGAAGACCCATTTCATGTGGAGTTCTTAACCCTAACATTGTATAAGCAAGGGCTAGTACATCTGACAGGTTCAAGAATAAGGGAAAACAACATTATTCGAACCTTAAGTCTTAAGGAAAAATTCAAAAGCCGAACAACAAATTCAAAGGAGAATTCTACTACTGTAGAAAACGTGGACACAAGGCTAAAGATTGCAAAAACAATAAGAACCAATACAAGGACTCAAGAAAAAGCCTACGTCATAGAGATAGATAACATCGTGGCTGTAATCTCAGAATTTAAGGAAAAAAAAATGGTAAGTCAGTGAAATAAATAGAAGAAATAAACATAATGCAGCTATAACAGGCATTTCCCCAAGACACGACCAAAGCCTACAATGATGAAACAGAGTCAAACAAAGTCCAAACAAAGACAATCACAACAGCGTTTGAAAGGAAACAAAGAGAAAGCTAAGTCTTAAGGCCCCATTGCCTAAGCAAGGACGCATGACGATGAGCTCCCCCGAAAGAAGAAGCAGCAAGCAAGCGGCTCCTAACAAAACATGTAATATCTTACTCACGGCGTCAACTGGTCTGGACTGAGAACGCTGAACCCTAAGGTTGCGCTCATACCAGAGAACATATACGGTCGCTGAGAGGCAGAGTTGTGCTATAATGCTGCCAATCTCTTGGCCCCTGAGGTGCTCAGCCCAAGGAACGAGATCATCCCAAGGAAGGGCAGGCCAAGAAACAGATGTACGCGGAGTAATGCAGCTCTAGACAGAGGCAGAATAGGAATAAGAGCAACAAAGGTTCCGTTGACCCTCATCAACCTAACCATAGAGAACATAAACATTCTGAACCCCCTGTGCTCCAAATTTCAAAATTTGTCTCAAGTTCACGGCCGCTCTCTAGATGCAAGCCATAGAAGAAAGGAATGCCTCGGAATGCCAAGCTGAAGCCACAGCAAATGGTGTGTAGAAGTCTCCGCTCTCCTATTTCGGATCATCTCCCAAGTGGATTTGGTGGTGACGTTCCCCAAAGGGTCATCTACCCACCTGATATAATCCGGTACACCAGCCCGAGGGCTAAAATTAAACACATCCCAAATGGGTCAAAGCTCTAATCATCCCTGTGATCACCCTCCATGATAGCTTAGACTCAAGAATCCCACAGAAGACCAAAGGAGGTGAACAGTCGAGCAACGAGGCACTTCGAGAGGCGACCGCAAGGCAGCCAATAATCGGTCGTCAAGGCTGTATCAAGCCCATCGCCTATAACATTACGAAATGCTCCAGAGCAAAGGCGACAAAATGATAGAATCTGATGCCAACACAACGATGGTAGACTCGTCGCACAAATCATCCAAAAACTCCTCCCTTGAAGGAGGTTCGATTGAACAGCGAGGCCAAAGTGGGGAAGGATCAGAATGGAGCAACCAAATGTGCTTCACAATCGACTCCTGGTTCCACTTGACAAGACATGGGCCACCCTCACGCCAAAGATAGCAAAGATGCTGCCCCCCCCCCCCCCCCCCCCCCCCCCCCCCCCCCCCCCCCCCGGGGTTAGAGAAATGCATATGATAGCATATGACAGTGAATAAGAGGTCCATAACCAAATGTAGGAGAAGATGCCATCCAAAAGAGGCTTGCTGTCTACATACCACAATCGATAAATAATAAGCGACACTCTTAGCTACCGGACTGAGCACTGCCCAAGACTGAAACCCAGAACGCCATGAATATCACTCTGAGTTGCATAATCAACTCCAGTAAAAAAAAAGTAGAACTCTTTGTTGCATTTGAGGAAAGCCCTGAAAGAATAGCGAAATGATCCAAAACTGCACGAACTACTGTAATACCGTGTAAATCCCCCCAAGAGAAAATCATCAGGTCATCGCCGAAGCAAAGGTGAGTGAGGCCAGTGCGATGATGGCATGGGTGATAATGAAATTGCAACTCATCAGTAGCCCGGCGAAGTAGACCTTAGACACCCTTCATAGCAATAACATAGAGATAAGTAGAGAGCATGTCATCCTGACGAGTGCCCCGACTAGAGTGGAAGAAACCCTCAAGCTCGGCCTTACTGACGCAGAAATGTAGGCTATAGAAAGGCCCTCTCGGACCCTAGTAACCATGATCTCAGGAAACCCCATACTCCTCATACTCGCTAGGATGAAGTCCTAACAAACTGCGTCAAAGCCTTTGCAAATATCAACCTTCAGCGAAAAACGCGGCGAAACCTGAATGTGATAGCCTGATGCGCCTCAGATTTACGCATCTTTTAATTGTTAGTTTAATTATTTTACACCTATTTAATTATGCTCTACACTCATTTTGACAATTTTTATGTTTAACATGTTTGAAATTAAAGTTTCGAAAATTGTCAAATTTTGGTGCACATAAGACAAATTCGACGCGTAAATAATTAAATCAATCAATTTGAGATTCGAGACAAGAACGTATAAGCCCGACCCGCACCTGCACTATTCATCATCTTCAACCCAAATCACCCCAGCCCATCAACCTCAACCCTATGTCAGGTCCAGCACCGGCCCAACTTCACCGGCTCATACACCCACGTCCCAACAGTAGCACAGGCCTGACTCTGAGGCCCACCACCATCTCCACCTCAAGCTCAGCCCGCACCCAACCCACACCGTCATTATCAACCTCGGCCCAAACGCAGGCCCACGTACAGTCCCACGTACAGCCCACCAACACCAAGCACCGTCAACATCATCACTAGATCACCTTCAGGCCCGTCAACCATCAGCAGGCCCATCATCAACACCAGGCCCAATCGTCACCTCTGAGATCAAGCCCGCCACCAGTGTCCAGGCTACACCAGTACACGTAGGGTTCAAGGAGCAGAGAAAGTCGGTTTTGGGGGAAGGATTTAAACTAGATTTTAGGCTCTATTTTTGGGGAGTTCTGGACCATTGCCCCTGTTTTCTCTCTTTTACCACTTTCTCTCTCTCCTCTCAGCTTCTCAATTTCTTTTTCTATTTTTTTCCGTTAATTTGGAACAGGAGCGAAATTAGCGTGAAGACCGACATAAGTTCGTTCATCTCCTTCTTCACCAGATCATCCTTGATGAAGAGCTAACTTGCTCTCTGGGGTTAGATAAAATCATAGCCTTTGCTTTTTTTTACTTTTAATTCGGGTTAATTTGATTGTTTGCATGAATTGCTTGGTTGAGATAAATACTTTTAAGTATTATATTTTTATTGTTTATTCAATTGATATGATTATTGAGTTTGTAACCTTTTATTGTTGATATTGATATTTATAAATTAATTCTTTGTGCTGGTAGCCTTAGGAGTAATAAATCAAGCAATAATATTAACCGAATTGTTAATTAAAACCTATCTTCCCTATGCTTTAGTTAGATAGGGTCAATACGTAATAATTAACAATATGTTAGATAGAGCCTATTTTCCTTCTGTTTTAGTTAGATAAGGTCAATACGCAATACTAACAACATTATCATAGTAGGTTGAAACTTGTAACCTCAACCACTTACCCGTGTGACAATCAATAATCCCAATTTAAGAGTTAAAGCAAAAATAATTGGCTAATGATGGATTCAAAACCCTAAGCTCCAATTTAATGCACGTTCCCGATTAGTAGTAGATTACTTTAGTTTAATTGTCCTTTTCTAGATTAATTAACATAAGGATATCACTTTTCCTTAAATCGATTTAGGACACAGATTAAATTCACGCACTCTTAGTCCCTGTGGTTCGATACCCTCTCGCCCTATACTTCAATTTAGGTGTGTTTAATAGATAGGATTTTATATTAAATTTTTACTGATGTAGCAAAACACATCAAGATTTTGGCGCCATTGCCGAGACTAGGCAACCTTCATGATTTTATTTTTGTAATTTTCTTTGATTTTTGACTTTCTATTTCTTCTTTAATTTAAAATTAATTTATTTTATTTTTTAACCCAAGATTTGAAATCTTAATTTAAGATTTTTAATTTTTAATTCGCTTTAATTGTTATTGTCTATTTCCTTAAAAAAAATTAAAAATTTAATTTTCTTTTTATTAGCATTATTTTCTTGTGATTTTCGTGCATAAGTAGATTTTAGGGTATCTTGTTGTTTGTCTCTTTTTTTTTTAGTATTTGTTTTGTCTGTTTTATTTGTTTTGCTTATTTAATTTTTAATTTACTTGCTTCGTGTGGTTAATTTCTCATGCACGATCGTCGCTCTTTGTCTCTTGACCTTACCGTATTTGACCCTGAAATTGAAAGAACTTTAAGAGACCGTAGAGCCCAACATCGAGTAAAATCCGCTAATGCTAACTCTTATTTAGTAATGGTTAATGAACAACAACCACGTGCGCTCATAGAGTATTTTACTCCCACTACATATGCCTCACCGTCTTGCATTAGGTTTCCACCCGTAGCCCATCAGTTCGAGCTTAAGCCACATACTATACAGATGCTTCCTTCGTTCCATGGCTTAAGCAATGAGAACCCGTATAGTCACTTGGACAGTTTCATGAAGGTTTGATCAACCTTTAGAATTCTTAATGTTAGTGATGACGCCATCTTACTTCGCCTTTTTCCTTTCTCTTTGAAGGATAAAGCTAAGTATTGGTTAGGCACCTTACTTAGCGGGATGATTAGCACCTGGACTCAAATGCAACAAGAATTTCTTAAGAAATTCTATCCCATTAGTAAGACTAACACTGCTAGGAGAGCCATTAACACTTTCGCCCAACTTCCTACTGAGGAGTTTCACGAGCATTGGGATAGGTTTAGGGAACTCTTACGAGCTTGTTCACATCATGCTATCCCTAAATGGCAACTAGTTCAAAACTTTTATTGAATGAAAAGGGTCAACAAACTGTTGATGCCTCATGTGGTGGTAAGTTCCTTAGAAAGAATGAGAATGAGGCATGGGAATTGTTCAAACTTTTGAATGAGAATTCACAACAATTTGCCGCACATGCACGTCTTAATGCTACTAGGTTAAATAGAGGGGTCAATGAGATTGCTCACACCTCCATCTTAGATAAGAAAGTAGACTCTCTTGCCTCTCCTGTAGAGCAGTTAACTTCCCCTTTTAAAATGACATTGGCCCCCTTTACTATACCTAATGTGTCTCATGTTTCAAATGTGCATAGTGCTTACTCTTCATACTCTAGTGTCTCTCATTCTACACATGACTGCCCCTCTGCTTCACCTTATGTGGAGTGGTCAGAGGAACAAGTCAATGCAGCCCAAGGATTCTCACGAAACGACCCATACTCCAACACGCACAATCCAGGTTGGAGAAACCATCCTAACGTCTCCTGGAGGCAAGGAGGAGAAGGGCAGTTCATGCCACAACAATAGAAACCACAAACTCAACAATCTGGTATGCCCCGATTTGTCGGTTTTCAACCGCAAGGGTATGCTTCTAACTAATCTCAACCTCTTAATTTGAGCTCTAATTCAAATTTTGAAGAGAAGGTTTTGAGTGCGCTGAAAGGTTTAGAAATTAATTCCCAACTCCTCCACTCTCATACACAATCGATTTCAAAGCTAGAAACCCAAATAGGTCAACTAGCTAATACTCTGAATAGGAGAAATGAGGGAAGACTCCCTAGCCAGGCTATAGAGAACCGTAGGAATTGTGCAAGATAAGACAACTATCCTTCCCAGTAAGAAGAAGCAAAATCTATTACAGTGTTGAGAAATGGGAAGGAGGTTGACAATGGAGTGAGTGCTAAAAGTGAAGTATCCATGAACGGTGAGGAAGAAGAGAAGAGCAAGGAGAGAGAAAAAGAGACCGATGAGGTCACGCACCCTTCTCCCATTCCTAAAGCCTCTGATCTTCCCTCAACATATGAACCTAGAGTATCCTTCCCCCAAGCTTTTGTTGCACCACATCCAAATGGGAAGGACAAGAAGTGGGAAGATATTTTGGAGATGTTTAGGCAAGCAAAGATAAACATTCCCCTTATTGATGGGATGAAATAGACCCCGGCATTTGCGAAGTTCATTAAGGATCTACTGAACCAAAAGAGGCAATCTAGAGCACATCTGCCTAAAAAAGTGTTTTTAGCCGAGCAAGTAAGCTCTATTTCTGAAGTGTGACACTCCACTTAAGTGCAAAAACCCTGGTGTCCTCACCATCTCTTGTTCACTTGGAGACTAACCGATCGATAAAGCCTTACTGGACTTAGGAGCGAGTGTCAACATTATTCCTTACTCGATTTATGAGAAGTTAGGCCTAGGAGAGTTGCAATCCACCATGGTGACCTTGCAGTTAGTAGATAGATCAACTAGGATCCCCCTTGGTGAGCTGATTAACGTGCTAGTAAGGATAGACAAAGCCATGTTTCCTGCTTATTTTCTTGTGCTAGATATGGAACCTTCTAGTCATTCGAAAAATAATATCCCTGTCATTCTAGGTCGACCTTTCTTAGTGATGGCCAATGCTACCATTAACTGTAGATCCGGGGTGATGGATGTTAGTTTTGTAAACATGACTATTAGGTTAAACATTTTTAAGGCTTCTTTCTCACCCACTAGTGAGGATGAGTTAGAGTGCTTTTGTGTGGATATTGCTGATGATTTGGTGGATCAAACACTCTCCTCTACCCTAGTTAGCAACCCTCTTGATGAAAATGCAAAACCTTCTAAAGAGATGCAACGAAGGTCAAACTCAGACATGAAAGAAGTCTTAGGCTGGGATAAGAATCACGATGTTATGGTTCAGGAGGAAATTGTATTGGGCCATAGGTTATCTAAGGAGGGCATTGAGGTTGATAGAGCTATGATAGATATGAATGTGAACTCGCCCCCTCCCTCAAATGTGAAACAAGTTAGAGTCTTTCTAGGTCATGTGAGTTTCTATAAGGGATTCCTTAAGGATCGTGGGAAGTTAGCTAGACCATTGACTAGTGTGCTATCTAAGGACATATCAGTTGAGCTCAATGTGTCTTGGTTAAATGCTTTTCATAAGCTTCGATCTACACTTGTTGTTGGCCCCATTAGGTGTCCACCCGTCTACTCTCTCCCTCCTGAAATCACGTGTGACATTTCTGATTGTGCTATAGATGTTGTCGTAGGTGAGCTCGATGAAGTTGTTTCTTTGGTTGATGCCATTACTTGATCTTCGCTGTACCCATTGCGCCCGGTTGAAGGCGTAAAACTTAGCTTTCTGAGGAGGCTGCCTAGGTTTGTTTTTTCTTGTTTTAGTTTAGTTTTTGACCTAATTAGTTGCTTCGAGGCTTGTTTTCTCTCTTTTCAGGTTCTTGTGCTAGATTGAAGGAATCATATATACATGTCCACGCCGTCTCGTCAAGTTGTATTGCTCCATCTCACTTATCTCTTGTGCTCTAATGATTGATGTTGTTGCATTGAGGACAATGCATGATTCAAGTGTGGGGGTGAGGCTCATTCGCATGTGCCCATTTTTTGGTCGAATTTTTAAAATTTTGAACATTTTTTGTGCATTTTGAGCGTGCATCATAACCGCTTAGCCAAGTTTTCCTTGATCGACGCGTATATTATGACGACAGTGGGATTAATTGTTTATTTCGTTCTCTTAATTCTATAAAGTTAAATGATTCTACTTTATACTTGTTAATGAGTATTGTTGATCATTATTGATATTAATGGGTTTTACTCATGCCGCTCACATACTCACTATGCACAGGACTTTCGTGTTGTGGAAAATCTAAAAATTTGAGTAAATAATCCTATATATCTTGAGTTTTGCAGGCTTGCTCTATTGGTTTATCCTAATCCTTGCCTTTTGATGCAATGTAAAGTACTTGTTGAGTAATGTCGAATGTAAAGTTGAGGTATTTGTTATGCGAGAGTTCAAAAATTGGATGGAAAAAGAAGAGGAAACAGAAAAAAGAGAAAAGAAAAAGAAAAAAGAAAAAAAGGAAAAAAATGGAAGTAAAGAAAGAAAAAAGTTTCCTCCAAAAAAAAAAAAAAAAAAAAAAAAGAGCAAAAGACAAAGAAGAAAGTGAAAATTGAAGTGTGTTCATGATAAAGTTGTTCTTCTTTTGTGCAATATCAAGGTCAAAATATTGTAAAGTGATCACTCATATACCACTTAGAATTTTCAACGTATGAGCATGTATTTAGGTGATTCAATGGTGTGGGTGCACAAAACCTTTACATATTTGGTTGGGTAGCAAGAATTTGAGGAGATTCGATAACATGAAATCCTAATCACTTTCACTTGTGTGCTTAAATTACTTGAATAGTTCCTATTAGTTGATACAAGGTCAATGAAATTCTATGATGAGTTTTGAAGTGCAATCATCTAAATTCATAGAATCAGAGAATGCTCTAGATGATTTAATCTTGTCTTGAACTGTAATATAGGTGTTAATCTCGGAAAACTTTGTGATGGTTGGGATGGTTGGGGTAGTTGGTCATTGTAATTTTTATGTTAAATCATATGCTTTGCTCGAGGACTAGCAAAGGTTAAGTGTGGGAGTGTTGACGCGCCTCATATTTACGCATCTTTTAATTGTTATTTTAATTATTTCACACCTATTTAATTATAGTTTTACACTCATTTTGGCAATTTTTATGTTTAACAGGATTGAAATTAAAGTTTCGAAAATTATCAAATTTTGGTGCAAATAAGACAAATTCAATACGTAAACAATTAAATCAAGTAAATTCGAGATTCGAGACAAGAACTTATAAGCCCGACCCGCACCTGCACTATTCATCATCTTCAACCCAAGCCACCCTAGCCCATCAACCTTAACCCTGCATCAGGTCCAGCACCGGCCCAACTTCATCGGCTCAAACACCCATGGCCCAACAGCAGCACAAGCTCGACACCGAGGCCCAACACCATCTCCACCTCAAGCTCAGCCCGCATTGAACCCACACCGTCATCATCAACCTCGGCCCAAACGCAAGCCCACAACAACCCACCGACACCAAGCACCGTCAACATCATCACCAGATCACCTTCAGGCCCATCAACCACCAGTAGGCCCATCATCAACACTAGGCCCAATCGTCACCTCCGAGCTCAAGCCCGTGACCAGCGTCTAGGCCACACCAGTACATGTAGGGTTCAGGGAGGGGAGAAATTCAGCTTTGGGGGAAGGATTTAAGCTAGATTTTAGGCTCTATTTTTGGGGAGTTCTGGACTACCGCCCCTGTTTTCTCTCTTTTGCCTCTTTCTCTCTTTCCTCTCAGCTTCTCAATTTCTTTTTCTATTTTTTTTCGTTAATTTGGAACAGGAGCGAAATTAGCGTGAAGACCGACATGAGTTCGTTCATCTCCTCCTTCACCGGATCATCCTTGATGGAGAGCTAACTTGCTCTCTGGGGTTAGACAAAACCTTAACCTTTACTTTTGTTTACTTTTAATTCGGGTTAATTTGATTGTTTACATGAATTGCTTGGTTGAGATAAATACTTCGAAGTATTATATTTTTATTATTTATTCAATTGATATGATTATTGAGTTTGTAACCTTTAATTTTTTATATTGATATTTATAAATTTATTCTTTGTGCTTGTAGCCTTAGGATTAATTAATCAAGCAATAGTATTAAACGAATTGTTAATTAAAGCCTATCTTCCCTATGCTTTAGTTTGATAATGTCAATACGTAATAATTAACAATACGTTAGGTCAAGCCTATTTTCCTTATGTTTTAGTTAGATAGGGTCAATACGCAAAACTTACAACATTATCATAGTAGGTTGAAGCTTGTAGCCTAAACAACTACCCGTGTGACAATCAATAATCCTAATTTAAGAGTTGACGTAAAAATAATTGGCTAATGATGGATTCAAAACCCTATGCTCCAATTTAATACACGTTCCCGATTAGTAGTAGATTACTTTAGTTTAATTGTCGTTTTCTAGATTAATTAACACAAAAATATCACTTTTTCTTAAATCAATTTAGGTCATAGATTAAATTCATGCACTCTTAGTCCCTGTGGTTCGACACCCTCTCGCCCTACACTTCAATTTAGGTTTGTTTAATAGATAGGGTTTTATATTAAATTTTGATAGACGTACAAAAACACATCATAGTCACGCATAAGCTCCTGAATCAACACAATGCTATCTAAAATTCAATGGCTTGGGATAGAGGTAGTCTGAGCATCATTAATCAGCCCAAGAAGGACGCCTTTCAACTTGTTTGTAAGGATCTTAATAGTGCACTACAGATCACATTGCAGCATGGGATTGGGCGAAAGTCACCAAAAGTGGCGGGATTCTCAGCTTTAGGCACAAGACAAAATCTTGATGGTCTCAAAGTACCCAACATGCACCATGAAGAGAAAAACAACTGCACAGCTCGGATAACCTCACCGCTCACAACCTCCCAAGCGCTCTTAAAAAAGAGGGATGTATAACCATCAGGCCCAGAGTCCCTATCATCACCAATAGATAAGAGGGTATCACAAACCTCAATAGCTGAGATCTAGGAAATGAATGGGTGAGCCTAATCCTAAGAAATATGAGCCTCAAAGAGATCTGAATCATCCTCAGTCAGTGGACCACTAGGCTCAGTCAACAATTCCTGAAAGAAGGCAACCCCAGTGTGAGAGATCAACTGTGCATCAAAGGTCTTCACACCATCTGGACCAATAATCGAAGAAATTCAGTTGTTGGCCTGTTTTTGGAGAATAGATTGATATAAAAATCGAGAGCTCTAATTCCCGAGAGAAATCTAATGCGAGACTTCTGTTGGCAGAAGGCCTCCTCATCACAACATAAACGCGAATACTCAAAGTAAAGTCGGCGCTCCTCTAAATGAATGGTAGGATACTCAAGGTCTTCATCTAAGGCTCGCTAACCCAAGGCCCAAGCATCATGAGCCACCTCAACTCTGGCTGAAATACAACTGAAGTGCCGAGAGTTTAAGACCTTCAACTCACTCTTCAGCAACTTTAGCTTCTGAGTGAGCTGATACATCGGGGTACCTTGAATACAAGAGTCCCAGACTCTCCAAACAATAGGAAGGAAGTCCTCATGATCAGCCTAAAAGTTAAAGAACATGAAAGGAAGTCGATGGGCATATGATGTTCCCCAAGCACTCTAACAATAATAGCATTGTGATAAGACACTATAAGGGGAGCAAGAACCTTAGCAGAAGCAATAGGGAAGTCTGTGGCTAGCCCTCACTGACAAGGAACCAGTCAAGGCGCTTGAGGATCAATCTGTCACCCTTAGTGTTGTTGGACCATGTGAAATGAAGTCTAGAGAAAAAAAAAGAGGGGTAAGCTCAGCCGTAGTGATGCACTCTTGAAAATCATTAATATGGCCGAGCCAATCTCTTCGCCGTCGCATCTATCAGAGGGACTAAGAATGGCATTGAAATCCCCAAGCAAGATGCAATGCTCACCTAGAAGAACAGTCCCAACACCTCGCAAGTAGTCCTAGAGCTCTCAACAAAGGTCTAGCTCATTAAAGCCATAAACAAATGTAGCAAGAAAGCCCACAACTCCAAATCAATAAGAAACATGACATATAAAAAACTGATCACCTCCTCGAATCAAACCAACTCAATAAACATCTAGGTCCCAGGCAACAATAATACAACAGCAAGAGTAGCAGACACCATGGTAGAGGAATTGCCACCAATCAGTACATTTAGCTATCACAAACTCCACATCAATTAGCTTGGTTTTAGTCTCAACCAAGCCAACAACAAATAATCGATTGGAAGATATCCAATCATGTACTGCAGGAGATGAATCGGTGTTTTGAAGGCCCCTAATGTTCCAACATCCAACTATCATGGTGAAAAATCTATGAAGCAACATGACCCCTATGTCGGGAAGCCATACTGGAAAGTGGCCCAACATGAGGGGCGACCACGGGAGCCTCAACACAACGGAAGTAGAGGTGTCCAACAAATGCTCAAACTAGTTCTACATGCTGAGGCTTGACACACTGGCCTCTCGATTCAGGGTGCATAGAATTGGAGTAGTGATCCCAACAATGGCATCTTGAGCATTTTCCACCTCAGAAGGGACATCCAGTGAACTCGGATCTTGCAAGTCACAAGAAGACGAAGAGATGGGCGCTATAAATTTAGTGAAATTTCTCGGAGGAAAAGAAATAGAACCAGTAGCTAAAAGGACGGTGTGAGTGGCTGAATAATCTTGTGTGGCAACTAAACTCAATCTCCAAACCCTTCCTGAGGCATGCTTAGGATACTAAGCAGCAGGGTGGTGCTGAGCCGCTACCCCAAAAGAACCAAAAATAGGAGCTGAAGAGTATAGTCCATCAAGACATGAAGCACGCATCCCAGAAGCAAAAGAAATGCATGGCCCATGATCTGGCCTAGCTAGAGTAGCATATGGCCCACAAGGCCCCAGAGAATTAAGTATAATCCCCTCCTCTCCTAACACATGCTTGCTGCCCAAATTCATCCTCCTTCCTCATCCTAATACGCGGCCCAATAGGCCCAACAGCCTCCTCCTCCTCCCTTGCATTAATGCGTGGCCCATGACTAGGCCCATTAGAAACAACCAGCCTAAGTGAGAGATATCTCTCCGAATTTATCCCATTGTCTCTTGAGCTAGTAATAATTGGCCCACTAGAGGGAAGGCCCTCCAAATTGGGCCCATTTCCCCTAAAGCTAGCATTAGATAGCCCATTAAAGGAAAGCCTCACCAAATTGGACCCGATGAACAATATAACCGAACGGATAGTGGACAACAATGTTACCAGGCACATTTGCAAAAATGGAGGAATGTTCTAGAAGTATCAGAAAGTTATGATTGACATGGACAATTCTACAACAGTACTAATCTTGGGAATAGGGAAGATTTCTCTAAGACTCTCTTTTGGAAAATTTCTTACTTTATCAAATGTTCTGCATGTGTTCGAAATGTTTAGGAACTCGATATTTGGTAGTCCTTTTATCAAAGATGGCTTGAAGCTAGCTTTTGGCTCTCATTAACTTGTCCTAACTAGGAGCAATGAATTTGTGGGTAAGGGCTTTTGTAATGGAGGACTTTTCATTCTTGAGACTGTTTGAGTGAATGATAATGTTAGTAACTTCTTCCACTTACCTCGATGAGTCTCTTGACCTATGGCATGCTCGCTTAGCACACATGAATATCGAATCTATCACTTGACTTAAGAAATTGAATCTAAAATCTAATTTTAGTAATGCCAACTTTCCTAAATGCAAAGTATGTGTATAAGCTAAACGTGCTAAAAAGCTCTTTAAATCAACTGAGAGACAAATAAAACTTCTTGAGTTAGTTCATACTGACTTAGGGGGACTTCAAAAACTAGATGAGTAAACTTGAACAATATATTATATAACATTTGTAGATGATTACTTTATATACGTCTTAATATATCTCTTAATCATTAAAGATGAAAAAAAAATAAAAATCTTAAAATACAAAGTTGAAAGTTGAAAATCGACTAGGAAGAAAAATAAAGAGACTCGGGTTTGATAAAGGAGGTAAATATGACCCAAATTCGCTTAAGAAACAGGCAAGTAAAAAGGGATAATACATGAACAAACTGCTTGCTATTGTCCTCAATCCAATTATGTTGCTGGAACAAAAAATAAAACCTTAAATAACATGATAAATGCCATGCTCATTAGTTTTGGATTACTCAATAACAATTGGTGCAACAATATTACTTGCTTGTATTATACTAAATAGAGTTTCTCATAAAAAGTTGAATAAGACCACTTATGAACTATTTAGAGGTCATGCCCCTAACTTTAAACTTGAAAGTGTGGGTATCTCTAGCCAAGTTAGGATTACCTGATTTCAAACGAAAAAAAATAGGACTTACGAATGTTTACTCAACTTTTATCAGATATGCCCATCGTAGTGCTGCTTATCATTTTCTGATCAGGGGATCCATAATTTGTATCCATGTGGTAAGATTGTTGAATCTACCAAGTACTTTAAACATATATTCCCCATGAAAGCTAGTGGGGCACAACCTGTTAATTTTCCTTCATACACAATGTGATCAGACACTGGTCACACTTGCACTAATTATTTGGACACTCCTCAAATAAGAAGTAAAAGAGTTGGGAAAGAAACTAGCTTCAGAACTAATTTTATTGCTACCTTCCTAATAGAAGACAAGTTGATGAATGAAGGAATTGTGAGTGTTTATATGTTAGAAGAAGATCTCAAAACCATTGAAGGGGCCATGTAGTTAGTTCATTCAACCTTTTGGAAAGAGGCCATCAATGGTGAATTTGAATCAATTCTAAGTAATCATACATGGGAGTATCTTTCTAGTGGACGTAAATCGATTCGTTGCAAGTGGGTATTTAAAAGAAAGATGTAGGCTGATGGATTAAGTGATAAGTTTAAGGCAAGAATAGTGGGTAAGGGGTACACCCAGAAAAACGAGGTTTGACTGTTTTGAAACTTATTCATTAGTCACTAACTATTAGAACCTGGTTTGTTCTTGCATCTATTCATGATTTGATCGTACATCAAATGGATGTTAAACCACCTTTTTAAATGGTGTCTTTGAAGAAGAGATCTATATGAAACAAACAAAGGATTTTGCAGTACCAAATAAGAAAAGAAAATTTGCAAACTCATAAAATTTTTATACAATCGTAAATAGGCACCAAAATAGTGGCATGAGAAATTTAATAGCATGCTGATTGCTAATAATTTCTGTGTGTATGATGGGGACTCATTTTTTTTTTCCTAAATCTGTTTCGAATGGATGTGTTTTGTTTGTATATTGATGATATGTTAATTTTTGGAACAAACATGAATTTTGTCACAGAGAAAAAAAATTTTAAGCTCTAAATTTGACATAAAAAATCTAGGTGAGACAGACATGATTTAAGGAGTTAAGCTTATGAAAACTCCTGAAGGCATAAGCCTTAATCGATCTCACTATATTGAAAAGACACTTAAAAAATTCAACATGTTTAATGTTGGTCATCTAAGGACATCTTCCAAGTCTCTTGGGAATTCAACTTTTTGAATTTTTGGTCAAACTCTTCTTTCAATCTCTTGGAACCTTTTCCAAGTCTCTTGAGATTTCAATTTCATCAAATCCATCCTTTTAAGTATAACCAAGGGGAAGTATTTATAATACAAGTATGAAAAGACATGTCCCAAAACACACCCCAAAAAGGGGCGCCAAAATCTGGAAATTAACCGCTTGAAAATAGTTAAAAAACTGTCCTGTATGTCGACACACAGCTCTGCGCCGTGCGTTCTATAAGTTTGTGTGTCGACACACGGGCTCTGTGTGTCGATACACGTCTCTGCAATGCTGTTCTGTAGGATTATGTGTTGACACATGAGTCCTGTGCGTTGACACACATTCCATATGAGTAAAAACCACTTCAAACAACATTGGGACAAATTTCAAATACTTTATTATCAATTCTTATTTTGAAAATACACGAACATTATATGGATGATGTCAAGAATTTGTATATTTTACCGTATTATTGATAATTATACGTAAGCATCCTCCTTAAATGGGGAAGAATGGATTCGAGTCCAAAATATGTATTATGATAGAATTTTACTAACAGAGATATGATAAAATGTGATTATAAACATCGGCTGCCAAACGTACGCAAGTCTGCATCGTGCTTCCATGCATGCGCTAGAACCTGGAGCCTTAGACCTAGAATTTTCCATTGTTTATCAATCTTAAGTCCTAATGATACATGGGTACTTGCAAACTATTTTTTTCTTTTTATATATGTCGGTAACAAGTATAATCTCTTTCCTAAAGAGGAAAATCAATACATGAGGAGATGATGATAAGCTTTGAACTCATGACCTTTATTTAGAATGTTGGAAGACAAATGACTACATCAAACTATATATATTATAATTTTAGGTTACTGACATTACCCAGGTATTTTTTTTGTTTGTGTTAAGATAGCATCAACATACTCAAAATGTCTTTGTTATTGTCTTGGTGTCAACCGAAAAATGTTATGACAATTACACTAGCCTTTATAGAGAATATATAAATTGAATATTACGAGTTTGAGTCATTTATATTTATATATCCTCATATTTTAATATTAACTTAATTACAATGAAGCATATTATTGTTTAAATCTTTTTTCAGTTAGGCAATAGTAAAATTTTGTCAAAATTTAAAAAATTTTCATTAGAAAGCACATAGGTGGCACAATATTACAATAATATATATGGGCACTGTTAAAACTTTTAAAAAGGTTCGAAAAATTATAATAAGCCATGAATGCCCTTAGATGCGAAATACCAATATATTGCCTATATTTTTCATCATATAAACACTTTTTTGCTAAAAAATTCATCATAATCAAATAGCGGCTCATATATCTCATTTTGATATGCCATTTACACTAATTTCCTGAGATATTTTCAGCGATTTAATACATTTCATGAAAAAAAAACTTTTATGTTAATGAGCTAAAAATGATAAAGGATGGAGTGAATTAAAAAAGTATTGAAGAATATACAAATTAAGCATTCTTGAAGAATTGCATAAGAAACCTGACAATGTGTGCAAAGAGAACCAATTAAATCAAGATTCGATCGATCAAATCCATATTTTCTCGCTTTTGGATTTCCAATCAATCAGCCCCAATGGATCGAGCATGCTCTTCCTCAACTTATAGGGTATAGAAGTACTCATTCGTTTAGGGTTCTTCCATTTTTCTGCCACCTTAAGATCTTTCTCATTCTCGAGTTGGCATTGAAAATTTAGAGTCAATCAGAAGACTAAATCAGGATGAAACATGGATTGAATAAGGGATGGTGGCAACATCAATCAAGGAAGTCGACTTCTTCATGTTTTTTCTCTTCTTTATTCTTGTTTATTTGGTTTATTGTTTGAGATTCCAAAGGAGGAGTAGACTCCTAGTTTAGGGGTGATGAAGGTGCACAATCCATATCTCGGGTTTCATGATATATTTGTTGATCACTTTTATTATACAATTTCTGCACCTCTATGGGCAATTTGATTATAAGATCGGATTTTCATTCATATGCTTGAAATCATTCTTGATTTTTCAATTGATTAGCATGTTTAGGGTGTAAATGAGCTAAGTTAGCCCATGTGCCATCACAAGTCGGCTCAACATGAAGCTCGTAAGTCATTCAGCTTAGTAAGTCAACCTTGAGCCAATTAAAGCTGAAGCGCTTAGGCTAGCGCGCCTAAAGAATCCCATCTTAACATAATTTATTAGCTTATATATGTCCAAGTTAACCAAAATTTAGCCTAATAGAGCCAAGTTCAAGCCTAAATGACCTCAAGCAAGCCTAGCTTTAAGTCTAAATGGGCCTAGAAAACGATAGCATTGTTTGGTGCTTGTTGAGTCTAAATGAGCTGGGCCGGACTACAGTCTGTGATGAGCCAAGCTTGAGCATGAATTTTCAAACCTGGACAATTAAGATCATAACCTAGACCATTATGTATTGGATTTTAATGAATGATTCGAGTTTTACTTGTACTCAATCTTGAACGCATCTCTTATAATTTAGTTGGCTTTGACTTTTGAGCTAAATGGAATTCTTTAACATTTTTGAGATAACACATGCAACACTGCAACACCTAGGATAAAAAGTTCATTGGATTAGGTATGCCTTTATGCTAAACTTCCCTACCCCTTAATAGACAGTTGTTTCAAATTTAGAGTTTGTAGCCTAGATTCTCAAAGTCATCTTTGTAATGAGTCGTATGACTTGGATACAAAATTGGTGAACTCGAGCGCCATTTTGAATTTCATCATTTTATATTTTGTTTTATCATATTAAATCAATTCTTAGCCAAACTCGATTCATAATCACTTGAAAATGGATGATTTATGCTAAATATCAATTCCTTGTGGATACAACATTTATATACCAGATGGATGCTATGGCAAATTCGTACACTTGCAAATACATAATTTTACACCTACCTTAAAGTCACATAAGTGACTACCCATATATTTTTCAAAATCTTGCTCTATTATTAGCATTCTCTTATAAAGTTTTGCCAAATTCCAACAGAAGTTATTGGTTTGTTTAATAAAAATTTTATTTGTTTCATTAAAATAAGAAAGAGATTTAAAAATAAATATATAAATTTATCAATAAATGACAGTGCCATTGTGCTTGTATGTTATGCTTATTGGATCAAATGCAATGAAAGCCCAAATTTAATTCCAACGGCTATGCTCAGCGGGTATTTTGAGATATGATTTCAGTGTTTTGATTTTTTTTGATACTCTTAATTCTGTCCTATAAATAGGAGATTAGAATATTGTATTTTAGACATAAGAGTTTATCTTAATCTTACTCACCATTTTCTACTATAATTTCCCTCTTTACAATTTTGGGCAAAGAGTGCTTAGATAGTGTGGTTTTGGCCTCTTAGTTCGGTGCAAGATTTAATAGTGATAGCAATTGTCGAACATTGTATCTTGGAGACAGCGCGCCGTTATACCTACTGCATCGGGTTGTCTTAAATAGAGCGTGATCCGTGCCTCGCTCGGCTCTACTTCATCGATAACTCTTTATTTCCACGCTATTGAGGTAATATATTTATTTATTTCTCCAATAACTTTAAGACGGTCCCACGGATGTGACTATTGCCAATACTGCCTATACCACACCTACCTCCAATGATCTTAACAAGCCTTTTTGCCTTGCCGGTGAGCATATCAAACGATGGGCAAAAAAAGGTCCTATGTTATTTAAAACTCATGAAGGCAATGTGGATTCTCAATAATGATGACCCTGATGAGAAAGATGTTAATAACATGAATAATGACGAAAAAAAGGAACATGCTACATTGGTAGAAAATTGAGAAAATG
This sequence comes from Simmondsia chinensis, assembly GCA_018398585.1. Taxonomy (NCBI): domain Eukaryota; kingdom Viridiplantae; phylum Streptophyta; class Magnoliopsida; order Caryophyllales; family Simmondsiaceae; genus Simmondsia; species Simmondsia chinensis. The sequence continues at coordinate 11,972,845 of JAGTTD010000022.1, forward strand.
TTGAAGAGAACTGTAAAAATTATATTCTGAATTGTCTTTCCGATGATCTTTATAATTATTATTCCATTAATTAAGAAGGTGCAAAAGAAATTTGGGCGGCACTACAGGAAAAATATGATACTAAACAAGCTGGGGTAAAAAAGTATGCTTCTAGCAAATTTTTTTTGCTTCCATATGGTAGAGGATGATCCGTCCAAATACAAGCATGAGAAGTCCTCAATCTTGTTAATGAAGGCATCAAAATAGATGAGCAAATGCAAGTAGTTGCAATAATAGATAAAATTCCGGAGTCCTGGAAGGAATTTCAGAAAAGGCTTCAGCACAAACAAAAGGAGCTAACAACCGAGAGCCTCATGGTAATGTGCAGAAGAAGCGAGAAAATAAGACAATAATGGGGTGACTAATGGAGATCACAGTAAGAAGCAAGAAACCAAAGAGGGCACCAACACGCCGTCACCAAATCCCATTAGAACTCTGAAGTTAAGCGTGCTTGGGCAAGAGTAATAGGTGACCTTCTGGGAAGTCCTCACCTTTAGGTTAACACCCTGAAGGGGGAATTAACTTCAGAGTTAATTCCCCCACACCCCCCCCCCCCCCGGGCGCGCGCGCGCGCGCGAGCGCGTAGGAGGGAGCTCTTAAGGCACTGGGTATGTTCCTTAGTGAAACACTCCTAAGGGTCAAAATAACAAATCCAATGCTTATCTTATGCCTAAGGGGAATGTAATGAAATATAATGGACCTCGTAAAAATGCCTCCAAAAATGGTTCTAAATTCGGTCAAAGGTCAAAAAAAGGCAACACACCTAATGGTCAAGGGCAACATAAACATATCAATGTTGCTTGCTTCAATTGTGGAAAAATGGGTCATTTTGCTAAAGATTGTCGATTTATAGAAAAAATGAACCCACACCTCAAACTAATGTGATCGAAAAGCCACTTGTGGCTACGTTAGCAGAATTTAATCTGTTAGAGATTTACAATGGACGGTGGGCTGATAGGGGTGCCACTAGACATGTCTGTCATGACCAAAATTTGTTTAAGACCTATTCCCGGTGGAGGTTGAGAAAAAGGTGCCACTTGGTGACTCTTATACAACTAGAGTCTTAGGCATTGGTGAAATTGAAATTAAATTTACTTCTGGCTGTATTTTGGCCCTTAAAGAAGTGTTGCATATCCCTAAAATCCTCAAAAATTTAATGTATGGATATTTGCTAAATAAAGCGAGTTTCAAACAAACTATTGAGCCTGACCAATATGTGAGCACCAAAAATAATATCTTTGTTGGAAAGGGGTACGCATGTGATGGTATGTTCAAGTTAAACATTAAAATGAATAAAGATAACTCAGTTTCTGTTTATATTGTTTCTTATGAGAATTTTTGGCATGCATGTCTTTGTCATGTTAATAGCAAGTATATGAATTCTATGTGCTTTTTAGGTATAATTCCTAAACTTAGCAATAAGTTTGAAAAATGTAAAAATTATAACTTGACCAATATTAGTAAAAGCCCTCACAATTCAGTTCATAGGAGTACCGAATTATTAGAACTCATTAATTATGACATATGCAAATTTGAAGGAATTTTAACCCGTGGTGAAAGATACTTTACAATATTTATAGATGATTTCTCTAGATACACTTATGTTTACTTAATTAAAAACAAAAGTAAGGCATTCGAAAAATTGAAAACTTTGGTGAAAGAAGTAGAAAATTGTTTTAATAAAAAGATTAAAAGATTTAGAACTAATAGAGGTAGGGAATATGAAACCTTAGGGCGAATAGATTTTATTCGTTCGGAAGGGATAGTGCATGAAGTCACTCCCTCTTACTCTCTGCCCTTAAATGGGGTGGTTGAACGTAAGAATAGGACACTAATTGGCTACACTAATGCTATGATGGTTAGTGCTAGTGCACCTAAGAATTTATGTAAGGAGGCTATACTCACTACCAACTATGTTTTTAATAGAGTGCCTCGAAAAAAGATAATGCAGACGCCTTATGAATTATGGAGAGGAAGACGGCCTAATTTGAATTATCTAAAGGTTTGGGGTTGTCTGGCCTTTGCTAGTAAAACAGACCTCAAAATTCCCAAGTTAGGAGAAAGAGCAATTAGGTGTGTCTTTATAGGATGTACCTTTCATAGTAGAGCATATAGATTTTTGAACTTAGAGGATAACATCGTTAGAGAGACAATGAATGCTATATTTCATGAAAACAAGTTTCTTTTTAAGACGAAAATTAATGGACATATTGAAAATTCCTCGAAGGTTGAACTTGTTGGTACATTTATGGTTGATTCTTCAATCTTAGAGCCTAGAAGAAGTAAAAGGCCGAGGATTCAAAAAGATTTTGGCCTCGACTATATACTTAGAAGATGTCATATGTTTAGTCAAGGGTCAACCTAGGTCTATATAGGATGCTCTCACCTCACCTGATTATGAATTTTAGAGAGAAGCAATTAATGACGAAATAGACTCATTACATGTTAATAAAACATGGAAGTTAGTAGATCAACCCGAAGGATATAGAACTATAGGGTGTAAGTGAATACTTAAAAGAAAATGGAAACTTGATGGTTCTATGGATAAGTTCAAAGCTAGGTTTGTAGCAAAAGGCTTTACACAAAGAAAGATGTTGAGTTATTTGATACATATTCTCCCGTAGCAAAAGTCTCTTCTATTCGGGTCCTAGTCGCTGTCATGTCTATCGAGTTGTAATTCAAGTTAATAAATTTAGGCGAGTTGTTTTATTCAATTTCTGGTTTAGGCGCAAAAAGCGGTTAGCGGTTAGATCCAATGGGTTGTTTTGGCGGGAGTTTGTGAAGTGGTCCCTTGTTATTGTTTTTCATCTTTTCTCCTTATATAGTGGCTGATTTACTTGTAATTGGTTATCCAATGAAATATCAATTAATCCTAGTGATTAAAACTTCTTCTTCTCATCTAATTCTCTCTATTTTCTCATCCCTTTTCCCTTCTTTCTCATCCCAAACTTTCTTACTTTGTAAGGTTAAGTTCAAGATTTAATCTCGAACTTAACAATTGGTATCAGAGCCTCGTTCGGCTAACAAATTAATGGATACAAACGTAATTTCCTTGATCAGTGGTGTCACAACTAAATCAGCAGCAGCAAGAACCGCGGCTAGATCACCCAATGTTGAGGTTATTGGAAGCAATGATGCAGCAGCTCGTGATTTGGTGACAAATGCTCAATTGGACAGTAAGTTTGAGGCAATGGACAATAAGTTTGAGGCAATGCTGGCTCAATTTAGGCGGATCTTCAATGAATCAGTACCTCAGCAAATTGAGGTAAAGGTAGATCAGGGAATGCAACGGGTAGAAGCTAAAATTGTTGATCAAGTCTCACGACAATCGCAAGAATTGGAGAAAAGATTTAATCAGAGGCTCGATCAACAAAGACAATTGCTAGAAGAGAGGTTTACTAAGATCAGAGAACAAGTTATGAGGCCCATCCCTTCCGTTGTTCAAGATCCATTAATACCAGCAAGTGTTTTGCAAACTAATCAACCGATTAGACCTCAGGAGGAAGTAAGGCAGAATGCACCTGTTTCTATGAGAAATTCCGGTGCTGAGAGGAGAAATCTTGATCGAAACCCTGAGATTGAGGTGTCTGAGAGGCAGGTTCGCAATGAGGCTGTGAATTCCCGACCTTCCAACTGGAATGATGGTGTGCGATTCACTGAAGTTGAAGATGCTCACAGGCCGAGGGGATTGAATATGGATCAACTTGATAGACCACCTGATGATTGGCATCAAACACATTCTGGCAGTAATGAGGAGGGCTCCAACAGCAAAAGCAATGGTCACAGACAACCTCGGGTGCATATTGATGCATTCAATGGTAAACAACCGCATTCATGGCTTAGAAGGTGTGAGGGTTACTTTCATTTCTACCGCATTGATGACTCCGAAAAGGTACAAATCGCGGCTGTATATCTTCTTGGTGATCATGAGGTGTGGTTTTATAGTTTGATGAAGAGTAATCCATCCCTCACATGGACTGAATTTGCAAGAGAGTTGTGTCATCGGTTTAGTGATGAGGATGATAGTGATATTGATGTTAAATTTAACAAGGTGAAACAAGAGACATCTGATAGAGATTATATGACCAAATTTGAGAACCCACGGGCTAACATTATAACTAAAATTCAAGCATCCGAGTCTTATTATGTTTCAGCTTTTATAAGTGGGTTGAAACCAAGAGTGAAAAACTTGGTTAAAGCCGTTGATCCTACAACTTTGTCTATGGCTCATGCTAAAGCCAAGCTTTATGAATCCATAATTTTGTCTCCAAATGAGGCTCCCAGACCTCACAGCAGCAGCTTCAAACAACAACAAAATTCTGCCAAAACTAGGACCAACCAATCTGATGATAAGCAGCAGCAGAGGTTGTGTTACCGTTGCAACCAACCTTATCAGTTTGGCCACCGGTGTAACCCCAAATTCCTCATGTCTGCTGAAGGGGTTAGCGCTGGGGATGAGTCTGATGATGAAGGAAATGAGGCTGAAGGAGCTGAATCTGATATGAACATCGATGACAGCATAGATGATGCAGCTGTGGAAATATCAATGAAGGCCTTAACAGGAGATGGTGCTCACAGCATGATTGGCATCAGAGGAATGGCAGGTAAAAAGTCTATCATCATACTCATTGATAGTGGTAGCACCCATAGCTTTGTTGATCCTAAAGTGGTTAAGAAGGTGGGTCATGAAATGATTAAAACCCATCCCCTTGCTGTCACCGTAGTGGATGGTAAATCAGTTATCACTCAAAACAAATGCCGTGGGTTCAGTTGGGTAATGCAGGACCAAAAATTCAGTTATGACTTTAGAATCCTTCCTTTGGGAGGGTGTGATATGGTACTTAGAGTTGATTGGATGAGAACTTACAGCCCGGTGTTATTTGATTTTGCTAACCTCACAGTTTCCTTTCAGATACAAGGAAGTAAGGTGACTTTGCACGGCATAGCTGAGCAAGCCCATTTGCAGGTCATGAAGGGAAGTAGGTTGAAGATAGGAATGAAGAAATGCTCATTTCAATGGGTAGGCGAGCTATTTGCTATAGCCCCTACTGAGTTAATCAACATTACCGAACCTGAGGTGCAGTTTTTGGTCACTAAATTTGAAGATTTGTTCAAAGTACCTAAATCTCTACATCCCAAGAGGAGTTTAGATCATGTTATACCCCTTAAGGGTGATGCGGAACCGGTGAGGCTTAGGCCTTATCGTTACCCCCATGCTCAGAAGACAGAAATTGAAAAATAGGTCGATGATATGATCAAAACAAACCTCATACAGCCTAGCCACAGCCCTTTTGCTTCCCAGGTTATTCTGGTCAAGAAGAAAGATGGCACAACTCGCATGTGTGTTGATTATAGACAGCTTAATGCTACGACAGTTAAGGACAAGTTTCCTAGACCAATTATAGATGATTTGTTAGATGAATTGTATGGAGCCCATGTCTTCTCCAAGCTAGATTTACGACAAGGCTATCATCAAATTAGAGTGAACGAGCAAGATGTACACAAGACTGCCTTCCGGACTCACCATGGTCACTTTGAGTTTGTAGTCATGCCCTTTGCCTTGACAAATGCACCGGCTACATTCCAAGCTCTGATGAATAATGTCTTCAAACAATTTATGAGAAATTTTGTGTTGGTCTTCTTCAACGACATCCTGATTTATAGTGCAACATTCGATGATCATTTGAAGCACTTGAGAGAAGTATTCTTGGTCATGCGTGAGCATAAGTTGTATGCTAAATTGGCCAAGTGTTCCTTTGCTCAAACTCACTTGGTTTACCTTGGTCATGTAATCTCTTATGATGGAGTTTCCACTTATCCATCAAAGGTCCAAGCCATGACTAATTCGCCTGTTCCGGTGACCTTATAGCAATTAAGGGGTTTTTTGGGGTTGACAGGGTATTACTGCAAATTTGTGGCAGGTTATGGAGCTATAGCCAAGCCACTTACTGAATCATTAAAGAAGGAAGCTTTCAGATGGTCAGAAGAGTCTCAAGAGGCTTTTGAAACTCTTAAATCAGCAATGAGCAGAGCTCCTGTTTTGGCAATGCCCGATTTCACTTCGAGCTTTGTGTTGGAAACTGATGTGTGTGGAAATGGTGTTGGGGCTGTATTGTCACTAGGAGGAAGACCCATAGCTTTTTTTAGCCAGGCTTTAAGTGCAAAACATCAAGCTCTTTCCACATATGAAAAGGAATAACTTGCAAGTTTGCTCGTTGTGGAAAAATGGAGGCATTACTTGAATAGGCATCATTTTATCATCAAGACTGATCATCAGAGCCTAAAGCACTTGTTGGAGCAAAAAATTGTCACTAGATTATAGAGAAAAGGGTTGTTGAAGATGCTTGGGCTGGATTATGATATCGAGTACAAGAAAGGCAAGGAAAACATAGCAGCAGATGCACTGTCACACAAAATTGAGGACCTTGAGCAAGGTTCTCTTGGGGCTATTTCTGTGATTTCCCGTGCTTGGATGGAAGAAGTTCACCAGTCCTATGAAAATGATTCATTTGCTCAAGAATGCGTAGCAGCTGCTAGCATGAACAAGGTGATAAATCAGGCTTCTGGTGCTGTGGTGACTGTTACCCGAGGAATAATTAGAACTCAGGGAAAGCTGTACATTGGCATCAATACTGAATTGAGGCATCAGATTATTAGTGCTGCTCATGATTCTGCATGGGGTGGTCACTTAGGCATTGAGGGAACATATCAAAGGTTGAAGATTCACTTCCAGTGGCCCGGTATGAAGAAGGAAGTAACTGAATATGTGTAAGGCTATGAAGTTTGTCAACAAACTAAACTTGGTGATCATAGATACCAAGGTCTTCTCCAACCTTTACCAGTTCCAGAGGGTATATGGTAGCATATCAGCATGGACTTCATTGAAGGTTTGCCCAAATCCGAAGGAAAAGAGGTAATTTGGGTGGTAGTAGATCGGTTCACCAAAACTGGTCATTTCCTGGCTTGAGCTCGACCAGTTACTGCAGAAAAATTAGCTCGTGTATTCCTTGATAACATCTACAAGCTTCATGGATTGCCTCATTCAATAATTTCAGATAGGGATAAGCTCTTTACAAGTCGCTTTTGGAAGGAGTTGTTTCGTCTCTTGGGAACTACATTGGCACTTAGCTCAGCCTACCATCCTCAAACCGACAATCAAACTGAAAGGGTAAACCAATGCATTGAACAATACCTTAGAAGCATGGTATTTAGCCATCCTAAGGTGTGAAGTAGGTGGCTTTCATTGGTAGAATATTGGTATAATACTCATTTCCATTCTTCCTTGGGCACAACACCTTTCAAGGCATTGTATGGGTATGATCCACCCAATCCTATTATGTTGCAAGGAGGAGAGACACAAGTTACTGAAGTGACTGAACTATTACAGCAGAGGAAACATCTTATGCATCCTTTAAAGCAGAATCTTGGTCATGCTCAGGCTCGGATGAAGTGTTACTCTGACCGCAAGAGAGTAGACAAAAATTTTGAAGTAGGAGATTTGGTATATTTGAAACTTCAACCGTATAGACAGTCTACTACAACTGTAAGGAAGAATGTCAAGCTTTGTGCTCGGTTCTTTGGTCCTTACAAGATTTTAGAGAGGATTGGCAAGGTGGCTTACAAGCTCGAGCTCCCAACCAATTCATATATTCACCCTGTTTTTCATGTTTCTCTTCTTAAAAAGCAGGTTAAGCAGGGACAAAAGACTTCCTCAACACACCCAGAAGTGGGTTCTAGTGGCTCCTTACTCCTACAACCTGCATCATTGGAAGAAGTGCAGCTGGACAGTCCCAATATATCCAACCGACAGCAAGTTCGAGTCAGCTGGTGCAAAATGGACAAATCCTTCATCACATGGGAAGATAAACGTTTTTTGTTGAGCCAATTTCCTTCTTTTACTTCTTGAGGACAAGAAATTTTCTAAGGGGAGGGGATTGTTATGTCTATCGAGTTGTAATTCAAGTTAATAAATTTAGGCGAGTTGTTTTATTCAATTTCTGGTTTAGGCGCGAAAAGCGGTTAGCGGTTAGACCCAATGGGTTGTTTTGGCGGGAGTTTGTGAAGTGGTCCCTTGTTATTGTTTTTCATCTTTTCTCCTTATATAGTGGCTGATTTGCTTGTAATTGGTTATCCAATGAAATATCAATTAATCCTAGTGATTAAAACTTCTTCTACTCATCTAATTCTCTCTATTTTCTCATCCGTTTTCCCTTCTTTCTCATCCCAAACTCTCTTACTTTCTTAGGTTAAGTTCAAGATTTAATCTTGAACTTAACAGTCGCCATAGCAGCTGTACACAATTTAGAAATATATCAAATAAATGTAAAAACGACCTTTTTACACGGAGACCTAGTTGAGGAAATTTACATGGATGAACTTGAAAGATTTATAGAACTTGGTAATGAACACAAAGTGTGTAAATTGAAAAAAATAAATAAAATCAACAAGCCTCTAAACAATGGCATGAAAAATTCAATTCTTGTTTAGTAGATAATGGCTTTAGAATAAATGAGAGTGACAAGTGTATTTACTATAAGTCAGTTGATGTTTCTCATGTGATTATCAGTTTCTAAGTGGATGACTTAATTATTTTTGGCACTAATCTAAACGTTATAAATTCTACTAAGACTATGCTCAAAAAGAATTTTGACATGAAAGATATGGATGTAGCTAATGTTATCGTTGGTATGAAATTAAATAGGTTTAGTAATAGCATTTTACTGGATCAACCTCATTATGTGGAGAAGATTTTAAAAAAATTCAAATACTTTGATTGTATACCTACTCGCACACCATTAGATCCAAATGTTAACCTAGTTCCCACTAAAAAGAATGAGGATATCATTAATCAAAGTGAAAATGCTAAAATTATTGGTAGCCTCAGATATGTTGTTGATACATCACATCCTGATATTGCGTATGCAGTTGGTATTTTGAGCAGGTTCACGCATAAATCGTCCTTCCATCATTGGACTGATATTAATTGTTTAATAAGATATCTGAAAAGGACTATGAATTATGTTTTATGTTTGGTGCAATAAGCTAGAAATCAAAGAAGCAAACTATTATAGAAAAGTCCACAATGGAGGCAGAGCTTATTGCTTTATCTATAGCATGCGATGAGGAGAAAACATGTTATATGATATCCCTATGTGGGAGAAACTGGTTGAGAAACTTGTTATATTATATCCCTATGTGGGAGAAACTAGTGCCATCTATATTGTTTCATTGTGATAACACTGCAGCGATTGGACGGGTGCATAATAAATATTATAATTGAAAATCTAGATCTGTGAGGAGAAAACATAGTATAGTAAGAGAACATCTTACTAATAGTGTCATAAATATTGTTCATGTGTGGTTACACAATAACATTGCTGAGTTCTAGCTAGAGATAAGATCTGGATGACATCAAGGGGAATAGGGCTGAAGCCCAAAGAGGAATAATTTGCCCATGAGGGTACCCTGAAATGGGACAAACGAATCATGGAATAACTCGAGTAGCATGCTTTATATTTCAAATTAATTGATAGCTCATCCCTATGGTTTCGAGCATGCTCACTTATGACTGTAACTTAGGTTGAGCTAACACAGCTCTTAAAGTGGTCCGTAGCCCATACGGGTGGGATCTGTAGCCACGAGCACATTCTTGACGGACCTACCTATATGAGTGTAGAGGTCAAGGTCGCCTCTTATGAGAACTCGGGTTAATTCTCTAGAGCACTCATGAAATCCAGGTGATGCACAGAGCCATAATGTGCAAGCTTTCAAAACTGATGTACATTTTGAGCTTTCGTATGTGTGATGCGTTTTACGTGCCCTCAAGAAGTTAAAGTTTTAAGGCTAAGTCCATTGTAACTCTAGCACGAGAATTAATAAAACCCTAGCAAGGGTTTCAAGGCAAGGCCACCGTTATGACGTATGAAAGTTTTGCTTAATCCGTTAAGAGTGATAGCGATTGATGAGCATTGTATCTTGGGGACTGTGCCCTGTTATACCTATTGTATCGGGTTTATCCGTAGGAGCGTGGAAACCGTCTTAAAGGGAGTGTGTTCCGTGCCTCGCTCGGCTCTACTTCATTGTTAATTCTTCATTCCTACACAATTGAGTTAATATATTTATTCATTTCTCCAACAGATGGTACCTAATTGATGATGTTTTTAAACCTCGGGATGTTTGAATGATAAATTTTTTTGATATATATAGTATGGGTATGTTTGGTATAAGTTTTTGATTTCTTTTTATTTTTGAGAAAGTAAAAACTACATATTGAACTTTTTTTTTTTTTTTACTTTATTTAAATTTGAGTGAAAAATAAGAATAAAAACAAAAAATATTAGAGAAAGAAAATTTCTAAAACTTAATTTTTAGTTTCTAGAGAAACACAAATTATTACAAAAAATAATATGAAACAGGCTCGTAGGCTAAATATTTTTCATAAAGCAATGATACAGCTATCCAAAATAATTACCTAATTACATATCCAATATAAATGGCCAGAGATGACTAGCTGTGAAATAATAATTAACTTAATATTATCTTTAGAATGTCATAGAAGTTTTCCAAATTATTTAGGCAAGTCTCATTGTTAGACTATTTTTTGTTAATGTCAAATCAATTTTGTCATAATAAGGCTTGGTTGTAAAACTTTTGTTTTGTTTGAGCTAACTTTCTTTTGGGCAAGTCTTAACATCTTGTACTAAGCCATCTTTTTGGCTCAGGTTCCGCTCTTGTGGAATGCCGGTGTTTGTAATGCGATCTTACCCTATCTATCGGAAAAAAAATGGATGATGTCAAAATTCATACATGGAATTAAGACAAAGCGCAAACTCTTAACAAAGAAGAGAAAACAAAAGCAAGACCAAAAAATAAGAAATACATAAGACAACGGATCAACGTAGAAGGCTCACCAAATACGAATATCCAAAAGGAGGACAACCACTAAACTCTGAAAGATTGGAACAAACAACAAACAATAGAATCTCCCAAACAAGCACTAACCAAGAAACAAAAAAATTATACAATTGCAACCACCAAAGAAGGCTCTTAAATATCCATATCCAAAACAAAAGAACCTCAACAACTCTGAAAAACTTCCCGCCCGAGCATAGCGACTCCAGAAGCTGAAACAACGGGACTAACTCATCAAATCCAGTCATAAAAAAAGTCATACAGTTGAAAGTTTATGCAATACTCATTTACAAATTATTATAACTAATTTTTTGCAGAGACTCTTTGATCTTAGTTTTGCAACAAATGGATTGTCCTAATAATCTCTTTTTGGACTCCATAACATCTAATCCCCAACACTAAATGCACGTCTTAAGTTTTCCTAACTTCTACCAACTTGGATCCATCAACTGTAATCCTCTTCAGAAATCATGTGTTACGTGTAATAATACATATAAATGATTAGTAGTAGTTGTAGTAGGATATACTATAGTACAATACTTGTGCTAGGTAATTAGTATAAATAACATATTAAGTTGTTAAGGAATTAACCAATACATTAACAAACTATTTTCTCTCTCGTCTAACTCTCTCTCTCTCTCTCTCTCGTCCCTTTCGTCTAACTCTTTCTCTCACCTTAACTATAATTCTCATTCTCTATCAAGAACCCTAACCCTAATTTAGGTTACAACCCCAGTTGATTGTAACAGTTGGTATCAGAGCAGGCTACGTACTGCATTTTTTGATTCCTGGTTGATGGAATGCGAACTGTTTCAGATATGCGACGTTTGGAAGCTCGATTGCATGATACCGAGACTCAAATAGAGAGCCAGTTCCGCGAGATTGATGATCGGCTTCACGTTGTACAATCCGATGTGGTCTCGATCAAGCTGGAGTACAGTAAGATGTGGGATACTCTACGTGAACTTCAACAAAACGCACACCATAGCAACAGACCTCTTGTTCGCCCATCCGATCCGCCAATCAATCCGGTAACCGCCGTGATTCCGGGCTCTAGTATTGAATCACCAGCCACTTCTCCTTATCAATTTTATAAGAATGTTGGCTTCATCCAAGAAAAGATCTTCTCTGAATCTATACTCTTTGTTAAAATTTGCAGTGCTCATTTTCCAGTCACCGAAGACATTTTTTACCAAGTTTTTTACTCCTACTGACATATCGAAAGAATTGAAGTCCTTTCCATATCAACCTTAATGTTTGAAGCTCAAGTGTCCTTCTCCATAAGAGAACAAGCTATCTCAGCCATCAATCTATTGCAAGGAAGAAACATTTATAATTGTTGTTGTCGAATGGATATTACATTCCTCACTCCTTGTGAGGCAATTGGAGAATCAAGCGAAGGTTCTTCTTCAAGTGACCCTTTAGAGCTAGTGGATGGTGATGTGCATCGTAAGGAGACGATTGATTAAAAAAATGGTTTGGATGAAGTGATTGTTATAAAAATGGAGGACGAAGCTTATGCACAAAGCTCAAAAGTTCTTCAGCTTAGTGAGAATTGCCAACAAGATCCACAAGTTACAATTGATATTTTGAAAGATGCGGCACCTGAAATTGAAGACCATGACTTGAATCCTCTTGAAGAGCTTGCACCTTTGCAAGTGGCTGAACCATTAGATCTTACAATCAAGAATTTACAAGCATATCTAGAAGTCTTTAGTGTTGTGAAGATGCAAGATTCTGTTTTGGTAGCATTGCTAGCGGCCCATTTTGGAAAATTCAGCAAGGAATACATAAATAAAACAGCTATTGACGTGTTCACAGGATCTGAAAAATGGAGCTTATACATCATACAAGCAAGATGAAATAGAGTTGTTTGGTGTTGCTGTTGCTGCAAATTCCATTATACTCTATGCGAGCAAGTATACCAAACGAATCCTTACTCTCTTCAAGAATTATAAGGGTTCCACAGTGAATCTTTGCTATTGGGAAGATATTTGTGAGTTGTTTACCAAGTTGACAGTAGCACCACGGTTCTTTTAGGTGCATTTCTGCAACATCCAATGGTAGCCGACGCTAGAGTCTCTTTCAAGCTTGAGTTTTGATGTCTTCTCACTATAATAAGGAAAAATTCATGTCAATGCTTACTGTTAAGATTTTTGAGGGCAAGAATCTCTTAAGGGGGGAGTATTATGACGTATAATAATACATATAAGTGATTAGTAGTTGTAGTAGGATACATAATAGTACAATACTTGTGTTAGGTAATTCGTATAAATAGCATATTAGGTTGTTAAAGAATTAACCAATACAATAACAAAATATTCTCTCTCTTATCTAATTCTCTCCTTCTCTCTCTCATCCCTTTCTTCTAACTCTTTCTCTTACCATAACTCTAATTCTCAATCTCTATCAAGAACCCTAATACTAATCTAGGTTACAATCCCAATTAGTTATAACATCATGTCTTTAAGAAGCTCTAGAGGCATCATTTGTCATTATTTTATGTCCGCATTGAATATGCAAAATGAATGGATTTAGTATTTTTATTTTCATGTCATTAAAAAAAATAGAGAAAAATAATAATTGAACATGCCGGCCAGGCATGAAGTGTAAAATGTCAGGACACTGATGGATTTACTTGAACATTATTCATGGCTGATACCACCACATTGCATGCGCGATATGAGTATATATTTTTGTTATTATAATATTAGCCCCTGAGAAAGAAGAGGAGAGAGAGAGGGGGGGGGGGGGGGGGGGGGGGGGGGGGAGATTAGGTCTGTAAAGTGAAAATTGTTAAATTAATAATTGTAATAAAATAATGACTAATTTAGCAGTTTATCACAATTTATAAAAAATTTTAGCAAAATATTATATTTTTGAAAATATTTAACAAACTATCACATTTTACTGTAGCACACTAGGTGCACGCCGTCCCGTACGGAGTGCAATAGTGAACAGTAAATTTTTTTTTTTAAAAGTTTTACATCTTTAGAATTTAAAAAAATAATAATAAAATTTCTTTTTTATTTAAATTAGTTTTATTTTTAATTTTATAATTTGAATCACTAAATATATATATTTTTATTTTTAATTATAGGTCTGGAAAGTCCTCACCCTCAGGTTGGGGGCACTGGGAAACAGCCTCTTTTCAAGTTAACACCCTGAAGGAGGGAGGCTTCGTACATCCCTTCCCCCCAGACCCTGCTTAAGCAATCATTTTATATAGTTCAAATTATATATGAATTTTTAAAATATATTTTATAAACTATATGAAATAATTTTTTAGTTTTTGAGTTACATATATCTAATAAAATAGTTCAAATAATAATATAAAAATGCGTAAACTCGTGATTTTTTATTGCAAATATCGACATCTCTTTATTTAAATGTGTCCCTCATATAATTTATAAAATATATTTTAAAAATTTATATATAATTTGAACTATATGAAATGATTGTTTACACAGGGCCTTGGGGGGACAGATGTACGTAGCCTCTTCCCTTCAGGGTGTTAACCTGAAGAGAGGCTGTTTCCCAATGCCCCCAATCTGAGGTGAGGACTTCCCAAACCCATAATTAAAAATAAAAATATACCTATTTAGTGATTTAAATTATAAAAATAAAAATAAAAATAATTTAAATGAAAAAAAAATTTTATTATTATTTTTTTAAATTCCAAAAATGTAAAACTAAAAAAAAAAATTATTGTTCACTGTTGCATGCCGTACGGGACTGCGTGCAGTAGTTGCACGATACACGGGATGGCGTGCACTCAGTGTGCTACAGTAAAATGTGATAGTTTGCTAAATATTTTTAAAAATATAATATTTTGCTAAAAATTTTTATAAATTGTGATAAAATGCTAAATATCTCATATTAGAAATTTATTACTTTGAGAATATTTGACCATTTATCACTTTTTCTCACGTTTTAATATATAAAATAAAGTACCCTAAAATTTAAATAATTTATTACTAATGTATCTTAAAATTTTAAAACTTATCAATCGGGTATTTTTTTGATAAATTCTATTGATTTTTGTTCAAAAATGCTAAAATAGAACACGATTTTGACAATATATTAGTATATTCTATAGAATTTGATTTTATTTTCCAAACAATGCCAACATGACATATAATTTCGACAATATTTAAGTAGTTTATATCAATATTTGGTGAATATTTCGTCGCAACTTGTTGATTTTTGCTGAAAATATATTATCAAAAGCATGTACAATATTAGTATTTTATGATTAATATTGGTTACATTATTATAAATATTTATCAAATTTTAATATAAAATATTTAAAATTTATGTTATCTCATTGTATATGAATAAATAGTCAAATGTCAAGATATTATAATTTTACTAAATAATATTCAATGCTGGCGTGACACAGCTGTGGGGTCACCATATACGCGCGTGCAATATAAGGAGCCACGGGGCATGACAACTTCTGCTTATGTGGCAGTCAGCTAGCAGTCATTTTTGGTATTTAGAAGGAATATTATCCTAAATATATTTTTTTATATCAAATACAGTCGCACATAATGACTCATTTTGATATTAATATTTACATCAATATGGGTACAATATTTGTAACATATTTTCCCTTTATTTCTTTAATGATGATATTGTAATCACATTCTATTCAATATAACTACGAATAGAACTGATAAAATGTAACTTGATCCATTTGGCCTGCTATCCAAGCCGGTCCTAACCCAAAAAATTTAAATTTCATTGGAACCCGAACCCAAAAATGAACCAACCCGAATTTGACACAACCAGAGCTGACTCGAAACCTTAAATGCCCCGACCCGTGATGACTCCAAACCTGAACCATACATGTTTCGTATCCCCAAATAAACAAATTGAAATCCAATTTATCATATAATCTGAACAAAATGCTAATTATAGTGATTTTATTTTGTAATTTTAGTTATAATTTTTAAGATCGAATAAATATATTATTAAAGTAACCTGATTGGTCAACATGAAATCCGACTTGACCCAAAGATACCCGACCTGAGGTTGAACTCACCCAATGTCGACCCAACTTAAGACTAATTCGACACAAGGTCGACCCAAACCTGAGAATGACCCAACCAAAATCTGACCCAAGCTGATTTTGACCTGACCTAGGATAGACCCAATGTGACATTGACCTAACCCAAATCTGACCCAAATGTTAGGTCTAAATACAAATAAGCTCTACTAGGTTATGCTTTATCAAACTTATTCTTTCACATGGTATTAGAGAATCACCAAAAATTCTAAAAACTTATTTCTTTCTCCATCGCGGAGCACCAACAAATGTAGTGGCCTCCTTCACTTGCGCGTGACCTTAGCTCCAGCGAACACAATAATGCTGTAAAAGAAGGTGATATTTATGTTGGAAAAACGATACAAGCTAAACTTAAGTACTAGGGAAAACATTCCAACAATGCCTATTTACCGGCCGTTTACCGTTATTAGTCGTTTAGGGTCATTAAAATTATGACTATTGGGAATTAAATGACAATATAGCCGTTGAAATTATTACATCCGCTTATAGCCATTGAAATTCATTATAGTTGATGACTTAATGCTTGTTACCGTTTATGCCATTGGAATTCGTTGCACCTTTTTTTTGTTTAATACTTGTTATCGTTATCTACGCTATATATATGCCATTAGCTATAACAACCAGACATATACACTCTCGGTTTCTCTCTCTCTCTCTCTCTCTCTCTCTCGGTTTTTCTCTTCTAAAATTTGGGCAAAAATCAAGGCACTCCTACCCGGCAATTAACGAGTGCACGTTAGGAGTCGGATCGCGTTAATCCTGGAGGACGGCCGCCGGTTATACTGTGTGCACCGGAGCAGCGGCAAAATCGTCTTTTAGGATAGTGGCCTTGACCACGGTGCGATATCATCGTTTTTTGTAAGATTTTTCCAATTACTCTCTCATTCATTGAATGTTCTAATTGCTTGTCGGTATGCTAGCCTCTTCCCCCAGTTTCGGTATTTGTTGAGTATTGTATTTAGATATTTTACTGCCTATTTTTGCAGTAATTTTACGTGAGTGTGTCGACTGTTCATTAATATTTTTTTTAACATTCTAAAAGATGATCTAAACAAAAAATTTTAACATCAAAAATTAAGAAATGAGTCACATAGACATACCAACAAATACATAAAAAGAGATGGAAAAAAAAATTTATTCCCCGTTCTATGTGCCCTCTTGGTGTTCTGTGTGAATCACACTGATAAATGGAACAAAATCGAACAACCCAGAAATTAAAATATATTAAATTTAAGTACTCATTGATTATCCCCTTGGAAGATGGTTGTACTATACCAAGAACTAGGATCATACCGGTGCGATTATTTTCAATTTTGATTGTACGTTTAGGATTTGTCTTATGATTTCATTCATTCGTATGAACGCGATTCGTCGATTTGAATTGAATAGTGTAGTTGCTGTGGTGAATCCTAGTATCTATGAACCTTGTGTTAATGATGGGTCTAATGGTTTGGATCAATGGATTAAATAATCTGATGCATAAAATGAATGGTGAAGATTTTTTCTTTATTTCCTTTTTTTTTTTTTTTTGCGTCGTTTGTTCCTCAAAAAAAAAAAATAATATAAATAAAAGTTTGAATTGACATTAAAATTGGCTTGGGCACATGTTCTTGAAGTTTGAGTATGAAAATATTGTCTAAATTAAGTAGACATACCTTTTAACAATCTAAATTCTATCATTTATATTCATGTGATATGTTTGCTAGCATTTATGACAATGTTGTCTCAAATGAAATTTATACTCTGATTTGTAGTTTCATTCTTGCATATGTAGCATGAAAAACGATATACTTAACTGAGTTATATTGTCTAATGTGGTGCACATATTAAGTTGCATATGTTGTTTAGATAAACTCACATTCATATACCTTATGCCTCAAGCTAGGGAAATGTGGGGGAGTATAGCATAGTAAGATAATAATGATAATTTTGCAAGAACTAGTGTGGATTGCATTTGTTTGGACTTCTAAAAGGACAATGTAAATTATATTGGTTTTTATCTAGTTATGTTGAAATAATGATACTCCACCCTGATAGAAATACATAAAAGACAATAATCTCATTTGTTTAAGTAATTGCCAACTTAAGTGTAAGATAGAAGAGTGACATGAGAGCTTGAGGTGGAGGTTTCTTTGTGTTTAAACATGATTATCAATATGTTGGATCATGAGGTATGTTGATTTTAGTCTTAGAGAGATTACTAATCATTCACGGAAACCCGCAGACATTTTTAAAGGGTTTAAAACCAATTGGCTGTAGAGTGGGCATTCAAAAATAAATTGAAGGTTAACGGTTAAATTAAGGTTAAAACTAGTAATCAAAGGTTAGACCCAAAAACATAAAATTGATTTTTGGAATGACTAAGTACTAGATCCGAAAAAGGATATGAGCCCGATGTCAAGGTTAGAAGGCGGTGGCGGGTACCCGCGAGGTACGCTTTGTTCCCATCCCCAAAAATATAGAAGCATTTAAAAGAACTTACAGAATCAAGTGCATATATGTACTTTTTACACGTAGAAAAAAAGTTGAAATGTTTTTCCGAAAAAGAGATTTAGGAGATTTTAATTGGGGAACGGTGTTAATTAAAATTGTAAATTAATTCAATTTGCATGAAGCAGCCTTACAATTTGCAAACTACCAATTTCGAATCCCAGCCCTCTAAAGTAAGATGTAAAGAGAACTTCATTATTATCTACGAAAATGAGAAAGGAAAAAGTAAATCGATCCCAAATTCAAGAATGGAGTCTTGAACCTAGAATTGGCAACTCTTAGGTTTTAACTATCAGATTAACCTTGTATGTGAGAGTTGTTTTCTTGCATATATTTGAGTTACCTATTGAAATAGTTAATCATTGTAAAGGGCTTATAGGACTTGTGAGTTCTTGGAGATCTATGTATGATTTTGTGTATTAATCTCCATGGTAATATGTCTCATATATTTTCCATGGCTATGTTTGAAGTATTATGAACATGTTGTTACATGTTACTTGAAATGATGAAAATCATGTTGTTTTAAGCGTTTAAACATGTCCTTTTTAAGCAGAATGTGCTGCTATATAATGTTTTGGCTATATGTTGCTGTCCATATTGTCATACATAGATTGTGGGCTATAAGATGCTTGTGTACATGCTATTATGGACTTTTACATGCTGGATTTTGCAAGTACTGGAGTAATATTTGTTGTTTATGATGTGCAACTACTGTATGTTGTATAGATACTACAAATTATGACATTTAGTTTCTGAATGTTGTTGTCCGTACTAGTATTTTGCTGATTTTTATATTGTTTTGCTAAATTTCAGCTTGTGATTGGAAAAAGATGAATTGTATGAGTCATATGTGGACTTGTGTTGTCGTTAGAGACTTATTATGCCCTTAGGATCATTGTTTCGTGTCTTCTTTTCTAGTTTTTGTGAAAAGTGTAAGGTGCAGGTCATATGAGAACCCTGATTAATCCTAGGCTTGCTATTTAGCTTATGTCTAGATACCTTATTTTGGCTATTCTCATATGTTGTATACTTATGTTGGTCATTTGGATGACATACTATATGACTCTAATGTTCACTTGATGAGGAGAAAAACGTGGCGTCGCCTCATAAGCTAAATACGCTAAAGTGATTGATAGCATTATGGCTTGATGAAAAACACAACATTCATTCTATTATTTCATATGTCAGTGATAGACCTAGTCTGCATACATTGATCCAAATGATGAATATTGAAGTGTTCTAGATAAATTGTTGAGGTACTAGTGATGTACTATGAATGGGGTTTGCATTGTAATAGACTCTTTATTGTGTTAGATGTTTGATATCAATGAGAGATATTCTACTAATGGCAATGTATTTAGGCTCATTAGTGAGCTATATGTTGTAACACCTCTCTGAAGCCTGCATTATTTAGTTGTCCTTAAAGATTGAGTTAACATGTAGAAAAATTGAACGACTTAGGAATGTAGTGTGAGACATTCCATTGTGGGGGTTGAAAGAGCACTTGAGAACCTATGAGATATGTTGTTTGATTATAATCTTTTTTATTATTGTGTTTTTGTCATTGTTTGCTAGTTATGGCTAGCTCATGGAAATTGATTATGATGAAAATACTATTTTGGTGACTGTCCAAAGTCAGTGTAAATAGCTTAACGATGCTAGCACTTGGGCTCGAGAGCTTTGCAGAGGCTTGGATTGCCTTAAGTTGAATTGTAAAAGGCACCTTGTGAATTGTGGTCTCTTCCACCTCTCTTTCTTGAGATCACCTAATATTTGATACAATATTGATAGTACATGGACTACCCTTAATGATAATAATGCATGTACTCTAAGTACGATAAAAATGGGTATACGGTCTTTTGTGACCTAAATTGGTGGTAATCAAATTGATTTGAGATGATAATGTTACACAATTGTGATGATATGTGGATTGACAATTTTGTGGTATATGTTTTTCGTGCCAACTGTGTGTACGATATACGTACGATGTGTACTATTTGAGTAATTGGGGTGGAGATATGATTTTATTGATATGATATTTGCTCCACTATTGTGTTATACTGTCTTTTGTAGAAGTTGGCAGGCGATGGAGCTAGTTATTTAATAGCTCGTTGCAGATACCTCAATGTGGAGGACAGCCGCCAGTTATATTGTGTGCACCGGAGTAGCGGCAAAATCGTCTTTTAGGACAGTGGTCTTTACCATGGCGCGATATCATCATTTTTTGTCAGATCTTTCCAATTACTCTCTCCTTCGTTGAATGTTCTAATTGCTCATCAGTATTCTAGCCTCTTCCCCTAGTTTCGGTATTATATTGAGCACTGTCTTTAGATATTTTGCTGCCTATTTTTGCAGTAATTTTACGTGAGTGTGTCGACTGTTCATTAATATTTTTTATAACAATTTAGACAAAGTAACAAAGAAAAAGAAGAGCAAGTAACAAGATATAACAAACCTTAATATCACGTCATGGTAAGAATCACAGTTTTAAAAGACAATTTCGCTGTGGCTGGAGTGTCAAATAATTACCGATGATTGTCCTTCGCAATTAACATGATCCAACTCTTAACTTGCACTCCTTAATCGCCGAGAAGGAGAGCCTTTAGACCTATTCCTAAAAGATTAAGAGATGAGCTAGAGAGTAGGATGAATGTTTGAGTTAGAGGGACGAGGAGAGAGCTTTTAAGGTGATCTGATTAAAACTCAGTCACGAAAAGCCTATTTATAGCAAAACTTGAACCTGTTAGGAAGGGGTGTCTCATCCCTCCAGTAGTCATGAGCACTTAATGTGCTCCAATGGTCAAATTTGAGAGTTGCATGAGTGAGTTTAGGAAACTAGAACATTAATAATTCTGGAAAAAGCTTTCATGGGAAGTGGACAAAATTAAACCATCTGTCGCACCGTTTTTTGAAAGTAAGAAAAATAATTCCCGGTGAAAAGATCACCCACAACCCCGCTCGAGCTTAGCAAACAAGTGGTACGTGCCCATGTGATTCCCTTCCAGCTCTCACCATTAACTTAATTCAATAGGTTATCAAATACCTCCTTATTTAAGGTGGGTCAATCATACCTAATTTCTCTGTATGAGATACTTGTCTGGGGACTTTTCCAACAATCCCTCACAAAGGACACAAACAGAGCTTAGTGTTTTAGTTTCGATGTCCTGTGACTTGACCATCACCTAGTGTCCATCAAGTTTAAGTATAATAGCTTGCAAGATGACCTACCTACAAGTGGTTGTACATTTTGCCACTTGGCCATGCACCAAGCTCAAAATCTTTAGCAACTCCTGCAGTTTGGCATGTTTTATTGGCCATGCGCCTGTCATGGATTTTCATAGGTGCTCTTAAAAGCAGATCTATAACTTTCATAAGGAGCGTTTACACTCCAACACTTATATAGGTAGATCCCATCAAATTTGTGTTATCGGCACACTACTAAACATATGGCTATGGTTCCATTAAGAGCTTAAGCTTAACATCACTAACTTGGTAATGTATCAACGGTATCCATGAAGTGCGAGCTTAATTACACCACCAAACATATGGCTATGAACCCATCTTAGTGGGATACACAATGAAATATAGTGCACTCTTGAATTAAAGTATGACCTTTCACATCGAACCTATTTGAAACCAGGTTGGATATATTATAATTTATTCATACAATAGATATCTACCCTTCCCCTTTGATGTTTCCACAACAATTTTTCGACATAGGCCCATTGTCAATGGATCCGTAAGGTGCTTTTCAGTCCTAACATAGTTTAGAGATATCACTCCACTTTTTAAAAGATCTTTTACGATCTTATGCCTAAGATAAATGTGTCTCATCTTTCCATTGTACACTTTTTCTTTGCCATAACAAATGCAGCTTAACTATCACAACACCGGGCACTAACAAAGCTGGCTACCCTTACAATGGCATGTCTTCTAGTAAGCTTCGCAGTCACTCAGCTTCATGATTTGCCAATTCAAAAGAGATGAACTCAAAATCCATAGTAGAAGCAGCGATACAAGATTGCTTAGAAGATTTCTGGGATGTAGCACTTCCAGCTAATGTGAACACATGTCCACTAGTGGAATTGATTTCATCATTGTCAGACGCCTAATTGGCGTCAAAATATCCTTCAAATGCAACAGAAAACTTCGTCAAGTGAAGCCCCCGATGCATAGTTCCTTTAAATTTTTAGGCAATCTTTTCAGGGCATTCCAATTATCATAACTAGCATTATGAGTGTATCTACTAAGTCTACTAACCACATAAGCATTGTCAGGTCTATTGTAGTTCATCAAAAAAAATTTGGCATATACAGATTGGCACATAGCAATACCTTTATGTTTGATCAAATACACACTAGGATCATAACAAAATGTAAGACTCGCCCAAAAGAAAGTTAGCCCAAACAAAACAAAAGTTTTACAAACAAGCCTTATTATGATGAAATTGATTTGGCATTAACAAAAAATATTCTAACAATGAGACTTGCCTAAATAATTTGGAAAACTTTATGACATTCTAATGATAATATTAAGTTAATTATCATTTCACAGCTAGCCATCTCTTGCCATTTACGTTGGATATGTAATTAGGTAATTATTTTGGATAGCTATATCATTGCTTTATGAAAAATATTTAGCCTACGAGCCTGTTTCGTATTATTTTTTGTAATAATTTGTGTTTCTCTAGAAACTAAAAATTAAGTTTTAGAAATTGTCTTTCTCTAATTTTTTTGGTTTTTATTCTTATTTTTCACTGAAATTTAAAAAAACTAAAAAAAAAAAAAAAAAGTTCAAAAAAAAAAAATTATGTTCAATATGTAGTTTTTACTTTCTCAAAAATAAAAGAAATCAAAAACTCATGCCAAACATACCCATACTGTATATATCGAAAAATTTTATCAATCGAGCATCCTGAGGTTTAAAAACTTCATCAATTAGGTACCATCTATTGAAGAAATGAATAAATATATTACCTCAATAGCGTGAAAATGAAGAATTACCGAGGAAGTAGAGCTGAGCGAGGCACGGATCACGCTCCCTTTAAGACTGTTTCCACGCTCCTACGGATAAACTCGATGCAGTAGGTATAACAGCGCACCGTTCCCAGGATACAACCCTAAGCCATCGCTATCACTTTTAAACCTTGCACTGATCTAAGAGGCC
This sequence comes from Simmondsia chinensis, assembly GCA_018398585.1. Classification (NCBI taxonomy): domain Eukaryota; kingdom Viridiplantae; phylum Streptophyta; class Magnoliopsida; order Caryophyllales; family Simmondsiaceae; genus Simmondsia; species Simmondsia chinensis. Next base: position 11,996,522 of record JAGTTD010000022.1, read on the forward strand.
AAAACCACACTAACTAAACACCCTTAATCTAAAATTATAAAGAGGGGAATTATAGTAGAAGATGGTAAGTAAGATTAAGATAAACTCTCGTGTCTAAAATATAATATTCTAATCTCCTATTTGTGGGATAGAATTAAGAGTATCAAAAAAAAAAAAAAAATCAAAACACTGAAATCGTATCTCAAAATACCCATTGAGCATAGCCGTTGGAATTAAATTTGGGCTTTCATTGCATTTGACCCACTAAGCATAACATACATGCACAACGGCACTGTTATTCAATGATAAATTTATATATTTATTTTTTAAATCTCTTCATTATTTTAATGAAACAAAAACAAATTTTTTATTAAACAAACCAACAATTCCCCATTTTTTAATAAAAATTTTGGATTAAGCAAAACTTTCATATGTCATAAGGGTAGCCTTGCCTTAAAATCCTTACTGGTGTTTTAACAATTCTCGTGCTAAAGTTAGAGTGGACTTAGCCTGAAAACTTTAACCTCATGAGAACAGGTAGAACGCATCACACATACGAAAGCTCAAAGTGTATATCAGTTTTGGAAGCTTGCACATTATGGCCATGTGCATCACCTGGATTTCATGAGTGCTCTAGAGAACTAACCTGAGTTCTCATAAGAGGCGGCCTTTACCTTTACACTCACATAGGTGGTCCGTCAAGAATATGCTCGTGGCTACACATCCCACCTGTATAGGCTACAGGCTACATTAAGAGCTGTGTTAGCTCAACCTCAGTTATAGCCACAAGTGAGCATGCTTAACACCATAGGGATGAGCTATTAATCAATTTGAAATATGAAGCATGCTACTCAAGCTATTCCATGATTCGTTTGTCCCTTTTCAGGGTATCCTTATGCACAACCTATTCTCTATCTCCCTTGATGTTATCCAGATCTTATCTCTAGCTAGCACTTTTGTTAGCGGGTCAGCAGTGTTATCGTGTGACCTCACATGAACAATATTTGCGGCACCATTAGTAAGATGTTTTCATACTATACTTTGTTTTCTCCTCACAGACCTGGATTTTCAATTATATTATTTATTATGCACCCGTCCAATCGCTAATGGCACTAGTTTCTCCCACATAGGGATATCATATAACAAATTTCTAAGCCAGTTTTCCTCATCACATGCTATAGATAAACCAATAAGCTCTGCCTTCATTGTGGACTTTGCTATAATAGTTTGCTTCTTTGATTTCCAACTTATTGCACCACCCGCGAAGGTGAACACATAACCACTGGTTAACACAGCATCTCCAGTGTGAGAGTTCCAATCTGCATCACAAAAGCCTTCAACTATAGCTGGAAATCTGTTATAACATAAAGCATAATTCATAGTCATTCTCAGATATCTCATTAAACAATTAATAGCAGTCCAATGATGGAAGGACGGTTTATGCGTGAACCTGCTCAAAACACCAACTGCATATGCAATATTATGACGTGATATATCAACAGCATATCTGAGGCTTCCAATAATATTAGCACTTTCACTTTGATTAATGATATCCTCATTTCTTTCAGTGGGAACTAGGTTAATATTTTGATTAATGATGTGCAAGCAGGTATACAATCAAAGTATTTGAAATTTTTTTAAATCTTCTCCACATAATGAGATTGATCAATTAAAATTCCGTTCCAAAATTTATTTAATTTCATACCAAGGATAACATTAGCTACACCCATATCTTTCATGTCAAAATTCTTTTTGAGCATAGTCTTAGTAGAATTTATAACATTTGGATTAGTTCCAAAAATAAGTAAGTCATCCACATACAAACTGATAATCACATGAGAAACATCAACTAACTTATAGTAAATACACTTGTCACTCTCATTTATTCTAAAGCCATTATCTACTAAACAAGAATCGAATTTTTAATGCCATTGTTTACAGGCTTGTTTGAGCCCATATAGAGATTTTGTAATTTACACACTTTGTGTTTATTACCCAGTTCTATAAATCCTTCAGGTTCATCCATGTAAATTTCCTCAACTAGGTCACTGTGTAAAAAGGTCATTTTTACATCCATCTAATGTATTTCTAAATTGTGTATAGCTGCTATGGCAACTAGGACCCGAATAGAAGAGACTTTTGCTACGGGAGAATATGTATCAAAGAACTCAACATATTTCTTTGTGCAAATCCTTTTGCTACCAACCTAGCTTTGAACTTATCTATAGAACCATCAAGTTTCCGTTTTCTTCTAAGTATCCACTTACACACTATAGTTCTACAGCCTTTGGGTAGATCTACTAACTTTCATGTTTTATTAACATGTAATGGGTCTATTTCGTCATTATTTGCTTCTCTCCAACATTCATAATCAGGTGAGGCGAGAGCTTGCTGTATAGACCTAGGTTGATCCTCGACTAAACATATGATATCTTCTAAGTATATAGTTGGGGCCAAAATCTTTTTGAATCCTAGGCCTTTTACTTCTTCTTGGCTCTAAGATTGAAGAATCAACTGGAAATGTACCATCAAGTTCAATCTTCGAGGAATTTTCAATATGTCCACTAATTTTCGCCATAAAACGAAACTTGTTTTTCATGAAGTATAGCATCCATTGTCTCTATAACAATATTATCTTCTAAGTTCAAAAATCTATATGCTTCGCTATGAAGGCATATCCTATAAAGACACACCTAATAGCTCTTTCTCCTAACTTTGGAATTTTGGGGTCTGTTTTCCTAGCAAAGGCTAGACAACCCCAAACCTTTAGATAATTCAAATTAGGCTGTCTTCCTCTCCATAATCCATAAGGCGTTTGTAGTATCTTTTTTCAAGGCACTCTATTAAAAACATAGTTGGCAGTAAGTATAGTCTCCCATCATAAATTCTTAGGTGCACTAACACTAACCATCATAGCATTAGTGTCCTATTCTTATGTTCAACCACCCCATTTGTCGACACATAATCCTACAAAACAATGCTGCAGAGGCGTCATATCACTAACTCATGTGTTGACACATAATCTTACAGAACAATGCTGCAGAGGCGTGTGTCGACACATATACTTACAGAACGCACAACGCCAAGCTATGTGCCGACGCACAAAACTGTGTGTCGACACATAGGACAGTTTTTTAACTGTTTTCGCACGGTTAATTTTTGGATTTTGGCGCCCCTTTTGGGGTGTGTTTTGGGACATGTCTTTTCATACTTGTATTATAAATACTTTCCGTTGGTTATACTTAAAAGGATGGATTTGATGAAATTGAAATCCTAATAGATTTGGAAAAGGTTCGAAGAGATTGAAAGAAATTTGATCAAGAGTTTGATCAAAAATGTTGAAAGTTCTTTGACCAAACATCATTCTCATTCATCTCACTATGTCTCTTCCTTTACATATTCTCATCTTCGTATTTGGTTGTTGTTGTATCCCCAAGGATATTTCGTATTCCGAAATAAGCCTTAAAGAAAGTGATTACATAGCCTCACTAACCTGAGATCTTTTGGTTACCTGGTTCCCGGTTTATTGGAAAATTCTCTAACAATCTTAAGGCTTAATATTCATCAATTGAAATGGCGTTTCACTTTTCATGATTTGATGTCGAACCATGTGAGATTGGAGAATTTGATGAATGGAGAGAACTGGGATATCTTCTTGGATTTATCTTTGGTATGAATTGCTATGGACCAAGGTATGTCGTTTAATTTTGAAAATCATGAAATCATGATGCAGCAAGATGAATGAGAATTTGTGTGTGTGCTTTGGTGATGATGCACATGATTAATTTGCATATGGTTTCGTAAAATAATTCAAGAATTTATGATAATGGTCAATTTGGGCATGTATAAGGATAATAGTGAAATGCCTTTATGCCTTTTGAGTTGCTCCGATTAATGGAATCAAGATTTGTGAAATCTCGTATATTTGATTGGGGATAAAATCATGAAGTTTTATAATGCCTAAGAAGGAGTGGTAAATGCATTATTGTTTATGCATGAAAATATATTTACTTGTGGGGTTGAAATTACAAAGATAAAACTCCTAACTTTGCCATTTAGGCGTTATTTGATGATTTGGGATGAAATCATGAGAATTGAAGTCCATTCATTGATGAGTATACATGTGATATCAAAACTAAAAGTGAATGGGCATTGTATTGATGTGGTTTGACTCATGAACCTTTGAACAATTGCTTTTAATTCACATGAATTTAAATCAATGATGATCATATCATGTTAATTCGACAAAGTAAATCGAAAAAAAAAATGACTTTTTGTTGATACTTGGTTTCAAACACACGCACACCGGTGGGAAAAATAATGCCCTCAACCATTGGCATGTCTTGCTTTTCATGAGCAATTTACACAATAAATATATATGAGGTGATAATTAAATAAATAAATAAAGAGGAGTCCCCTTTTACTGTTACTCGAACTTGAGTGCCCTATACTCAATGTTAGGCACTAAACCACTCATGCACAAACCTTTTCTTTAATGATATACAAAAGAAAATTTATATGAAATTTTGGTCTGGTATGGTGGATATATTACTGGTGGTTAAGTCATTCATTATATTAATTAATTTGGGTGATGAAAAAATTAAAATTATGAAGATATACTTGATATAAAATAGTATGTATAATTTGAGCATTAAAGAAAAGGTAATTTTGTTTTGGGTGGTTGTTGAAACCAGACGTCGAGGTGATGCTAAAAGGAAAATTCTTTAGCGTGGTTGTTGAAACCAAATACCAAGACGATGCCAAAACTAATAATAAGGTGATGCTAATAAGGGAAAGTCCTTATTTAGCATGGTTGATGAAACTTGGTGTGGAAACGGTTTCAAAACTGGTAATAATAATAACAAAATTGGATGCATGCTCTGTTATAAGTGGTGATATAATGATCCAAGCACTTCGTATAACCATGACAATAATTCATAAAGAATTGTGATGGTTGAAATAAAGTATAAATTGTGCATTATGTATAGTAAATTCATGGTTGTATGAATTTGTAATATGAACAATAAATATATTGAGAATTAATGCACGTGTGTTCATAATTATGTGAGATGAGCCCATAACAGAAAATAAATATGGGTGTGTTGATTTGTTCCTATTCTCACGGTTATAAATCCAATCTCATATGCGTACTGTTCACTAACGGAATTTACATTAGGGAAAGTCATGAAAAGTAGTGTTTATATAATCATGATTATTAATGAAGTTTGCGTATAATCATGTATACATGTTAATGATGTTAAAATGTCAAAGCATGTTAGTAAATATAACTAATACTTGCATGAAAGTATGAGTATAGACATTAATGTGGCTATATGATTAATGCTTGTATGCATGTTGATACAACTGTAAATGTATGATTTCATTAAATTGAGGTTGATGCATATATGAAGATGTGGCTATGAGGTCCACATGTCTATGAACATGAACGTGATCATGATGCAAAACTGCTTTGTTATTTATGAAAATACACGCCGTCTTCCTACTTGATTAAATGAAAGTGATGTGAATTTGAATGTATTAGTGGATCATGAAGTATAAGATAATATTACACATATTGATCTCTAATGTGACTGATATATAGATATTCAAATTAAAATTCATGATTACGAACAATTAAAGAAAGTGTATTAAAGCACTTGGAAATAATGATTTATAATTTCATAACTAACTGTATATCTTCGGTGGGTTTCCCAAAGTTATTGGATGTAATGTTCCAATGAAAACCGGCATGCGTGTGAAATACTTTATCGTCATGTTCAATGTGGTTGAAGTAAAACTTACTTGCTCATTAAGGACGTATGTATATGATGATTGAGTAATCGGTTAAAATAAAGTATATTTTATATAGTGAATTTTTAAATACTCAAATTGAGTGATAGATTCATGCAATTATTGCATGGTGAATAAGATCTTTGTGTGATGATATGTTCACATGTTGGGATGTTGTTAGTCATCAAATTTAAAGAGCATGTAAATACTGATTTATGATGACTCTTTTATTTCCTATAAGTTTTGATGCATATAAATGGCATGTATATTCGTATTACTAAATTATGGGTGGAGTAAACATCCTAAGATATAAATATACATGAGTACATAGTAAGTGACTTTGAGTCTTTCATTGATCCTGAATAATGCATTGTCATATTGTGAATTAAAGTGTATTATGAGGAAGATCATGTTTGATGGTACATCCCTAAAAAGACTCTAGAACTTTGAAAGAGTAGAAGAGTGTGAAAAGAGAAGTCCTAGCGATTGGACTTGTATATTTCTGGAGGAATGAACTAGAAATAATATAAATGTCAAAGTTCAATATTGTTGTGTCATAAATTGTCATACTATGACGAGACTATGTAGTCTAGTATGACGAGACTATGTAGTCTAGCGATGTTGCCTTTCGAAAGAGGTAGTTAATGAATTCAAAAAGTGCATATGGCAAGTTTAACAAATAACAGGATTTGTTAAATGTATGTGTGTTGATTACATGTTAAAATTTGGTTTGAAAATTTAGAACCAAACAAAAGTGTTCCAATAGGTATAATTGGAATTTGGAAAAGTTAAATGTAGCCTTTGTTATTGAATAGCTGAGTATGTATAACTAGCTGTGTAATTAAAGGTAACTAGCATGTGGTATATAAGGTACTGGAATGACCATGCGTTATAGTGTTAATAATGAGTACTCTTCTAAATAGAAGAATAGTTGGATGCTAGTTGTATATCCGATAAGGAGGACTACGCTTCAAAAATCTAGTAAATGTTATTAGTGGTGGGGGTGTTGTTCCTTGAATTTCAAGAGTCTAACACGTGTAATAAATTCCACCATGATTATAGAGTTTATTGCTCTAATTTCTACTTGCAAAGAAACATAATGATTGAAGGATCTTGTGTTTAAAATTTCTTTATGGCACAAGTCAATGTTGTCTATTTCTATCCATTGTGATAGTGAGATGTGTTTTAAATGTGCAAGAGTGAGATGTATCACTGAAAGTTCGGACATAACAGTATCAAATATTGTGAAGTGAAGCAACTCAAGAAAGATTGAGTGATCACTGTGGACTTTGAAAATGTAAGTTCGAAATTAGTGGATCTCTTGTTTAAAAACATTGCTAGAGACTTGATAATTAAAGGGATGATGTGAAACCTGCCATTATTAGTCACCCATGAAAGGCCCTCAACTCGACTCTAAGTAAAGGCCCTCAACTCGACGCTAAGTATGACTCTAGGTCTCGGGTTCAACGTGAGAGACTTGTCATCCTTGTGACTGCAAGCACTAAAAGAGAATTTTTCCATCCTAAGTGTGTAGTGCTTGGTACCTACGTTAGAGAAACTAAGAGGATGAGCTTATGCTCTTAATAGACCTGGTTTTTTAAAGCTTATTGAATGTCGCGTCACAGGGACATGATTAATGAGGTCCACCTTAGTGAGTCTTGAAGTTTGGTCGCTTTAAAGGGGTTATTTTTTTACTAAGGATTTGGTCCTTAAATACTCACGAAGGGTACAAGACACAAGGCCACAGAATGTATGGATCTGGGAGTCGTAGGTTATGTATAGGGAGTAGGCCTTTTGCATGATTAGATAGTTTGTTAGTCAAATGGGTTGCATGGTTCAAAGCTTGGTCTACCATTTTCGATCCTATTAACTGTATGGTCTCTTCACTAGCTGGGGGTTCAATCGGGAGATACCCTCATTGATGCACAATAAGGCCTCCTTTAATTTGAGATGTTGATTATTCGAGAATGATGGTATTTTAAAAATGGCGGTGGAATGTTGGTGTATTTTAAAAATAAGAATTGATAATAAAGTATTTGAAATTTGTCCCAATATTGTTGGAAGTGGTTTTCACTCGTATGGGATATGTGCTGACACACAAGGCTCTTCGACACATAATCCTGCAGAACAGTGCTGCAGAGGCGTGTGTCGACACAAAAAGCCCGTGTGTTGACACACAAACTTATAGAACGCACGGCGCAGAGCTGTGTGTCAACACACAGAATTATGTCTTGACACACAGGATAGTTTTTAGCTGTATTTGCACGATTGATTTTCAGATTTTGGCGCCCCTTTTTGGGGTGTGTTTTGGGACATGCCTTTTCATACTTGTATTATAAATACTTCCCCTTGGTTATACTTAAAAGGATGGATTTGATGAAATTGAAATCCTAAGAGACTTGGAAAAGGTTCCAGAGATTGAAAGAACTTTGATTAAGAGCTTGATCAAAAATGTTGAAAGTTCTTTGACCAAACATCATTCTCATTCATCTCACTATGTCTCTCCCTTTATATATTGTCTTCTTCATATTTGGTTGTTGCTATATCCCCGAAGATATTTCGTATACCGAAATAAGTCTTAAGGAAAGTGATTACATAGCCTCACCAACATGAGATCTTTTGGTTACCCGGGTCACGGTTTATTGGGAAATTCTCTAACATATAATGCACGTGTAATACACAAATTCTAAATTCTATTTTTCATTTGGAGAACATATTTTGTAGTTCCAAATTGTTAACAATTTTCCAACACAAAAACTTGAATTGCCATCAAGTGTCCTAAATTTCCAGTTTTAAGAAAATTGAAAAACAACGACAACAACAACAGATCTAGTGCCTCAAGGGCTCCTGCATAAGCGGGGGCTGGGAGGGGTGGATGTACGCAGCCTTATCCCTTCAGGGTGTAACCCTGCCGAGAGGCTGTTTCCAAGGACCCCCAACCTTATGGGGTTGGCAACACGAGGACTTCCAAAGATGTCACCCATCCTAGTACTACTTTCGCCCAAGCACGCTTAACTTCGGAGTTCTAATAGGCTGCAGTTGCATTAGTACCTGGTAAATGAACCCTTTTAAGAAAATTGAAAACTTTAAGTATACCAAAAACTGTAAACCCAATAATTCAATTTAAACTCGATCCAAGCAGTTAGGGTAATCGATGGAAATATGGCTAGTTCGAATATATCCAATACGAAAAATTTAGATATTGATTTGGATACAATTACTATTTTGGGAAACACTAGCTTAAAGTCCAGACCTTCTACTCATAATGTTCAATCAAATGTAGTGAAAAAACTAATTTATTGTTGAAATTGAATAAAAATATAAACACATATAAAGCATCCTTAATTGTTCCAATGTTAACTCATATGGCGCTCTTATAAACATCGACTTTGAAATTCATATATATGATACCGTTTATCTTGATATGGTGCAAAGAACTAGGAAGATTTAACGAATATTGACAATGTAATAACAATTTACAATCAATTTATTACATTACTGATGCAGCCCATTCTTGAGCTTAGCGGGTCTGTTGGCAGAAGCAAGTTGGCATGTAGGAGTAGCCGGTACGAAGGCATAGCTGACAAGTATCCAAGTCCGATGCAGCTGGTAATGAATTGGCGTCATAGGTGTTCTCAGCATGAGCTTGGTGGCAAGGCTGAAGATAGATGGATGAAGATAGAATTTGACTTATACTAGGATTAGATTTATATTTCATATTTTATTTAGTTTTTATATTTATCTTTTGTTATTTATATATCTTTTAGTATTTTTATTTATCTCTTAGAGTTTGACTTAGGGTCAATTAGCTCCTCTATAAATGCAAGAGGAATCTAGGTTATTTGATCATCCAAGTTTAGAATTATTTTGAAGAATACCTTCTTTCTTCTTTTTTGGAGTTGTGAGAAATCGAGCCTATCTTTCTTCTTCGTTTTATTAATGATTTAATAAAACTAAAGGGAAGGCCGTTGAACCCTTCCGTTCCTCTAAATCTTCCACTATGCACTGCATCAGTTGATATCAAAGCTCGGAACGGTTTCTGAGATGGTCCGTCGGCGACAGAGGAATGCCGCCATTAAGGACGTTTACGAGCGAGACTTCCGAGGCAAGCGTTGAGGAAATTTGAGGATTTGGAGAAGAAATTTCCAGCAAATCGAGCGTTGCTGGATTCAAATTGGGGCAAATCCCGATCTTAAACGAGGAACCCAGCCCCAATGCCCATTAACACCGGGTGCTAATGACAATGCAGACGAGAACTTTCAGAATCCGTTCCAGGAAGCTGAGCTATCGGACCGAAGGTAGAGGAGAGCTTACGTCAGGGTTCTCGGACTGCGGAGGAGTACACAGTTGATTTCTACTCCTTGATCGCCAGGAATGACTTAGGAGAATCAGGGAACCAATTGGCGAACAGGTACATAGGCGGGTTGAAAGAGTCAATACAGTAGGTGTTGAATATGTTCGACATCTTTTCAGTTTAAGAAGCAAGTCAGAGGGAAATGACCATCGAGAAGTAATAGAGGCATCATCACGTTGGCGGCACTGGGAACGTCCACGAAAGTGGGGGTGACCAGATGAGACTACCAACCAACTCGGATATGCAAGTGAAGCCGATTACTGCCAACATTGGGAAGGACTTGGCAAGTAGCTCCCAAACCTGTTGCTTTAAGTGTGGTGAGGTGAGGCACCGTGCTACTAAATGTTGTAATGGTGATAGACCGGGTAAGGGCCTTTACATTGAGGGACTCCGTGGTAATGGTGGCGGGGTTATCGAGGAAGAGGTTGGTGACGAGTTGGAGCACGAAGACGAGCAGACAATTGCAGGAGACGAGGGCTGTCTACTTGTGGTTAGGCGTACGTGCTTCCTGCCAAGAGAGGAATAGGGAGACGATTGGCTGAGGAGTCGCATTTTCTAGACAACAGGCATTGTTGGCGAGAGGATATGCTGCCTAGTGACTGACTCAGGAAGCCGTGAAAACGTCACTTCCGAAGAGGCTGTGCAGAAGCTTAGGTTGAAAACAAAAGACCACCCAGACCCATATAAGTTGTCTTGGCTTAAGAAGAGAAACACAGTAACAGTCTCCAAACTATTATGAATGGGCCTTGGCCCTCCCGTTAACCCTTCCTGCCAACTGGAATCCATACCTGCACTCCTCGCCCGGCAACTCCCTCACTGCCACCTCAGCACTAATATAACTTAACACTATTACTCTAAATAAGTGAGCCCCCTAAAAAAAAATGTATATGAGTGTGATGCTCCCCCCCCCCCCCCCCCCCCCCCCCCCCCCCCCCCCCCCCCCAAAAAAAAAATGTTTCGCTAGTATTCTCCCCCTTCTTCTACATCTCCCCCATTTTCTCTCTATACTTGTATCTATCATTATCATATACAAATATATATAAAAGGGATAGCAATCTAGCTATCCCATAGCCTTTTGCCTCGATATTGTGTTGGATTTGTGATTTTTTGTGTGCTAGATTGTAAGTATTGATTAGATTTGGGTTGTAGATTTCATTATTTGGATAGGATCCGATCTTGGTTCATATCAGTTGGTATCAGAGTATTCAATCCTCAGCCACCATCATTATTGATGACCGATCAAGTCATCATCACCGATCATCGAACAGCTCATCATCATCTATTGTTCTTCACTAGTTCAGTTATGCCTAATCCTTCATCCGGCATATTGGCACTCATCGATCAGCACCAATTAGTGTTAATTGCTCATCGGCCAATAGTAACCAGCTTCAATCACTGGCAATGCCAGACAGCTCTAGGCATCGGGTTTTGGTAAGAGCTTTGGAGGAGAAAGTCGATTGACGGTGGGATAAATGGGACGAATCTTTGGCAGCAATGAGGCATGAGATGAATGGCCTCTCATCACAAATGGGTATCATTGGCGGAGTTGTGAGTAGATGCCAACCACAACCATCATTTTGCTCTCAATGCAACACACGCCAATCTGTGTCATCAGGGCCTCAAGGTGTCCGGCATCGAGGTAATCGCCAACTTGCTAATAGACTTACTAAGATCGAGTTCCTAAGGTTTAGTGAGCATGATTTGGTGAATTGGTTGTATGAATGTGATAGATATTTTGTACTTGATCGGACCCCTAAGGACTCAAAGGTTAAAGAAGCTTGAGGGTGATGCTCGGGGGTGGCATGACCCCTACCAGAAGTCATGGCCCCATGGAGTTACTATCCCTTGGGATATAAACTCGGCTGAAATTAAGGGCCTTTCCTTGACAACGCATGAAACTCCCTTACGGAGTTGGCTAAGTTGAGACAAATCAGGAGAGTGGATGAATTCCTAAGTGTCTTTGAGTCATTGGTATGCCGCCTTGGGATGAATCAGAAACAAAAGCTAGGAGCCTTCATGGGGAAGATTGTGTGATGAATTGGCAGAATGGCTCAAAGTGCTTAAGCCACATACGCTAGAGGAGGCTATCACTCGAGCTAAATTAAATGAGAAGAACTGTGCCTACATTGAACAAGTGACGGGAAAGAGCCCCGCCAAAATAGCCCCACTATTACCATTGCTGTGTAATTCACCAAGGTGGTAGTTAAGCCACCAACACAGATCCTGCTAGGTAGTCTAGTGGCGTTGCCAGCACCAAATTCCTCCAAAACAGTCCCACTCCTCCCTCTACTAAGTAATACTGCGAAGATACCCGTTACTCTGCCAATAAGAATGGCGCCAAACAGATTGCTGCCATTGTCGCTTACTACGCACACTTTTTCTAAGCCTTCTCCCACTCAGAGGGGCGCCATGATTGGTCCTCCTTTGAACGCAATGACTTACTTCGGCTCAACAAGAGAATCCAATGATAGGCAAGGATTCCGTCAAGTCTGCTCTCGGTCTCTCCTTATCGAGTAACTTAGCAAAGCTAATGCCGAGTTCGCCAAGCAAGCCCTCGTCTACTCGACACTTGGCGTCACCAGTCCCACTAACTCTACTTCTGCCAACTGCTCTTCCTATACGGGAATTATCCTCCACTGTCTTTGATAATCCGCGCGCACGAAGTCTTTGTTTCTATGGTTGTGACCCGTTCACGCCCGGTCAATCAATTTGTTATCGAGTGCAGATGTTTTGGGTTAAGGCTTCAAGTGATGAATTCGGGGATGAATCAGTGAAACCCCAGCCAGATCTATCCCCTAGTCGTCACATTCTTATTCGTGTCCCCCAGGAATGCCTCGTACTTGGTGTCCTTTGTAAACAACAAATCAGAGCATATAAGGCGAAATGTAACTTCAAAAGCCGGTAGGTTGAGGATCTCGGTCATTTTGTACTTGGCGACTGGGTAACTGCCAACTTTAAAGAATTGAAGATTTTTTTTTTTTTTTTTTTTTTTTTTTTTTTTGCTTGGCCTTGATTCACCTCAGTAAGGCAGCTTTGTGAGTTCCTTGGAGTTTCAGAGTACAATAGGCACCATATTTTTTATTATGGAACCTCTTGCCCCACCTCTGACCGAGTTGCTTCGCAAGGATAGCTTTAGGGGAAATGAAAATGCCAAACTCGTCTTTGAATAATTCAAACGCGCCCTAACTTCTGTGCCAGTTCTGGTCTTGCTGGATTTTTCAAAGCCGTTTGTTATGGGAATCGAAGCATCAGGCGTGAGCATTGGCATGGGTCTTATGCACGATGGATGTTCCGGTCAGATTTTGCCCCCTATGTGGCATTCTCCGCCACTCACTTCCAGGGTACCGCAAAGCTCTCTTGGCACCAAGATCAACCTTGCCGTCATGAGCTTCTTGCTGTTGCCTTAGACTTTGACTTGCGCCGGTCTGGCGGACTTTGGTTACACTATTTGCCACAGGCAGATCGCTACCAATGAGATCGAGAATTTCTATTTGGTGAATCTATTTGGCTAAAGCTTCTGTCTTACCACCAACATAGTTTCGCCAATGGCCTACAGCCTAGATTTGCCAGCTGAAGCCTCCATGCTGCTCCGTTACTCGAGACCTGGCCACCAACCCCTCTCACATCTCAGCTTAGGCGTACTTAGACTAGAAGGTTGTTCACTGTCTCTGCAATACAGCCACCCAAGTATCGGTTCAATGGATTAGATTCCTTTACGATCTGTGAATTCAGTTCGCAATGTCTGACCCTTGAGGACAAAGGTCAAGTCCTGCGAGGGTATTGTTGCGAATGGGCCTTGGCCGATACGTTAACCCTTCCCGCCAATTCGCCAGCCTGAATCCTTACCCGCACTCCTCGCCTGGCAACTCCATCACTACCACCTCAACCCTAATATAACTAATATTATTACAATAAATAAGTGATCTCCCCCCCCCCCCCCCCCCCCCCCCCTCCTCAGGGATTAGGTATGCTAACTTGTGTATAAGTGTGATGCTCTCTCTCTTCTCCCCAATGTTTCTCTAGTACTCTCCCCCCTTCTTCTACATTCCCTTCCCCCCCCCCCCCCCCCCCCCCCCTCCCCTCTTTCTCTCTATACTTGTATCTATCTTTATCATATACAAATATATACAAAAGCGATAGCAATCTGGCGATCCCATTGCCCTTTGCCTCGATATTGTGTTGGATTTGTGATTCATTATATGCTAGATTGCAAGTATTGGTTAGATTTGGGCTATGGATCGGATTATTTGGATAGGATCCCATCTTGGTTCGTATCACAAACAATGTTTGGTTAACTTTTTGATCGGGGTGAAGTATAAGGAGGAGGTATGGTGTGACGTGGTAGCCATGGATGGGTGTCATCTGCTATTGGGACGACCATGGAATTTTGATAGGGGTGCCGTCCACGACCATCAACGAAACACCTATAGCTTCGTGTTTGGGGGCACAAGGATAGGCTTGCTTCCCAAGGAGGACGAAGCTCCATAACCAGAGGAAGACAAGAATCTAAAGTTGCTGGCTAAAGCATTGTTGGGCAAAGGCGTTAGCGGAAACAGGGATACAACCATACCTGTAGAGGACAAAAGCCAAGCAGAAAAGAGTAAAGAGGCACTGGTAGCTGTGTTGGCGATGGAGGCAAGCCTGCGGTGGAAGAATCACATACCGGAGGAAGAGTTGCCAGGAAGGCTCAAACACAAGGTAAGCCTTGGGATGTTCAAAAGTTATAGACCTCCAGGGTTCACGGTGTTATTGTCACCTAAGAAAGACGAGGCATGGCGACAGAAGTGAGTTGGTAGCAGGGCCAACGTTATGAGATTTGGGGTCTCTAGCGCATTGGCAAGAGTGGCTCAAGCGATCTCTTTCCAATCCGGGGAGGATGATGCCGTCTCCACCATGGCTATACTATTGGTGGAAGAAAACAAAAACCCGCACCGGGAGAAGCATAGCAGATGAGAGCTCTGGGAGATTGGCGGATGGTATGAGGAAACTCTACTTAGCAAGGATAACCAAGAAGATCTCTTGGCGAATTCAATGGCGAATTCTCTCCAACTCGGAAATGACGATGCAGCCCCCGGTTGAGCTTGGCAGTTCCCTTGGCAGGTACGGTGGCACAACTTACAAGTACCCACGTCTGACGCGGCTGGCAATGAATTGGCGTCATGGGTGTTGGCGGCATGAGCTTGGCGGCAAGGCTGAAGAGAGATGCAGTGAAGATAGCGGTGAAGATAAAATTTGACTTATACTAGAATTCGATTTATATTTCAAATTTTATTTTGTTTTGATATTTATCTTTCGTTGTTCATTTATCTTTTAGTATTTTTATTTATCTCTTAGAGTTTGACTTAGAATCAATTAGCTCCTCTATAAATATAAGAGAAACCTAGGTTGTTTGATCATCCAAGTTTAGAATTATTTTGAAGAATATTTTGTTTCTCCTTTTCTCGGACTGTGAGAAATCGATAGCATGAAGTAAAACAAAAAGGTGAAGTGAAGAAAGACAAAGAGAATGAAGCACAGATAAGAGAGAATGAGAAGAAATATGTGGAAAACATAAATGTGAAAATTTTCTAAAAAACAAATTTGAACTATTTTCCTAATATTTCAATAGAGTAGAGAAAACTAAAAAACCGTTTCCAACTTCTCTATTTGAAAAGTTAGGGTATGTTTGATAGCAATAAGTAATTTTCTTTTTTGTCTCTATTTTTCCTTTTTATCTCCAATTTTTCATTTCTAATTTTGTAACATAAAAAACTAGGAAATGCATATTTAAGCAATTAAATATTTGCCCTTTATTTTTCCTTGAGATTATAAACTTCAGCTATAGAAGTTATTAAGGAATGAAATAACTGAAAGGTTCTTTGGTTAGTATAATGGTAACTATCATATCCTAACTCATTTATTTTATCACTATGAGGACCAAATCCTCATGAGTGTACAGGAGGAGATTCTCCAAAAAAACAAAAAACATAAAATATGAAAGAAAAGGAAGGAAGGGAATAGAAAAGAAAAAAAATGAGCATAAATCCCCAATTTAATTTCATGGTCAAAATCAAGCTAAAATATCCGGCTTGACCCATGGTTCACCCCGAGGGCACAAACTATTATAGTGTTTATGATGTCAACCGACTAACATATATAACAACAACCTTGATCTTGATATAGATCCAAAAATGATAATCAAAATCAAATCCATGGACAAGAGATTTCAATACAATAACTGACCTGGATTTAGATCTCATCACTGAGCATTACCAATAACATAAAGTTAAGCAAAAGCTTTGCCTAAGGTTAGGCCAAAGAGTGGGCCAGTATAGGATAATTGGTGTTCATTGAGCTTACAAATTTATTGTGTACTATTGTAAAACTATAGAAAGTATATAATATTATTGAATAATCTACCATTATTTATAAATATGATTTGATGATTAAATTGTGTCATATCATTAAACAATTTGAACATTAAACCATTAGGTTTACACATAATTGTGAAGCCCTTACCAACTCTACTTAGCCCAATTGTCTTGTGAAGTATTTGATTTGGGGTTCGAATCACCCCATTAAATGTAAATAATTATTGGGGCAAATTATTTGGTTGTGTGCTTTGACTTACCCTGTTATACATATAGGAATGTACGAGTCTAAAGTATATTTATATATTTTGTAATCAATTAAGATGAACATAAACTAATTTAGACCAGTTAATTAATAGAAAAAGACAACACCAAACCGTTCCAAAAATCGTGTCAAAACACAAGTGTTGCAATGGGATAAGCATTTGACCGTGACACGTATGCATAGCTTAATTGTGTGTGTCTCTGCTTTGGATCCAACTGATGCCTTGCTAGTCTCTGGTCCTCTCCTGTTCGTGTAATGTTGTCCCGGTTTTCTGTGTTGTCTATGGTGTCTATTTTTTCCCGTTTTGATCTAAATTTTGTACCCATATTACAGCCACCACTTGGTGGGTAGGATTCCTTTTTTGGAATGTCGTGCCCTGTAAGGTATTTTCGCCCCTTATAGAAAAAAAATATGGCGTATGCAACAATTTTTTTAAAATGTTACGATAGGTACCAAGCCAATGTAATGGTGCCTTAGAAACGTTGCATTACGTATCAAGCAACAACAACAACAATCCCGGTGCCTCAAAGGGCTCCCGCATAAGCAGGGTCAGGTATCAAGCAAATGCATCAATAAAAAGTTTTACATGAACACTACTTATGGTAACATTTTAAGCAAATGTTACAATTTAAGTGCTACCCAAAATTTGACTGTTGTGGTTCTTGCTTTTGTGATTTCTTATTTTGCATGGCTTACCACATCATATAATAATATTGGTGTTTTTTTTTTTTTTTTTTGGAGATGATGTTATGGTGGAGGGTGCTGTTGAGGTGGTGGGTAATGATGATCAGTTGTGTGATGATCTTCTTATTTATATTAGCCAGGAGCACATTGAATGCTTTTTTTGATTTATCCCCTTTTAAAATTAGTCGTGCTCGTTGTCATGATAAGCCCCTTCCTTCGCCCTCCTTAGGGCCCATCAAGCTTGGGAATTCAGAAAAAAATTGTGCTTAAGCTATGATGATTCCGATGGTGACATGCATCATCTCTTTTACTCTCTTGAAGGAGATGTCCTAGGTGAGGTTACTCGTAAGTAAGAAGGAACATCAAAAGTAGAAACCAGCCCGTGCTTTGTCCCCTATCTAATCCTGATAGGAGATGTAGCTCAGATTGATAGGGTCTACTTTGAGGTGTCCCAAATAACATCAATGCCCTATCGGACCATTGGTGTTCATATCATATTCAGGTGTTTATCCCAATAAATGTGTCTTTAAGTTGACTTTTTTTGTTTTAAGAAGTTGCTATCAGTGTGATCCATTTGGCCTTTTCTGGTTCATAAATTGGTGTGGAATATGCGTATAGGCATATTAGGACATGCTTTTGTATTTTAGAAGTAGGCATGGTGGTATGCGTTTAGGTGGTTTGGGGTTTATTGCTATATTTGTTTTATTTTTTTCCCACTCAGGTGGGTTTTCTCAGGCTCCCCTTTGATGTGTGCACACGGATCCCAAAAATGTGGTTGGTCATCCAAGCTGATACATGATACTTTCAAAATGGCATAGAAGAGAGAAAAATTGAAGCTACAAATAAGGTATAGCTAAGTCAAGGAGTGTCGTTTGCTCAAGAAATTCTACCACTTTATCTATCTCTAAGATGTTTGGATTTTTCAAAACTTCATGGACATGCAGAAAAGAAATGCTATCTCCACTCATATGACCATTAAGGAACTTTTTTACTTATTTCTTCTATTCCAATAGATTTTTTTTTTTTTTTTTTTTTTGAGTTGTTTAAGAAATAGGAGTATCATTAAAAAAATAATTTTATATTTTTTCTTGATGTTCTGAACCAAGTTGCCTTTGTTATGAAAATAAAGAAATTATTTTCAAATTTGATGTTGATTCTCAGCTTTGTTATGTACGTAAACCTCCAATCGAGTTGAACTTGCTCGCTATGCTAAGCAAGTTGAGTTTGAGTCGGGATTGGTGGTTAGCAGTCAAAATCGTTGAGCTTATGTATTGAGCTTGATTATATTAGATCTTGTTTATGAAGTAAAGTGTGGACTGATCTAGTTTGGTTCATGTTACCGAGGTTTTATGCATGGCTATAGATACCAAGGTTATGGAATTATATGATATATGTCCCTCAATAAGAGTTTTCATATTAATTTGGAATAGAAAATTGCAAACACAATACGATGCCAAATAAACTCTTTAAATAAGTAACATAAGGTAATAAAACATATAACTTGTTGATGTAAACTTCCAAAAGTACCGGGAATCGGGTAAACAACATTGTTGGATCAAACACTTGCAATTCGCAAGTAACGGGTATCCAAATGATCTACAGGTTTCGAGGCGTGATGTCACTTTTCTTAAGACTTATTTCAGCGTATGAAATAGTCTCGAGGATACAACGATAACCTAATGTCAATAGAGTGAGCATATGTAAAGGGAGATAAGGAAAGATGTATGAGAATAACGTTTTTCAAGAACAATGAACAAGTTTTTTTCAATTCAATTGATTCTTTTTCCATTATCAAACACATTAGGGGAGTATATATATATATACATATATATATATATATGTGTGTGTGTGTGTGCGCGTGTGTGTGTGTGTGTGTGACTTTGTCAAAGAAAACGTCCCAAATTATGCCTCAAAGAAAAAATGCGAAAGGCCGGTAGTTAACACGCCAAAATCCAGTGAAAACTGCACCTGTTTGTCCACACACACATCTGCAGAGATGGTTCTATTAATCTGTGTGTCGACACATGGGCCATGTGTGTTGACACACACCTCTGCAGCCTTATTCTGTAAGAATATGTGTCGACACACCAGTCCTGTGTGTCGACACACATCCCAACACACATCAAAACACATCAAACAAACTACAGGTCCAACTTTAAACACTTTATTTACAATTCTTATAGCATGATTTTGAAAATACATCAACATAACTAAATCACAAAACTATAAACAAATAGTTTCCTATAATTTTATTTAAGCTATATGTAATGAAATTGTTGTGTTCTGACCCTAGATATTGATTTCGGCTAAACCATGTAAATTTGGTGTCTCTAGTTCCCTCTCTTTCTCTAATTTTGCTCATTATTTAAATAGCGTTCCAATATATGTGATACTCTAATAAGAAGTTTATGTAAGACAAGTGTCACGGGATGAGCGCAGATCACCCGTGCGGCGCCCGGGCCCCTGAGGCTAGGGCCAGGCCAGCCTACCTCCTATGGTCAACAAGCAGCAATATACACCTTCAAGAGACAAAATACACGGCATACCACGGATATACCTGAACACAATCAATGCGCATTAGTATCGGACAGGCTAAGGAGACCCCATATGGCATATGTCTGCTTATTGTGCACCGGGGACAGTGTCAGCCAAAGGCGGCCCGTGACATTCTCCCCCACCTAATTCCGCAAACGTCCTCGTTGCGGGTGCCTGCCCATCATCGCATCCCTGCATCTCTAGCAGCCTTGATTGGTCACGGGACGACCACATCATCATCCCCTCCAACGTGACACCCCTGACATGCTATTGACACTCACCTGACGATAAGCAGCGTGCCCAAAAAGCGACCTGCCAACTCCATGCACCATAGTGCACCACGTACACGTCTCGCTCCACGATGCTTGTTGAGTCTTCACCTTGTGAACTTTGCACTGTACCCCAAGAATCGGCCCAATCTCCACGAAGTAAGCCAGCCATACGGTCAGCACGCCTGACCGGCACCCAACACGGTGCGCCTGCCGCCACAACCGGAACCGCGAGCCACTCAACTTCACTCCGAAAGTTCCTCGTTAGAGTTCCCCTCCCACACAAGGAGTGTCCATACCCACGGACAAACCCGCTCGACGCACCTAGAACACGAGCAACTCCCAATGCCCTTAACTTCACCCCTAAGGTCCCTCGTTAAGACCCGTGATGCCACTTAGCTTCACTCCGAAACTACCTCGCTAAGTCAGGCTAACCCCGAAAATATGAGAGTGTTAAGTTACGTAGCGGAATAATATAATTTGGGAAGGAAAAGAAATAAAACAACACATACACATAGAGAGAGAAAGAGTCACAGTTGAAAGAGAGAGAGATAAAAGATGGGTGAGTTTGTGAAATGGGGGAATTGATGACCCCTTGGTATTTACATTTGCATATATATAGAAAATGTACATGAGACAAAAAAGTAAAAAACTATGTACTCTTGTCTCCTTGCTTGTCCTCCTAGCCGCCCACCTTGTGTCCTTTTTGTCCTAGGCTATATTTTTTTTGTCTCCTCTTTTCCTACTTATCTTTTTATTGTCCCAAGCAAGCTTATTTTTGGAGGGAAATCCACCCCTTGGCTGTCCCTTTTTGGCCCAAGTGTCCTCTTACACTATATTTTATTTTTACATTATTCTATCAGGTACGATATTTACACGTATTTTACATAACGTCCCATGGACACGCCCCTTTACGGATTTGTGCCGAGCACTTCACCAAAGGTTTGCGTCCTTACAAAATTGGACTACGTACATAAATATATCCGTAAGAATATTCTAAAAGAGCCTAGAATAAACCGTGGCTTTTTGGAACATTCCCACCGTACACCGATACATAATAAAATTACACAAAATTTTTACAGAACTAAGCGATCCGTGACACTCTCCCCCACCTAAGCTATTGACGTCCTCGTCAATGTTAGACGGTCTTGAGTTCTTTAGACGCCGTTCCTCTTTATTTGAGCCTTCCTCTGGTCTTCATACCTTCAAGTCCGGATGGTCCTTCCATTTCACCGAGTACACGAAGTACTTAGTTCGGCCCCTGCGTCCTGAGCCTCGTTCCACAGGTTCCTCTGTCTTCTTTGGTAGCTCCACATGATGCTTCACTACCTGTTGTGCCACAGAACGGTTGTCCTGCAGCGTCGTCCTATTTGGAGCGCTTTCGCACCTCGAGTGTTTTAGTTTTTGTCTATTTTTTATGGGCAAAGGTCCGGGCACCCGTGCTTTGTTCACTCGAGCATCGATCTCGCTATTCACGGTCTGTGCTCCCCCACAGCTTGTCCCAAACCTCTGCATTCTGATTTTCGGGCCTGTTTTCAATAGTCCCTGTGCTGGAAAGTGAGGCGCACCCTGGCACCTCCCATGCCCACCCCCGAGCAAGCGTTGTGCACCTAACCGTAAGTCAAGTGCAACCCAACGCAACCCGTGCCATGTCAAGCACAAGTCACGCCAAGCGGTGCGCAACCCATGCGCACTCATGTCCAAGTCAAGAGCCATCGTGTGCAACCCATGCACACTCAAGCCCAAGTCATGAGCTTTTGTGCACAGCCCCTGCGCACTCCAGCCCACATCGCGCACACACCCAAAAAAGTCGTGTGCACTCAAGTCCTCATTAGGCACGTCTAGGCCCAAGTCTTGTCCATCCGATCTTGAGTCTCGACAATGCCCTTCATCATACAAGTAGTGCCCTGCAGTGAGCACCCCTTGCCCCACGTTTAGCATCCAGTGCACCATGAAATGCACCACATGCGCCTCCCTAGGCACCCCCAGTTCGGCCCTGGGCACGCCCAGCACGGTCCTGGGCACTCCCGGTGCGGTCCTGGGCTTGTCATGCCCAGTTCTGTCATTGTCCAGCCCAGGCGCAGTCTAGCGCCCCCTGTGCACTGCCTTTGCTCGGTCCTGGATAAGCCTATGCGTGGTCGGGGGCCCTGTCCCAGGCCCCAACCTATCACTGCAGCGAACCTCCTCCCCAGGAAGTTCCAACTCGGCCCACTTCTTCTCTGCCCATGTCCTTTGCGTGTAGGCCTCGACCTCCTTTGCATCGGACTCCGATAATTTTGATGAAGAAGTGTCACATTTCAGGATGTGCATCCCATGCATGCCCCACCCCAAGTGTTGTGCCTCAATTGGCACTTTAAATGCATGAGGGCGCAACCCATGTGCACCCAATGTCGAGATCAGCGCCCCGAGTCCCAAGCTTCGTGCCTCCGGTCCTAAGTCATGCCCTGCCATGCCTAGGCCAAGCACTCTCACGCCCACCTTGTGCACTGTCATGCGCAGCACCTGCGCACTCCAAAACAGCCCATGTGCGCCTCTTGCTCGGTCCCCGGTCCTGAACTCCACCTTTGCCCCCAAAGGTGTCTGCCTTGGTTTGTAAGGTGGCCTTGTGTCTTCAAGTTCACCCTGTGCCTCCTTGGTTTGAGTCATCTTCACAACATCATCCCTCGGAAGTGAAAGTGATTGGAGGACATTGGAGAAGTCCCTCTCCAACATCAACTCGAAGCCATCTTCTAGGACCACCGTCAAACCCGGTGTGTCATGCCAACCCTTAATGCAAGTTGACACTACACGTCCCCTATCACGGATGAGCCTAAATGAAGATACCCCTCTCTTCATCCATCTCACCCCCTTGTCAAGGCCCAACCCGAGCCTCTCCGACCCTTGCCTCGAACCGGATTTTTGTTTGGCGCCCTTGTCGTCAAGTGCCTTGGTCTCAACAGCAACGAGCACCCTTGTGTCGACACCCCCGTGTCCCATTCTTAAGTGCCCCGCCATTGATGAGCCACGCCCACCTAAGTGCGCGCCTCCTCGGACCCCGACGCACCCTTGCGCTAAAGTCAGCGTCACCACGTCCGGAACCTTGGTGCATGCCTGCACCTCGGTCCTCTGATCCTGGGCCTGCTTTTCAGCACACACAGCACCCTGGGCTTGATCCTGCGTAGCCTGGGCCTGCACCTGAACCAGTGCAGCACACCTGGCCTGCTCCTGTGTCGCCTGGGCCTGCGCCTGAACTAGCGCAGCACCCCAGACTTGCTCCCAGGCAAGCGCAGCCCTCTGCGCCTGTGTCACGACATGAGCCTGTGCCCAATCCTGGGCAGCAACCCGTGTCCTGCTTCTGCTGTCGCTAGTGCCTTCCGAATTCAGTGCCTTTGGTTGGGCCTGGCCCAGAACCTGTGCACTGACCTGCACAGCCCTATGCCTACCAAGCCCGACGTTGGCCTCACTCTCGGAAGCTCCGTGCACCACCTGTGCAACTGTTCCAGCATCACATTTCTGAACCTCGACCTGCTCCTGGGTCTCGGTTCTGTCAGCAGCACCTTGGGCCTGCGAAACACACGCATTCCCTTGTCCCTTGGCACACCCAAGTGCCTCGGTTGTCCTTTGTGCACCATGTTGTGCACCTTGCTCGACCTCCACGAACACACTCGTTTTGGTCTCTTGAGTCCCCTTGGCCTGCGCCCCATGCACACCCGCGGCTGATCCATGCACGCCCCAACGTGCCCCATATCGGACCTCAACACACCCCCGTGTCTTAGTCCCTCGGATCCCCTTGGCCTGTGTCTCGGGTACACCCGTGGCTGACCCAAATGCAACATCACCCAAATTTGTTTGGACCTCCACACTCTCAAGTGTCTTGGCCCCGTGAGCCCCCAAGGCATGCACAACGTGTGCTTCCAAGGCAAACTCACGCACCACCATCCCAGACCCTTGCTTGGTCCCATCGGCTCGTGTCTGGTTCGTTAGGCACTCCCGTGCCCTCAGCTCAGACCCATGCGCAGTCCCATCGACATGTGTCCTGACATTCGTGCACACCCGTGTACTCTCCTCGGTCCGGGCCTGCATGCTGTCACATGCAGCACCCTGGGCCTGCGTCGCAGCACCCTGGGCCTGTGCCATGACACTCGCAGCACTCTCATCATCCAACCCCGTTTCTTGTTCAAGTGCAGCCACCCGCTCCACTAGTGCCTGTCTTTTTGGACAGTCACGTACGTAGTGAGGCTCACCACACAAGAAACAGTTATGACACCTCGGTCGCTTGCCCCCACAACCAAAAGTACTTCCACCCGAAGTGCTCACGGTTGTGTGAACTTCAAGATTTTCATCCGGCACCAACCCCATGTTGACACCGCCAATGTCAAGACTAGTAAGCGTACCTTTTATGATGAACCGGTCCTTACCCTTGCTTGACTTAGGCTCACACAGTTGGATCTCCAATTCTCCTCTCGGTTCCTCCTCCTTTTGTGATGTGCCCGCACTCCTTTCCTTCTCGGTTTCACTCCCGGCTGCGAGCAACCTTTCTCTGATACCATGCTTGTCACGGGATGACACTTTCACCAGTGTCACGGCCTCCCAATGCCCTTAACTTCACCCCTTAGGTCCCTCGTTAAGACCCGTGATGCCACTTAGCTTCACTCCGAAAGTACCTCGCTAAGTCAGGCTAACCCCGAAAATATGAGAGTATTAAGTTACGCAGCGGAATAATATAATCTGGGAAGGAAAAGAAATAAAACAACACATACACATAGAGAGAGAAAGAGTCACGGTTGAGAAAGAGAGAGATAGAAGATGGGTGAGTTTGTGAAATGGGGGAATTGATGACCCCTTGGTATTTACACTTGCATATATAGAAAATGTACATGAGACAAAAAATAAAAAGCTATGTACTCTTATCTCCTTGCTTGTCCTCCTAGCTGCCCACCTTGTGTCCTTTTTGTCCTAGGCTATATTTTTTTTGTCTCCTCTTTTCCTACTCATCTTTTTATTGTCCCAAGCAAGCTTATTTTTGGAGGGAAATCCACCCCTTGCCGGTCCCTTTTTGGCCCAAGTGTCCTCCTACACTATATTTTATTTTTACATTATTCTACCCGGTACAATATTTACACGTATTTTACATAACGTCCCATGGACACGCCCCTTTACGGATTTGTGCCGAGCACTTCACCAAAGGTTTGCGTCCTTACAAAATTGGACTACGTACATAAATATGTCCGTAAGAATATTCTAGAAGAGCCTAGAATGAACCGTGGCCTTCTGGAACATTCCCACCGTACACCGATACATAATAAAATTACACAAAATTTTTACGGAACTAAGTGGTCCGTGACACAAGTTAGTGCTAAATTTCATAAATATGCTTAACAATCTAAAGTTGATTCCGAATGCCTAAAACTGACCTAAGCTGGGCTTAGTTTGGATCAATTCAACATGAAATGAGCCAAGTTTAGCTAGAGTTCAAAGCCTCCAAACTCTGCTCAGCTCACTTCTCCTTATGCAACGTAACTGGATATAAGGGTTGATGTATTTTTAAAATATAAGTTGAATAATATGTTATACATTGTATAATGTGTGTATAAGATATATTTGAGATTATCTCAATACTTATTTTAAATGTTTAAAGCTTTATAGGAGTGTGTGTTGACACATGGACCATGTGTATCGACACACAATCCAACAGGACGGTGAGGGAACAGCTGTGTGTCGACACACATGGCCTGTGTGTCAACACACAACCCTTTACAGAAGCACAAGTTGTGTGTAGGAAAAAAGTTGTGTGTCGACACACAGGTCTGTTTTGGCGGTTTTCTGTGCAGTTTTTTCCTGGTTCATCATGGCTTTTTGTTTGGTTTTTTAGGGGACGTCTCCGTTCATGGTATAATATAAATGCCCTAGATTTCTTACTTGTTACTTTTGTGAATTGAATTGATTAAAAACACAAGAGAAGAAAAGAGATTAAAAGAACTTTTGGTTCAAGTGTTCTTGTGTTGATGTGTTGTGTTCTTGAGTAACAAAACTTTAGTCTCTCTACATTTCTATCAATCTCTCCCTTTATACAACTTCACTTCATATTTGGTTGTTGTTGTATCGCTGATGATATTTCGTATACCGAAATAAACCTTAAAGAAAGTTATTACATAGCCTCAACACCTAAGATCTTTCAGTTACCCGTTTGAAAGGATTTTGCAAGTATTTTATAGATTTGTTCTAACAATAAGTTACTCTTTAACATCTTGAGGTTTGATAAAATTATTCTACATATACTGTATTTGAATTTTGTAGTTCAACTGATAGTAATTTCTCGACCAAATTTTAAATAAAGGTGTTGATGTCATACGATAAAAACTGATATCATATGTTGAAAATGTGATGTCATATATTGAAGTTTGGACTAAAATTTTACTGTATTCTAACTGGTAGCATAAAAAAATTTAGAAATTTGTCCACTAAAAAGTCAATTCGCCAAACTTTGAGGTACTATAAAGTGTAATTAACCCTATAAATTATGTATAGTTTAAATAAAATTATATGAAACTACTTTTTATAGTTTTATGATTTAATTATATGTTTTATTACATTATATTACTTATTTAAAGAGTTTATTTGGTATCGTATTGTGTTTGCAATTTTCTATTCCAAATTAACGTGACAACTCTTATTGAGGGATAGATATCATATAAAACCATAATCTATAGTTAAAATCAAAACAACCTCTGAACATTTAATTTTGTGAACGATATCCTTCAAAGTATTGGTCAAAATCAATGTGATCTTCCAACTTTTAATTTATCAAAGACGTTTATGAACTATTAACTAAAATAAATTTGCATCCTCCAACCCTAAACTTTTTGAAAGAAGTCCAAAGCAAATTAAGGGACTATTTAAAAGCAAAAAATAATTTTTATTTTCCATTTTTAATTTTTCTTTTCATCTTGAGTTTTCCTTTTCCATTTTCCATTTAGAAAATATGTTTGAAAGTGAAAAATTATTATAGTTTTCTATATACAAAATTGAAAATTGTGTTCAAATGAAGGCAATTTTCCAGTTTCCTTGAAATTGAAAATAATTCATAACTAATACTTGCAAAATTGAAAATCAAATAATACAATTCGAACACAGTCAGAACAATTATGTCAGTGGGTTCAAGCAAAGTATACTTTGATACACAATTCTAAAATGAGGAACCCACTCATATTACTTAATCGAATACAAAGAAAAAGAAACATGTTTACTCTTGTATTTTTTGGACTATTCACTTCTATGCTGTCTTGTACAATGACAATATTATTCTCATTATGTACCAATGTACCTTCTCTACCATACAAAAAAATTGATGTTTTTGTTTTGTCGTTTATTCGCACACTATTGGAATTATCTTTTGTTCTTAGTGGATGGCTCGCATAGAGCGGAAACGAGTTCCCCCAAACAAGTGTCGCTTTAAAAATGGGGAACTTAGACTTAAAAACACAAAATGCACTCTCTATTATGTTTCGCAAAAATGAGTATTATTTAAAAAACTTACACGGTCCTCTTATGCGTATTCGGCCTTGAAGGGTAAGTTGTGGGTTGGAGGGTAGAATTGATTTCATGGGCATGAGAAAGTGAGAGAAAGAGAAATGGTGGAGTGACGAAAACGAGAAAGATAAGAAAGCTGAGATTAAGTGAGAAAAGAAAGAAACTTGTAAGTAACACGGATGTTAAAAATTTTGGAAAATAGCTTCAAACTGTTTTTCAAAATTTTTAGACGAGTGAGGAAAAATGAAAAGCTTTTTTCCTGAAAAACTGGAATTGTAAACAGTTTTTTTAGTTTTCTAGAAAAAAATTTCGGGAAAATTGAAAGGTCTCTATTTTCAAACAGTGCCTAAACAATTTAGAGAAAATTTTGTTCCAATATCTTGAGGTTTAGTAATATATTTTTCATGTATCTTACGGTTTTTAAATATTTAAATTATTTTAAATATTTTCTAAATATTTCAAATTATTGAAAATATTTTATAAATGTTTAAATTATTTTCAATACATACGATTTCTTACCTCTAATTGAAGTATATTTTAGGTTTTTTTTTTTTTTTAATGTGTCACCGCTATAATTTAGCATAAACTTCATTGAGTTATGGAGAGAATACTTTATTAAAAGCTGTCAACGTGTATAAGGTCTCAAGCATTTGAAAATATATTATCAAGCTTTAGCATACCTGAAATAACTTTTCTCTAATTTTTTTTTTTTAGTTTCAAATGTTTTTTATATAAAAATAAGTTTGATGTTTAAATTGATTTTAGTTAATAATTCGAAGTGTTTGATTAAATTACAAGTTGGGGCCACATTAATTTGGATCAGTAATTTTAAAAGTATGTTTAACAAAACTGACTTAAATATAGTTTTCCTTTAAAAAAATGGAGCCTTAAAACTATATATGTATAATAAGACTCTATTTAATTTAAGTTACATAAATAATACATATAATAAAAATTTATTAACGTCAAAGAATTAACTTTTTTTCAAGTTTAAGCTAATAAATAAAGAACCAAAATTAATTTTATAATCTAACATTGCCCCCATCACACAAATCCTCATTGGGCTTGAAATGTAGATATTGCGCAAGTTCATCCCGTACCTTGTTACTAAATTATATTAATACTGAAAGTGAGGATTGCTATTATTCGAACTCGTAACCTTTAGATTAATAAGGTTCTGTTACTATGTCAAGGAATCAACTTTATCAAAAGTTTAAAACAATAGGTAAAGGCCTAAAATTGGTTTATATTATAACAATTAAGTTACAAAAAAAATGATTATTTATGATTGAAAATATTCTTTTTATTTAAAACATTAAATAGACAATTAAAAACATAATTTGATCACATAGTCATCCAGTTTGCCTAACCATCCTCTTCTCCCTATAAAATCCCCACCCCACCAATTCAATTCTCACCCCTTTCAAATTCTCTTATCCAAAATTTATTTTTCGGTCAAAAACACGCTCGATCAATTTTTAACGTACATATCGGCCATGGGCACCGAGACTATTGAGATTGTAGCGAAAACCGCTTTACTAGTTGCCAATCCGAAACTTGAAAGCGATGACTTTTGGTATGAAGAAGAGATCGATAAGGATCTTAAGTGGTCGTTTTCTTTGAACAGGTTTTATATGTTGATCCCTCTTTTTTTTTTTTTGTTTTTTTTTAATGGTTCTTGCCCACTCAAAAGTTACATCGCAGGAGTAATTTATCGTTCATTTAGGGTGTGTCTTGATGTAATCAATAAAGTTCTGATAATTTAAATTCCAAGTCATGAGTCTTGCGTTTCAGTTAGAAAAATACTAAAATGCACCTAAGCTTTAACTGTGTAACTAGTATAAATTCGTATATGATTATTAAATTATAAAAAGTAGTCTTAAATTAGTAATTTTTTGTAATTTAATGATTTTATGTCACACATATTGAATACATAATTAGATATATATTTTTTGTACCTAAAAGCTAAAGCAACAATCTAAAATGGTAGCTATTATGTAAAGGGTATGGAATCATTTTATATTATGATATAGTCCCTCATGCGAATTTTCTGTTGATAATGTATGAGCTCATATTATAGTCTTATTTGTCTTTTTCTATAAAAATAGAAATCTCTTTAACATTCAATTTAACATATTGGGATAAAACATTGGATTTTTAAAAAGTAGGGATAAACTGTTTGATTTTTATAATTTTATAATGAGGTTTTCTACTTTTAAGTAGGATGGGGGACTTTCTATAATTTATCGTACAAATAATAAAGCATGTTGAGATTTAAACTGACAAAAAAAGCTCTAGTACCATTACAAAAAAATGAATTATTTGAAATGTCTAAAGGCTTGTTTTGTGCCATTATCTGTTTTCATTTTTTTAGTTCACCAGCAACAAAAGATTAGGCCATGAAGTCGAATTTGTCTTAGCTTAAATCTTTTAACTTTAATTTTCAAAAGATTTAAATATAACTAAAAATTAAAAATCAAAGAAAAAAATATTCTTTGTCAATTTTCCTTTCTAAAAGTTAGAAAACTAAAAATTTAAATATAAAATAGACCTTCACCTATTAATGCAATTCTACTTCGGTGCATTTGGTTCAGTTTTTTTACAATTTAAAGCTGCAAAAAAGCTCTTTTTGACTGCAGGGCTTGCATTTGGTTGACAGAAAATATGTTTTTATATTTTTTTCACACCTTAAATAGAAAGATGAAAAAAATATTTATAACTAAGCAAAAAAAGATGCAAAACTGAATCTTTTTCACAGCTTATTTCAGACAAATGCTTTAAAAATATTATATTTAACATTAATTCTTTACCACCATGACCTGCTTTTACTTGTTATCACCACTCCCGCCGACCACCACACTTTTTATGGTCATGGGTCGTTACACTCACCACTTTCTATTACCAGAACCAACTATTATCATGATCCTTTCTTGCCTACTATAATTAGATAATGTATGTATATAGTATTAAGTCATTTTTGTGATTATAGTAGGTAAGTTATTTTTTAAACTTATATTGAAATGCTTTATTTTGTAAAAAAATATCTTTTTGCACTACACAACCAAATACTTTACTATAGAAAGATACATATCTTAAATGGATAGATTTTATTGAAACAAATAATCTGCAAAAAAGATAAGTTAAAATAAGCTAAACTAAATGCATCCCTAATAAAATAAATTCCAAACAATGTCTTTTTTTTCTGGTAATTAACGTTACAAGCCCACCAAGACACATTTCCCACCCAATTAATTTAAGATATTGTTATTATCAGGGGTGAACATTGGGTAGGTTGGGTTGGATTTGGGTAATAATTAAAGAGACCCATTTAATACCTAACACAGACCCACAAACTGATTAGACTATGGGTCTGGGTTGGATCAGTTTTTGGTCTGGACGGGTCAACCTTTAAATTCATTTTACAAGTAAGACTTGTTTAACTTTGACATGTATTGACATGGTTTTAGAAGACTGTGGATCTAAAAATATAATATAATTATGTGATTTAGATTCGAATTTCTTAATTTAAATATCTATTGTATTATATTTATTTTCATGTGAATTTGAACTAAATGCGACTTGTTCGAGGATTTTATTGACAATTTATTACTTATGTATCCTGACATTTCAATATATACAATGTGATACCTTATGGTTTAAACAATTTATCATTTAGGTGTCTTGAAGGTTTAAAATTTTATTAATCAGATATCCTTTTATTAAAATTCGAAAGGTTTTCATTGGAAACGTTAAAATTGAACACGATTTCAATAATAAATTAGTATATTCATTAAAATTCGATGATATTTTGCTAACAATGCTAATATGACACATAATTTTGACAGTATTTAGATAGTTCATATCAATATTCAGGGAATTTTTTTATCGTAATTTGCCAAATTTTTCCTTAAAGGAAGGCATGACTTATATATGTTATCGTAATTATGTACTATAACATTATTTTTGTATTAAGTTGATCTGATTCTTACAAAAATTGATTAAATTCTGATATAAAATACCTTGGGATAAAATATTTAAATCGCAGGATACCTAATTTTATATATATATATTGAAATATCAGGGTATCTAAGTATAATTGCTCAAATCTCACAGTACCAAAGTAATAATTTTTTGTTTGAAAATTCTAACTTATAGAAATTTGCACTTAGAAATTAGAAGGCTTTATCAAAAATACTCGAGTTTAATACTCAGAGAATAAAAAAGATTAAGAGTTACCCATTGGTAACCCAAAACCACCCAAGTTACCCATGGGTATCTATAATTGGACTCATTAGGAACCAACTTTGAAAGGGCACCAAACCCAACCCAATCCAATCTCCTTGGGTTGGGTGGATCATGGGTATACCCATACCAATTAACACCCCTAGTTATTATAAGCATTTTTCCTAGTGCCATTGGCATCAAAAGGGATATTCAAGTGGCTTGGATATGATCTAAACTATATCGTACAGTTTTAGATCAAATAGTTCGATTAAGTGAGAGAAATGTATTAATTTTATTCTTATCAAGATAGTTACACGTCTATTAGTTCTGTTATTGACTTGATAATAATAGATCTTATTCTACTACAAACACTTTCACAAATTTAAAGTGTAAAATAGGATGCATGTTTTACTTTTTTTTTTTATTATTAGCGAGAGAACTTGCAATACAAATAAAATGTATCAGCAAAAATGATGCCCTAGCTAAAAAGCAAAGTATACAGCACAAAAGATGAATGCATGTTTTATGGTTGTTTGTCCCCTACAATTATTTTATCTACTAATAATTTCTTTTCATCAAATTTCCTTTCTTTTTTTTTTTAAGTGTTCTGTATAAAGGGACTAGCGAGTATCAGGAGATTGCGCTACTAGACACCAAGCATTTTGGAAAGGTGCGTCTTGGTACAATTGATAAGATTGCTTCAATAAATATGATGTTTAGACCGTAAATGTATTGTGAAATAAACTAAATTACGACTGTCAACAAAAATCAATAAAATTATATAGAACATTAGAAAATAACTAAAATAATTAATAGCTAAAATAAACATAAATAAAAAAACTTAAATAATAACAAAGTAAAATGAGGGCATTATTATTACAAGGACAGCAAATATTATCATTAAAGTAATGACATACCTTATAATAAATAATAGTCATAAGTTTTCATAAAATTGCTCCAATATCAACATTGTTGCCTTTACAATGACAACATCCTAAAATAAACTATAAATAATTTTGACTTATATAATAAGAAGCATGCATGTGTAGTTCTTCTACCCTCTCCTGTTCCACCTACGTGTCACATTTTTTTTGCATTTACCAATATATATATAGAGAGAGAGAGAGAGAGGTGTGACAAGTGTCCCCTACAGGAAAGGGGAAGGAATCCAGTCATGCATATAAGTGTGAAATATTATGTTTTGATGAAGAAACGAGTACATAGGAGGTTTCAAAATATAAGCAAAATACAATGACCAAAAGATTATAATGTCCCTATAGATTACATAAGTCAAAGGACAAAAAGGTAAAACACAAAACCCTAGGAACATTCTAGAATACTCTAGATTATAGTCTAATAGGCCCCCTCAATCTGAGCGGGGTGGTAGCACGCGAAAATTGGCCTTGTGTTGAAAGAAGCGATCAGTGGCAAGACCCTTGGTAAGGATAACTGCAACCTGTTTGTTGGTCGGCGTATAGTGAACTTGGAGATCACCGTTAAGGACCTTCTCTCGAACATAATGAAAATCAACATCTACATGTTTGCTACGGTCATTGGATACCTGATTAGCGGCAAGATACGAGGCGGAAACATTGTCACAGTAAACGATGATAGGACCTGGGTGCCGAAGAGCGAGGTCGCGCATGATGTAACGGAGCCAGTCACTTTCGGCAACAGCTTGAGCCACAACCCGATACTTAGATTCTGTTATACTTTTAGAGACAGTTATCTGCTTTTTGGCAAGCCAAGAGATAAGATTGGGGCCAAGGTAGACAGCGTAGCCAGTGGTAAAGCGACGGGTGTTAGGGCATCCACTCCAGTCGGCATCAGTGAAGACGGTGAGAGAGAGAGTCGGAGCAGGTTGTATGAGGAGACCATGATCAGGAGTAGATTTGAGATACCGAAGAATGCGCTTTACAGCCTGCCAGTGAGGGGTGCGAGGAGCATGCATGACTAGGTTTACGGCATAGCATATGTCCGAGCGGGTCATAGTGAGGTACTGCAGAGCACCCACTGCACTTCTATACTCAGTAGGATCCTCAAGAAGGTCCCCGTCACTCAGGGAGAGATATGCTCGGGTGGGGAGGGGGGTTTTAACTGGTTTGGTATCACAAAGACTGTGTTTGGTGAGGAGGTCAACGGTGTACTTGGGTTGAGAAAGAAAGAGGCCACTAGAGTTGCGAGAGGCTTGGATACCGAGAAAGAAATGCAATGGTCCAAGGTCCTTCATCGCAAATTGGGTAGAAAGAGACTTAATAAGGGTTGTTAAGTGCGAGTGGGCAGACCCAGTGAGGATGATATCGTCAACGTAGAGGAGAAGACATGTGATATGGGAACGGGTTTTATGGATGAAAAGAGAGGGGTCGACCCGACAGCAAACAAAACCAAGACTAATAAGGAATGTATTGAACCGCTGGAACCACGCCCGGGGAGCCTGTTTCAAACCATACAACGCTTTGCGAAGGCGACATACGTGATTAGGGTATTTCGGATGTATGAAGCCCTGTGGTTGTTTCATATAAACTTCTTCCTTAAGATGACCATGTAGGAAAGCATTTTTCACGTCCAACTGCTGTATAGGCCAGTTGTAAGTGACAGCAAGTGTGAGTATAAAGCATATGGTGGTGGGCTTTACAACAGGGCTAAAAGTCTCCTCATAATCAAGGCCTTCACGTTGGTGAAAACCCTGAGCAACAGGGCGAGCTTTGATTCGTTCGACCGAACCATCTGCTTTATATTTCACCTTATATTTTCAAGTACTTCCTACCAGGTTTTTCGAGGGATCATGGGGAACAAGGTCCCAAGTGTGGTTAAGGAGGAGGGCATTAAATTCATCCTCCATGGCTTGCTGCCATTGGGGATTTTTAGCAGCCTGCGAGTAACATGTGGGCTCCTGGATAATTGTAATGGAGGACAGGGAAAGTGGGTATCGAGGTTTGCGGATTCCGTCCTTAAGTCTAGTACGCATAGGATGTACATTTTGAACCGGTGAGTGTGGGGAGGGAGGGGGGCAAGCTCGGAGCTTGGGTCGGACATGACACCCGGAACGGATGACAAGGCAGCGTCATCGGTAGGGATGGGGCTCGGGGAAATCGAGGGGGAAGGGTTTGCGGGCTCGGGCGAGGGCGGCGCAGGCAAGGGTTGCGAGGGTGGCCGGGTTGGAGCCCCAACACCAACAGGGGGTGAGCCGCTAGCAACAGCGGTGGTTGCCCAGTGTTGGGAGGCAGGGCCGCGGCAGTGACCTGACTCGGGGTGCCCGAGGCAGTACCCGGAGAGGGGGAAGTACAGATAACTAACGGTGCATTATGGGAAGCATCAGTTACGGGCATCTGAGAGCGAACAAGTTCAGGATAAGGGAATCGAGTTTCATCAAATACAACATGCCTACTCACGTACATTCGTTTATTCAAAATATCAACACACCGATAACCTTTATATCAAGCCGCATACCCGAGAAAAATGCAGGGAATAGAGCGGGGGGCTAATTTATGAGGGGCATGGGATGTGATGTTAGGATAGCATGCACACCCAAAGACTCTAAAACGATTATAATCAGGATTGATATGAAAAAGCTTTTGGAAAGGAGAAAAATTAGAAAGATTTGGCGTGGGAAGACGGTTTATTGTAAAACATGCAGAGCAGAACGCGTCATCCCGAAATTCATAAGGAAGTTTGGAGTGAATGAGGAGAGTCCGTGCCATTTCAGATAAATGTCGATGCTTGCGTTCCGCCACCCCATTTTGTTCGGGGGTATCAGGACAGGATGGTCGAAGGTGAATCCCAGCATCCCGGCATAGCGCATTCATGCACCGATGATCAAATTCACCTCTACCATCACTTTCAAAAACCTTAATTTTCTGATTAAATTGGTTTTCAACTAAAGTTTTGAAATCGATGAAAATGTCATAAACCTCAAATTTGCATTGCATTGGATATAGCCATGTAAATTGGGAAAAATCATCAACGAATAAAACATAGTACTTATATTCGGAATTAGAGTAAACAGGCGACTGCCAAACATCAGAATGTATAAGCTGTAAAGGCATGGTTATATTATGTAGCACACGTTCAAAAGACAGTTTCCTAGATTTACCCAAACAGCAGGAAGAACATTTATCCAAAAATTTGACAGAAGGACAAAAATGTTGTTTATATAAAGTATTAAGAATTGAATTCCCTAGATGCCCTAGTCGCTGATGCCATAATGCGCCGTAAGTGACCCGAGCAAGAAGCCCAACATCATGAGGTGAGAAGTTATATAGTGGTCCATTACTGGGCACTTGTAGAAGCGGTTTCGCCCTAGCCTGGTCCTTAACACAAAAAGAGTTGGAGTCAAATTCAACTCGATACTTGTTTTCACGACATAGTTGCTTTATTGATAGAAGGTTGTGGGTTAAGTTGGGAACTAGCATGACGTTGTTTAAATGAAGGGATGTTTTTGGTATCTTGGTAGAACCCACATTATTGACAGGCAGTAATGCCCCATTTCCAACAAGCACACTTTTATGACCAGAATAAGGAAGAAGGTTATAGAGAATACCTGGGTTAGGCGTCATATGGTTGGAGGCTCCCGAGTCAGGGTACCAGTTGTAGTCACGGGGTTCACCTATCGTCATGGCAACAAAGGATTGGCTGGGATCCGGGAACGAGGAATTGTCAAAGCGATGAGGGCAAGCGACAGCAATGTGACCAGTCTGTGAGCAGATCTGACAGAATGGAGGAGCGGGACCAAGCACACCTGCATTTGAGTGAAATGGGGGACCGACCGGAGGTTGAACAGAGGAAGAAGTGTTAGGGGGGTGCTGCCCGGGAGGGGTACCGTACGGTGGGCCGGTGGAGGGCAGTCTCCCCCCACAGCCACCACTGCCCCCTTTCCCTCTCCGACCACGACCCCGGCCACGGCCACAGTGGGGTTGGGTTGGTTGGGTGGGTTGCCCAGAGGCAACCATGGCATGGGCAGGGTTCGGGTTGGTACGTCCATTGTTTCTGTTTAGGGCACCTTCCTCATTAAGTAAAGCAGATTTTAACTCATTAAACGAATACAGTTTTGAAGTTTGTCGGGTAAAAGTTGCAAAAGCAGCATATTTAGGGGTTAACCCATGAATGGCGAAGTGTTGGAATTCCCTAGCAGACACGGGGGAGTCAATGGCAGCTAAATCATCGGCAATTGATTTAAGTTCAGAAAGGTAT
Source organism: Simmondsia chinensis (assembly GCA_018398585.1). NCBI lineage: Eukaryota > Viridiplantae > Streptophyta > Magnoliopsida > Caryophyllales > Simmondsiaceae > Simmondsia > Simmondsia chinensis. Next base: position 12,033,671 of record JAGTTD010000022.1, read on the forward strand.
GCATCCATGGTTTTGCCATCATTTCGTAAGTTTATGAGTTGAGTTCGGAGGTCATACTCCTTAGCTATGGAGTGATCCCGAAAACGCTTAGCCAAGGCATCCCACATGGCTTTGGAAGTTGGATGACGAACAATATCGTTAATAAGAGGGCGGGAGAGTGTGGCGGCTATGCAAGATCGGAGACTCTGATCTGTGCGGAGCCATGTAATGTAATCCGTGTTAGAGTAAGTCGATCCTATGGGGAGAGTTATTTCGGCAGGGGGACAGGGGTAAGACCCATCGATGAACCCTAATAGTTGGTGCGCAAGTAGTAGCATATTAAATTGTTCTTTCCATGGTGGATAATCGGCAGTTGATTCGAGTTTGATTATAACAATGCTAGTTATATTTGATAAAGGGAGAACAAATGGAGAATTAGGATGATTGTAAATATTAGGGTTTTAATAATTAGGGTTTAAGTAATTAGGGTTGAGATAGTGTGGGATGGAGGCTGGCGGCACCGCACCATCACCATCGGCCTGAGAGAGGGCCGGAAGGAGGAGTGGTGTGGAACCACCATCCACCGACCGGAAGCCGCCGGACAAGAGGGGTCCGGCGAGACCAGCCGTGGATGAGGCGAGCAAAGTGAAGGGGTTCGGTAGAGGTGGGATGCCCAGATTAAGTGCCGGGGTCGGCAATGACCTCCCAAGTGGTGGGGTACCGGAGATGGGGACACCGGAACCCACCGACCGAGTGATAGAAACATCGGTGGTGGTGGTTCCGACAAGAGGGGTGCCGGCCACCACCCTCGATGGGCTACCAGCCACGGTGCTGGGCAGAGGACCGCCGTGAGGGGGGCCGCCAGCCACCGTGCGGTCGGCGCTAGGAGGGGAGGAAGGGAGGGAGGTTAGCGCATTAGCGTAGGATGGATTTGGATTAGTTGCCATTACTCAAAATAAATTTTGAAACCAGAAAGGAGGGGAAAAGAAGGACTTACTAGGGATTTCAACACTTCACACGCATAAGAGAAAGAGAAAACCCGACAAACGACAAAGGAGAATAGCGGAAGAGAGGAGGATCAGAGCCAAAGGAGGCAGCCGCAGCATGGCCTGAAGAGGCGGCGGCGCAAGGGAGGAGCAGTCGTGCGAAGAAGAGACGGTTGGGAGAACAAAGGCCTTTCGTGCAGGAGAGAGGAGGGCGGGGCGCACAGCACTAGGGGAGGGCGGACAGACGTGCGGCGGCATGAGAGTCGGGTGCCGTGGAGAGAGAAGGCTGAGGGGAGGGGTGTGGCGGCGCCAGGGAAAAGAGAGTTAGGGTTCAGGAACGATTTTCCCTTCTTTTTTTTTTGAGAGAAGAAGGTATCTAGAGTATGGCTCTGATACCATGTGAAATATTATGTTTTGATGTAGAAACGAGTACATAGGAGGCCTCAATATACAGGCAAAGTACAATAATCAAAAGACTATAATGTCCCTATAGATTACATAAGTCAAAGGACAAAACGGTAAAACACAAAACCCTAGGAACATTTTAGAATACTCTAGATTATAGTCTAACATTTTAGAACATTTTGTTAGCTGCTCTAGGAATCCAATGGAAAGACATGAAAATAAAATATTTTAAAATATTAATGTCAAAGATAGTAGTATCTATATCCCATAGCAGCCGGTTGTTTTCATTTGATAGAGCTTAAATAAGTCTTTGGCAATCAAATTCAAAAATAACATATTTAAATTCTCTTGAAACAGCAAAACGACAAACAAATCTCATAATACAGCTCACTGTGATGATAGCAGACAAGCACATACATAACTCCAAGTGACCCAAGCAACCGGTTGAGGCTCACAAATATTAAGGGCCCCCGAAATTTTGGAGTCGTAATTTTTAAAGTATCAATTGTTAATATTGCTAAGTTTTGTGATAATAGTTTTTATAGTTTTTTTATATATGAAGGGCCCAATATAAATTTTTTTTCCCAAAAATGTCAGGACCATAACAAACCCAACCAAATCAGAACACCACCATCCATTCAAAGGACATAAAATATAAAATATGAAAATTATTAATTGTAAAAAAAATTTCTTTAATATTAAATATTAGCAATTTAATAATTATTAACATTGTATAATCAGGCGCTAGTGATAGATGGGATGATGCAGAGTGCAGAGGCAGACGAATTCATATACCACGAGTGCTTGATTCACCCTCCTCTTCTTTGTCATCCTCAGTAAGTTTATTTTTGAGTATTTCGTTAGACTTATTTGTTAACTTTGTTTATTGTAAAGTTTTAATGTGAGGTTTCTTAATAAGTCATATAAGTAGCCATACAAAGGATGCTGATATTGTCAAGGAACTATCTGTCCCAAATACTTGACCTAATGGGTAAAGGCTCTGGAATAATTTTATACTCTAATATGTCCCCCCACGTGAGTCCATTGGACTTAAAACTTGAATAGTGCATAGGCCCACCTCATATCTTATGCTTAAATTATGACAATATTGAAAGTAGGGTTATAAGGCTCTGATACCATATTAAGAACCAACTATCCTAACAACTTAAGGTAATCGGTGAAGGCTCATGAATAATTTTATACTCATGTGAGCATCTTATAGAGTATTTGCCTTGTAAAATTGTAAAAGGATTAAAAGGTTTTTGAATTTGTAGTTTATGGGTTCATACTAATTTAAAATAAATATCAATCCTCTTTTTCGTTTTTCAAAAATATGTTATTACATATAGGGCATGACTCTTGTGAGAGATGAGAGGAGTTAAAAGTAAGCATTACATCTAAATCAAGGATTCATAGTTTAAAATTGCTATTATACCCTTTATTAGGGTTAGTGGTCACTATTTTTATTTATTGTTTAAATAGTATTTTTATGCTATTCCCCCCCTAACAAAAAGTAATGTTATTGTTAGAGAAAAATTATTATTCCTAAAGTAAGATTATAATTTTTATGACAATTTTGTAACTCTCATTGGTTGTAAATTATATCATTGCTTTGTCAATAACAATTTTTACTGTAATAGTAACAAGTCTCATTGATATTGTAGGATGCGTTCCTGATACAAAGATATTGTTTCTTGCTCTTGTCATCTTGCTCGAATTCTAGTTTAATAAATAATGCCAGTTTTGAATTGAAATTATCTATCTAAATTGGCGAAGAAAATGATATAAAGATAGTGGGAGAGGTCATGTCTTCCCAACCACGCTTATTATTTGAGGTCACGTCTTCACAAGTCATAATGTGACATATATTTTGGACATGCATCAAATATTTTTATTTACTTATTCATTATTTGTTTCATTAGTCTTTCCACTCTATTTAGTATATTAATTTATTCTTTAGATTTTTAATTTTTTCAATTTAATTTTGTATAATTAAAATTTTTCCAATCAAATTTAATATTGAAATTAGCTAAAATTAATTTATTATTGATATCGTAAAGCTTTTATATACTTTCCACATCAAAAAGGTATAATTTGCTCAAAAAATCATAAATATTAAATAACGTTATGATTTCAAACGAAAATTAATATTTAATTTTTAATATTTGACTTGATTGAATTTTTTTAATTATACAGTAACTAATATGACATAATTAAAAAACTAGGGGTTAAATTTACACAATAGGATAATTTATGGCATAAAGTGTGTGTGTGTATATATATATACATGTTTATAATTATATACAAGACTTTTCCCGTATGCGATTCTCGAATGTCGTGTATAGTTTAAAACACATAGAAAGGTTGATACCTTTTATTATCTTCGAATTAGTTGAACTTTTTCTTAACCGTTGTGCTTCAGTATTAATTGTTATAAGTGAAATATATATTTATGACAATTTTTCTTCTACTTTTTGGGGGATTTAGTAACTAAAAAAAGATGATATTTCAAAATTTTTGGACTGCATATAGAAAAATATTTGAAAAGGTAAAAAACTTAATAATAATATAGATAGATTTTTATAGAATGTTAATAGGAGGATGAATGACGGCAGGCCCAAAACGGTGTTTATAATGGGAGGGGGAGAAGGATCAGCAGCTCGAGAAGCACTCAAGCACAAATCCGTTCACAAAGTTGTTATGTGTGACATTGACCAGGTATTTAATTAATACTAGATTTTTTTTTTTCAGCATATTATGTAATTAAATTTTAAATAATTTATTGATATATTTTAATTGATAAATTATATTATTAATATAAATGAGAAAATAGAATTGACTATGTAATAATTTATATACATTTAAATTGAGAAAAAAGAGTTGATTTTATCGTAAATCAAATATGTATTCCCTTCAAGTGAATTGGATACGGGAAATTATCACTTAAATATCCTGAGGTTTGAACATTTATTACTTAGGTACCCTAATATTTTAATATATACAATAAAATATCCTGAGGTTTAAATATTTTATTACCTAGGTACCTTATGACAAAATTTGATGAATTTTTGTAAGACTTTGATCAATTTTATACGAAAAAATATTGATATAATACACAAATACAACAATAAGTATAAGTTGCTGCAAATATTTTTATCAAAAATTTAATAAATTATGATAAAAAATTTACCGAATATTGATATAGACCACCTAAAAATTGTATTGTGTAATACTTTTGCATTTTTGGGCAAAAAATATCAAATTCTAATAAACATACTTGCATATTATTAAAATCATGTTTAATTTTGGCATTTTCTAACGAAAAACCATCGAATTTTTGACAAAAGGGTATCTGATTGATAAAATTTTAAAACTTTAGGGCACCTAAGTGATGGAGGTCTTCAGAAACAGCATCTCTTCAGGGTAGCCCCTTGAAGGGGGAAGGCTGCGTACATCTACTCCCAAGACCTTGCTTAGGCGGGAGCTCTTGGAGGCACTGGGTTTGTTGTTGTTATTGTTGTAGGGTACCTAAGTGATAAAATATCTAATACTCAGGGTACTTTATTGTATATATTAAAATCTCAGAGTACCTAAATGATAAATGATCAAACCTTAGGATACTTAAATGGTAATTTTTTATTGAATATTTCATTTAATCCATTTTTTTTAGATTTGTTTCTGATTGTTCAAGTCTAGTTGTAAACTAGTGGGCTTTGTTGGGAAAATCATACAATTCAAGTAAAACGAAAGCATCAAATTAACAAAAATAATAATGAAATAACACACTGATATTTACGTGGAAACTCTCTCAACTAAAGGGAAAAACCACGAGACCCAACGGGTGCCTCAATCCACTATGAAATTAAAGATTACAATCTCTAATTATAAACCCCAACCTCATACAATCATCATCAAAATCAATCAACAATCAATCATCATCAATGTGATTATTACACGGTAAGTCACCAATCCTCTACAAGTGTAGCTGCTGTACGGTGAGTCACCAACCCTCCTCAATGTAGCTTCTGGACAGTGAGCCGCCAACCCTTTCCAAGTGTTAACTATTGCAAAGCAAGTCACCAACCCTCCTCAATGTAGCTTTTGCACGGCGAGCCACCAACCCTCGCCAAGTGTAACTACTGCAGCTTCACCAACCCTCTTTAATATGCAGCTTCTTCATAGCAAACTACCAACCCTCTTACATGTAGCTTTGAAAAGAGGAAGTTACAAACTCTCATCAACACTTCTCAATCAACATACCTCTCAATCTCTCCCCCTACAAGGCACCCCTTTACAAAACCTTAAAGCCTCACATTTTTTTTTCTTTTTTCTCGCACTAAAACAATGATCCTTAACCTCTATTTATAATTGAGTTACCCAAATCTAATCTAATTTAAAATATCAATTTAAATAAAACTTATTTAAGTAACTCAATTTTAATCAAATATCTCCCAAATCAAATCTAAACCACATCTAAATCATACCAAATTAATATTAATTTTGAGATAAATATTATCCTATAGTTTTAGTGGGACGTATTTAGTCAAGTTGTATAAAAATTGTCTTTCGCAACGCATCATGCAGAAGTGCTTTCATAAAAATGTTGTTAAAAGATCAAGGCGACCCACACTCCTCACTTGAAATCCAATGTCTACAAAGACAAAAAAAAAAAAAAAAAAAAAAAAAAAAAAAGATAAAAAAAAAGACTTATCAAAGCAATAGATACAACAAAAGAATAATTAAATGGTGATATCTCAAAAACACCATCAGAAAAACCCGTAAAGGAGAACACATACTTGTAGAAAACCCTACGGTCTTCGTCTTTTATTGTCGACTGCCTTTAATTTCCTTGATTTCTTGATTAGTAACTAGTTAAATCCTCAGTCAAATTATCCTATTTTTTTTTTTTCCCTAAATTTACGATCGAGATCAATATTCGAGCAATAATAACAACAAACTCAGTGTCTGAAAAGTGGGGTCTAGGGGTGAAATTTATGCAGCCTTACCTCTATAGGATACTATCTTAAAAGAAAATTGTCTCCGAAAGCCCAGCCATGGAGAGAATTAAATTGAATAGATGTTGAAAAAGAGAAATGGGTGCAGGAGGTAGTTGATTTCTGCCGCAAATATCTAACGGTCAACCAAGAAGCCTTCAACCACTCCAAGCTTCATCTTGTTATTAATGATGCCAAGTCAGTTCTCTCTTTTATTCCTTTAGTCTTTAATCTTCTTTATTATGTATTATTAATTATATTTTTAATTGCGTTACATTCCAAAATCAAAATAGGCAAATTTAAAATAAAACAGTAAAATACTGAAAGTAAATAGCGTAGACAAAAAGGATAAAGATGGTATTGATTTTCATGGATACCATTTTAAAAGTATTACTGCATTCTTTTTGATAATCGAATACAAGACCAAGGAGACACTGTAGTGTAGGTTAAGGCGTAAATGCAAACAACCGAAAACACCAAAAAACCGAAACAACCAAGTAGAAGGCTGCCCAAGACTTAAATAAAAAAATGTCAAATCAAGGCTAGGGTAACCCTATTGCAGCCATCACCATGATTAAAATCCATAAGACAACATAAAGGAGCTACCTTAAGAGATACACACCTTAGAGAGTCTGCTCCAGCGACATACAACCAATCAAGCCACGATAGACCACTACACCCAAAGAAGACCGCAACACAATAACAATTTACAAAACACCGGACCAAAACAAAAGACTTAGACATGTCAATATGATACCTCCACATGAAGGGATTGACATGCGAACTGAGATCGTCAACTTGGGTACCTTATTGACAATGATATAAATGCCTCGACAGAGATACAACTTAATTTGCTTTGTATCTTCACCAAACACAAGATTGTCAGTGCTTACTCATTCTTAACCCTCTTCGACCCCAAAAGTATTATTGCGTAACAGCTAATCTTGTGTAGCGACTAGATTTAATTTTATTACGTAACAATCTTTATTTGATGGTGTGGGTGAAGGGAGGAGCTAGAGAAAAGGAAGGAGAGGTATGACATAATAGTGGGAGATTTAGCAGACCCAGTTGAAGGAGGACCTTGCTACGAGCTCTACACGAAGTCCTTTTATCAAGCCATCCTCAAGCCTAAGCTCACCCCCAATGGCATCTTTGTTACTCAGGTTCCTTGAACTTAAATTGTGTGCATAAATATTCTATATTTATTAGTGCATGTCAATGTCAATTAGGCTTCAAGCCCGGACAGTATACAGGGACATTTCATACCTTATGCTTAAAAATGTTAATGTTGAAGTTAAAGTTGTTGGAATTCGAACATGTAACTTTTTGGTTAACAAGGTGATGATATTATGTCAAGGGATCAATTGTCTCAAAGCTTAAGCTGATGAGTGTAGACACATAAATGATTTTATACTCTAACACATCTCCTCATACAAATGTTCACTGCACTTAAAGCGTGAATAGTGTACATGTTCACTTCATACCTTATGCTTAAACTATATTAATATTGAGAGTGGCACTTGATTTGAACTGTGACTTCCCGGTCAACAAGACATCAATATCATATTAAAGAACTAACTATACCAAAAGTTTATGTTTATGGATAAATGCAAATAAATGGTTTATGCTCTAACATGCCACTAATGCTTTATTCAAGCGTATTCAACCATATCCTTTTCACATATTCAATATATAATATATCAAAAATTCTGAATTACATGTACTTAAACTATGTAAATAAAGTATGTTACTTTTATTATATATAGGCAGGACCAGCAGGGATTCACACCCACAAGGAGGTTTTCTCTTCCATCTACAATACTCTTCGACATGTCTTCAAGTGTAAGTTTTATTACTCCCAAAATAAATAAATATATAAATTAAATAATATAAGAGCTTATTTTTCTATAAAAAGATAATAAATAAAAAGAAAAAAGAAAATATATTAACTTATGGTGTGGAGTCTAAGTTTGCTAATTTGGTTGGTTTGGCAGGTGTGGTAGCATACACAGCTCACGTGCCCTCTTTCGCTGATACATGGGGATGGGTCATGGTATGTTCTATTGTTGGATTATAATAAATAATTATTTAATTAGATTATTTATTGGGGCTAATTTTTATTCTTTGTCTATTTTATCAATTTAGTTTCTGAATATTTAAATTAGAGGATGAAAATAACATCAAATAATTACTTCCTTATAGATAACACTCTATTGTATATATTAGGTGTACAAGTTAGGTTAGATATATAGATAACGATTTCTTTTGCATTTGGGTTTTGTTGGCTCTTTGTGACCCAGAATCTCAACTTTTAAAACCCAAGATAAAAGCATATTTCATTCATCATTATTACAATTTTGTTGATATATAATGATTTTCTTTTCATTTTCCCTGTTGAATCATGGATGTGGTTGGTAAATTCAGGCCTCGGATCATCCAATAATAATAAACGCAGAAGAGATAGACAAAAGAATCAAAACTCAAATAGATGGGGAGTTGTTGTACCTCAACGGCGCCACTTTGTTGTCCTCTACCACCTTGAACAAGACCCTTTCTCGATCGTATGTATACATCGTTAATTACTTTCTGTCATGTCTAAGTCATTTCTTTATAAATACGAAAAGGAAAAATAATTTAAAAAATATTGCTCGAAAGAAAAATAATTTTCGAAATGATGTCGACGTGGATACTATTTGGCAGTTTACGTGTTTTTTAATAAAAGAAAGAGTTTTTATTCACATGTAATGGTTTGGTGGATAAGGCATGCAAGCTTGAATTTCAAGGTCATAGTTTTGAAACTTGGTTCTCTCTATTTTTACATGAAAAAGAATTTCTAAAAAATTAAAAATATAAAGTTTGTCACCAAGGGGAATTGAACCCTAAGCTAACAAAGTAATCTAATAATTTTTAGTCCCTTTTTTGTTAAAAAAATTATATTAAATAGAACTATGAATGCCTTTCGATAAGAAAACTTGCTTTTTCATGAAGCAACTTTGTCCCTGCATTTGCTATTGGGATATCAACGTGGTCCTTAGGAACTATGTTTTTTTACACCAAATAAGGAATTTTTTGTTTTTACAACAATTTTTTAAGAAATGGATTGTCATGCCTTTTATACTTGCCATCATTTTCATCGGTTCAAGCTTGAACCCAAATTAATGAGTTTCTTTTATAATAAAATCAATGAGTTTTGAGCCAAGTTTTTAAGCGTTTGTTTTTATTTTGAACCAAGTTCGGTTATTTAGATTCTTGAGCAAGTGCATGATTTACCAAGTGCAAAACTCTGGATCTAATTCATGCATCAATTCAACTCATTTACACCCATAGTACCCAAACAAATTTCATTCTTTGCCTTGGGCTTCTTAGGTATCGTTTGTTGTTTGTAATTTTTGGTTTTAAGAAAATAAAACAATATTTTGGAAATTGTTTTTGGTTTTTGGTTGAAAACTAGGGAAAAAAAAAAAGAAAAGAAAAACTAAAAAATGAGAAAATTTGTTTTACAATTCTAATTTTTAGTTCATCAAAAACCAATTATTACAAATAGAAAGTTACATCGAACAGACTATTGAATTTGTGCAAACATGAAAAGCTACTATTTGTGGAATTTCTTTAGCTAATTTTCCTAAATGTTGCTTTAAATCGTTACATTTCAGGCTAATGAATGAACGGCACGTGTACACCAAACAAAATGCAAGGTTCCTCCACGGCCATGGGTTGGCTTCGCGTTGTTAAGAACTTCACTTGTGAATCTGAAAGCTTCTATATAGTTCAAAAATCGCATCTTCAACTTAATTAGTTTCTTAAGCTCGTGGGATAAAGTTTGCCAATGGTATTTGTAAATATCGCTGTCCTTTATGAATGAACAATGGAGGATTATTACATAGATATAAACTTTTTCACTTGATTTTGGCATAAAATTTGTTAAAACATATCATTTTGTTTTGAAGACGTGATGCATCTCAACATAATTCGATTTGTCTCACACAAAAGCATTCTTCGACTTTCAGCAAACCATAAAACATAAATAATATTATTCATATTGATAATGAAGAGTGAGTACGGGATGGTTTTATATATAGAGAGTCATACATTTACAGAGGACAATTAATAACCCTAATGGATGTATATAGGTCTAGGGGTATAAGGTAAAGTAGTGCTAAACCTAGATGTCTTACGTGTGCCATCTAATACACCCCCTAAATTTCAATGAGGGTTCCCACGTGAAGATTGTCTTCGTGGTAAAAGAAACGATCACAGGAAAGATCTTTAATGAAGATGTCTACAACTTGTTTGGTGGTGGGGTGCATCGAACCTAGAGATCACCTTATTATACTTTCTCCCATGCATACCTATAATTAATGTCAACATGCTTGCTGTGATTGTTGGAGACTAAATTAGTGGCAAGATAAGAAGGAAAACATAGTCACAATGCAATATACCAGAATCAAAGTGACAAATACCTAAGTGTCTCATGAGGTAGTGAATTCGATCACTTTTATCAACGACTTGGGAAACAACACGGTACTCGGACTCAGTGGTAATTTGGCAATTGTGGCTCGCTTCTTGGCCCTCCATGAGATGATTGGGCCCAATGAAGAGAGAATATCCAATTGTAGATCGGCCAATATTGGGTCAACCATCTTAAAGAGATAATCGTAGTGTAGGAACCTAGAAGAATGGAGAAGTCATGGTCGAGGGTGCTTTTGAGCTTGTATATGATTGGCTTCACAACCGGCTAATGACTAGTCCTAAAAGCATGCATATACTGAGAGAGAAGATTAACAATATAGCAAATATTAGGACGAGTGATAGTGAGGTATTAGAGGGCGGGCACCAATGGCACTCCTGTACTCAATAAGGTTAGTGAGCAGCTCTTCCCCATTTAACTAGAGGCACTCCTATACTCAATAAGGTCAGTGAGGAGCTCTCCCCCATTTAATAAGAGGTGGGATTGGGTGGGAAGGGGAGTTTTGTGGGTTTGGCATTGTGCATGTTATGCTTGGAGAGAACATCAATGGTATATTTGTGTTGGGACAAAAAGAGACCAATGGCATTGCGTTTGGCATCTATAGGAAATAGAAAAGAAGACCAAGGTCTTTTATATGACAAAGTGTGTGGAGAGTATGAATAAAGCTGTCAAGGGAGCATGGTTAGTACAATTGAGAATAATGTCATCAACATAAAGAAGTAGACACACAATATTATAAAGAAGTTACGAAAGGGACACACAATTTGGATATTTAAGAGCCGTGAGCTTGTTGCATGTAAACTTTTACCTTAAGAAAACTGAATAGGAATGTATTGTGACATCGCGCCGCCTGATGAGACTGACATTAGTGATAGGAAGACATAGTAATGCAGTGCGTAAGGTAGAAGAATTTGGGAACGGGAAGGTTCAACGGCCTTTCCTTTAATTTTATTATGAAAATGACAAAATAAAGGGAAAAAAGGTGCTTAATTTCTCACAACCCGAGAAAGAGAAAACCCTAGAAATTCTTAAAATCAAATCTAAAATTGAGTACTAAAACCTTAGATTTCCTCTTGTTTAGATAAAGGAGCAATTTGATTGAGAATAAAACGCTAAAAGATAATTACAAATAGAATCTGAAAAATAGAACCAACCCTAATAGAATTCCAACTCCTTACAGCGTCCGCGTCCTCCTCACAGCCAATCCCATGCCGCCAACCCCTACCTGCCAAGTGTGATATTGACGACCGCATCATCTTCCCCATGCCGAAGAGAATTCGCCCTCAAATTCACCTTTTCAACCATTGGGTCATTGTCGCCAAAGTATGGAGTTAATTGCTTAACGTTGAAGACGTCAAAAGTCCTCATACCGAATGGTAGCTGAACACGATAGGCGTTGTCATTGACCTTGCTGATGATCTTCGGGACCAATTTTGCGCGTTGTCAGCTTGCTGTACTCTCGAGTACGAAACCATTCTCTGGTGAGGAGATGGCCCAGACTTTGTCACCTACTTGGTATTAGACCTTGCTTCGGTGCTTGTCCCTCTCCAATTTACACTGGGCGCTAGCCTCCAGGAGGCATTCACGAGTCTTCTCATGTATATCCTGAAGGTTAGAAATGAAGTCTTCGGCCTTACCATTAGGGCGAGTGAGATCTAGTATTGACGGCAAATCAATCGAAGCCCTCGACATAAAACCATAGACAATCTTAAATGGTAGAAATCCCATACTCCTGTTAACCGAGCTGTTGTAGGCGAGCTCAGCTTGGTAAATCTTTTGCTTCCATCCCTTGGCATTATCAGCAACAAGACAACGAAGCAAGTTCCCAACGAGCGGCTTGTCACCTCGGTTTGGCCATCAGTCTGAGGATGGTGAACCGTGCTAAAGGCGAGAGAGGTATGCGCCATCTTCCATAACGCCTTCCAAAAGTAGCTCACGAACCGTAAGTCCCTGTCAGAAACAGTGCTAGTCGGCAAACCGTGAAGCTTTATAGACTTCCCAGAAATACAACTCTGCAACCTGGACGACGTCAGCAGCCTTTCTTCCACCCGATGAAGTAAGCCATCTTAGAGCAGCGATCCACAACGACAAAAATGGAATCAATCCCGCCAGTAGTTCTCGGTAATCCCAGCACAAAGTCCATGCTTACATCTGTCCATGGTTGACTCGGAACCAGTAGCAGCAAATAAAGGCATGCGTTGGTCACTCCACCCTTCGATATATGACATATACGCCAACGTCTGACAAACCTCCCAACCTCCTTGTGCAAAGTTAGCCAGATATTGTGCTTCTCCTCAACGATCTTAAGCGTAAGCTCTAATCCAAAAACAATGTTGATTCCCCTTGAAAAGTAATCTGTCATGAATTGAGTAACCGGGAACAGAGCCTCATTGTGCTTCCTACCAAATCTCGCCAAAAGTAGGATTGTCCGCGTACTGATCTGCCAATTGGTCAAACCCAGTCACAATAACTTGGTACTGAGAAAGTAGGAGGCTCCGCCTACTCGAGGCATCTGCCACTTTGTTCAATACGCCTGACTTGTGCTTGATGACGAAGTGGAAGAGCTGAATAAAGCTTGCCCACTTGGCGTACCGGTTTGAAAGCTTATCTTGGCTATTGATGTACTTGAGGGCCACACTGTCAGAGTCCAAAACCAACTCCCGATTGGCTAAGTATGACTTCCAGTGCCTCAGTGTCCTTACCAATGCATAGAAATTAAGGTTGTAAGTCAAATAGTTCAACTTACTCCCATCAAGACTAAAGTATGCTACAGGCCTCCCTTCTTAGCTAAGCACAGCGCCAATGCCTGTCTTGGTAGCATCTGTGTGCAGCTCAAATGTTTTATGGAAATCCGATAAGGCAAGCACTGGGGCTCTTCTTGACCTCTTCGAAGGCGGTAGCTGCTTTTGGAGTCCAGGTGAAGGAACTCCTCTTCATACAATTAGTTATAGGTGCCATGATGGAGTTGAAGTTCGGAACAAAATGTCCGTAGAATGATGCCAATCCGTGGAGACTCTGGACTTTGCCAACTGTTCTCGATTGGCACCAGTCACGAATGGCGGCTATATTTCCCTCATCAGAATACCATCCCTGGATACAACAAAGCGAAGGAAGGTTACTCGGTCTTTCATGAACTCACACTTCTTCAAGGTGGAGAATAGATGTTGCTCCCTCAAGGTACTCAGCACTTCCTTGAGATGCGTCATATAATCAGCTCTATCTCCACTATAATCAGAATATGGTCGAAGTAGATGACAACAAACATCCGAATGACAGGACACAGAAGTTGATTCATAAACCTCATGAAGGTACTTGGTGTATTGAACAATCCGAATGGCATGACTCACCGCTCGTAAAGTCCCTCTCCTGTTTTGAAGGCGATTTTCCACTCCTCTCTAGGCGAGATGCGAATCTGATGGTATCTGCTCTTCAGGTCTAACTTCATGAATATCATCGAGTTCGCAAATCATCCAATCTCAGAATAGGGAATCGATAGCACACCGTAATCTTGTTGTTGGCTTTACTGTCAACGCACATTCGCCAACTACCAGCTTTCTTTGGCGTTAACAGAGCTGGCACTGCACAAGGACTCAAGCTCTCCTTGATAAACCCTTTGGCTAGAAGCTCCTCCACTTGGCATCTCAACTCCTCATGCTCTAATGGACTCATATGGTAGTGAGGCCTATTCGATAAGGCAGCTCCCGGCATCAAATCAATACGGCGTTGTATGTCTCATAATGGCGGTAGTACATCCGGTAACTCCTCCTGAAAGATGTCAGTCACTCAACAAGGCCGGTAACCACACTTGGTATCTCCCCTAGATTGACCTTACTATCCTTCCCAATCAACGCAAAGATGATCTTGGTGTCGCCAACCTCCTTGGCAAACATAGCTCGTCCCTGTATACTTGGGTGTTGAGCTGTTAAAGCTCTCGACGTGTCATCTTTCTTGGGCAACAAGATAATCTTTGTCCCATCAAAGATGAAGCTATACGTGTTCTTCCATCCATCATGGACAGAACTCCTATCATATTGCCATGGGTGCCCCAATAACAGATGTCAAGCATCCATGGTGACCACATCACACCAAACTCCATCCTTGTACTTCAAACCAATCGAAAAATTAACCAAGCATCGTTTAGACACGGTTACTTGGTTTCCCTTTTTGAGCCACGAGAGCTTGTATGGACTCGGATGTGCTTCTATCATCAATCCCAGCTTGGCAATTGTCTCTTCAAAGATCACGTTCTCACAACTTCCCGAGTCTATCACCATGTAGCATACTCTACCGCCAATGGTGTAAGTGGTCTGGAAGATGTTATTCCTCAGCCGTCCATCTCCCAGCTCTTCTCTTGGCGCAAGGCAAGGGCGCCTAATCACAAGTAGGCATCCTTCATCACCTGCCAGCATTTTCTTCCAATGGAGCCGAATCAGTCTGGGTTTCTTCCTCGCTAAACCTGGCATCTTCTCTGTGGAATTCCTCGATGAAAAGACCCTTGCTGGATTTATCACCCTTATGGCACTCAGCAACACGGTACCCCATCTCTCCACACTTGAAGCAATGGGTTCTTAAAGCACCCGCCAATTTCTGAGTAACCAGGTTACCGGTATTGGCGACTACTAGTCTGTTCTATCCGCTCTAATTTGGCGGTGCTCTCAGTTGGTCTCTTCTGCCAACTTGTGCTCCCCAGTCCCCACCAACTTGGCGACGCCTCTGCTGCTACTCAACGTTAATGGCTTTCTAGTTTGCCTCTAAGAAGGAAAAGATGTCGAACATGTTCAACAACCCCTGCATAGACTCCTTCAACCAGCCAGTATAACGGTCCGACAATTTCTCTCCAGTTTTCGCCAAATTGTTCCTATCAATCAAAGAGTAGAACTCCATTGTGTGCTCCTCCATGAATCTAAAGCCCTGTCGCACCCTTGCAGTCGTTGGTACATCATCATGGCGTGATTGGTAGGCAAGAAGGCACCTCTTATATGTTTCTTCATCTTCTCCCACAACTCTACCTTCGCCTTCCCCTGAAGAAGCCGCATATGTTTCAGATGTTTCCACCAAGAGGCAGCTCTATCCCGTAGCTGGGTAGCAACCAATGGCGCCTGTTTCCTCTCCAGAACCCCCCTAAACTCAAGGATCTCCTCCGTCGCAGCAAGCCAATCCAAGAAGTCCTCCGGGTGTCCTCCTCCGTTAAACTCCAGGATATCAATCCGGAGACTGGAGTCCCACCTCCGATCATTAAAATCAGCGGTGTTAGCGGTATTTGGGTGATGCCTCCTCAGCCTATGATCCAGTAACTTAGCTGTCATAAACGAGTTTTAGAAGCTCTCGTCTGTCTCATAATCGTCACCCCCTGTCGGCGGGTGGTGGGGGTTAGATTCCTAGCTCTTGCTTGGGATTTGCCCCCAATTGAATCAAGCAATGCTCGATTTTTACCAGAATTTCTCTTCCAAGCCCTCTACTCTCCTCTCGATCTACCATTGTACGTCTCGCTCATAAATGTCTCCGATGGAGAAATACCTCTATCTCCCACGCGCCATCTCAAAAGTCGTTCTGAGCTTTGATACCAATTGATGCAATGCATAAAGTGGAAGAATTTGGGAACGGGATGGTTCAACGGTCTTCCCTTTAATTTTATTTTGAAATTAAAAAAAAAAAGGGGAAAATAGCTGCTCAATTTCTCACAACCTGAGAAAGAGAGAAAACCCTAGAAATTCTTAAAACTAAATCTAAAATTGAATACTGAAACCCTAGATTTTCTCTTGTTTAAATAGAGGAGTTATTTGACTAAGAATAAAACACTAAAACATAATTACAAATAAAATATGAAAAATATAACTAATCCTAATAGAATTCGAACTCCTTGCCGTGTCCTCCTCGCCTCCAATCCCATGCTGCCAACCCCTACCCGCCAAGTGTGATATTGACGGCTGCATCACAAAGTATAAAGTGAATAGTAGAAGGTTTAACAACAAGGCTAAAGGTCTCCTCGAAGTCAATACCCTTTTGTTGATGAAAACCCTAGACTACAAGTCGGGCCTCAAACCAATCTATTGAACCACCCCTCATACTTTTTTCTCTATTTTCAAGTGCTTTCTACAAGGTTATTGTTTGGTTGGGTCAAAAGGAACTAATTTCTCAAGGTTATTGATTGGTTGGGTCAAAAGGAACTAATTTCTCAAGTGTTGTTTTAATATCAATATGTGTTATAATTCAAGATCAAACTTGAATTATAACTAGAATTGAGAGTTTGGGGATGAGAAAAGAAGAAAAGGAGATGAGAATTATAGAAGAAATTGAGATGAGAGGAAAAGAATTAGTTTGATTTTCATTGGATAATCCTCATTACAAGCTAAGTACCATATTTATGCTAAATGAAGCATAGCTAATACAATCAAAGAGCAATTACACTGCTTATGCATTTTCCCGCCAAAAAACATCAAAAGCAACTAACAAAACCGTTAAAACCCTTATTTGAATTTCAGTATGAAAATTACATCAATGTTCACTATGATCAATATAAGAATCCTCCACGGTCATGACAATACCTTCCCCTCAAGATCAGTCTTGCCCCAAGAATTATGAAGAAGGGAACTGGCTGCGTAAAAACCCCAAATCTTCCCAACTGACATGAATTGGCTTCAAATTAACCCACTGCACTAGAACTTCTTTCCTTCCTTTGCCTTGTTGCTACACTCTTCTAGATTCCAAAATAGCTGCAGGGGCTTGAATCAAGGTGCCATTTGACATTGCTGCAGGAGGATCATTAGAGCAAGCTTTGCCCTCAACCTTGTGTTTCTTCAAAAGGGAAACATGAAATACAGGATGAACCAGTGTATTGGGAGGTAATTCCAATCTGTAAGCCACATTACCAATCCTCTCCAATATCTTATAAGGTCCAAAGAATCAAGCTTCCATGCACAGACTGCCTAAATGGCTGAAGTTTGAGGTACACCATATCTCCCACAGCAAAGGATCTATCAATTCTCTTCCTGTCAGCATAAAACTTTATTCTTGCTTGAGCTCACTGCAGGTTATCCTTCAATTGCAAGATCAACTGTCTTCTTTGTGAAATGAGCACATCGAATTCAGAAACATGAGAAGCCACTCCTTACAACACCAAGGGAGCAGGTGGATCGTATCCATACAAGGCCTTAAAGGGAGTTGTGCCGATAGCTGAATGGAAATGGGTATTGTACCAGTATTCTGCTAAAGCCAACCATCTAGACCAGTGCTTAAGATAAGTGAAAGTCATGCTGCAAAGGTATTGCTTTACACATTGGCTCACCCTCTCAGTTTGTCCATCGGACTGAAGGTGATAAGAAGAGCTGAGAGCCAGAGTAGAGCCCATCAACGGGAACAACTCATGCCAGAACTGAATAGTAAACATCATGTCCTAGTCTGAAATAATGGATTAAGGCAACCCATGTAACTTGTAGATGTTTTCAAGGAACAACTTAGCCAATTTCTCAACAAAGATTGGATGGCTTAAGGCAACAAAGTGGCTAAACTTTGTGAATCTATCCACAATCACCCAGATTACTTCCTTCCCCTCAGCCTTAGGCAATCCTTCCACAAATTCCATACTTATATGCTGCCAAGCTCTATCAAGTACAGGGAGAGGTTGCAAGAGACTTGGGTATTGGACATGTTCAGTCTTTGTTCTTTGACATACATCACAGCTCTACACAAAGTCCTCCACAGCCTTCTTAGCTCCTACCCAACTGAAATACTGTTGGAGCCTCTTGTACGTGCCATCTATATCAGAATGGCCACCCCAAGTAAAAGAATGAAAGGCCTGAATGATTTGCTTCCTCAGATTGGAAGAAGTGCCCACATCGATCTTCCCCTTGATTCTCACAATTCCACTCAAGACTGAAATTTCTCCTTCTTGGCTATAAGGGTTGTTGATTGCATAAATAGTAATACAATATGAAGCAAACTTGTCTCCTTCATAGCTTTTGTAAATCTCATCCATCCATTCAGGCAGAGCACAAGAAATAGCTAAACAAGATCCTCCTGCCTCTTCTCCAAATCTTCGAGAGAGAGCATCTGCTATAATGTTTTCCTTCCCTTTACGATATCCAATGGAATAGCTGAGTCCAACCATTCTCATCAGCCCTTTTATCTAGACTCCCATGGTGATCTTTTGTTCAAGGAGTTATTTGAGGCTCCGTTGATCTGCCTTTATAATGAAATGATTCCCCTCAAGGTAATGCCTCCATTTCTACACAGCTAATAGTATTACCAAATACTCCTTTTCATAAATGGAGAGCTGTTGATTCTTGGTGCTAAGGCCCTGGCTGATGAAAGCTATTGGCCTCCCCTGTTGAGACAAGACTACTCCAATTCCCGAACTGCTAGCATCTGTCTCCAAGACAAACGACTGCTCAAAGTCTGGCATGGAGGGCATACGAGCAGAACACAAAGCAAGTTTGAGTCCTTCCAAATCTTCTTGAGCAACTTCTAACCACACAAAAGCATCCTTCTTCAACAAATTGGTGAGAGGTTTAGCTTATACTCCATATCCAGCAATAAACTTTTGGTAGTAGCCTATTAACCCAAGAAATCTCCTTAATTGCTTAAGATTATGGGGAACATGCCATTCTTTCATTGCCTGCACCTTGCTAGGATCAGTAGCAGCTTCATCCTTTAAGACAATATGTCCCAAATACTCCACTTATGCCTAAGCAAAGGAACACTTAGCAAGCTTGGCAAACAACTGATTCGTGCACATGATCTAAAAAACTAGCCTCAGGTGACTGATATGAGCTTCCAAAGAGGGACTATAAACTAGTATATCATCAAAGAAGACCAGCACAAATCACCTCAGATGAGCCTTGAACACCAAATTCATCACAGCTTGGAATGTAGCAGGGGCGTTGGTCAAGCCAAAGGGCATGACCACAAATTTATAGTGCCCATGGTGAGTTCTGAAAGCTGTCTTATGAATATCTTCCTCCATCACCCTAATCTGATGATAGCCTTGCCTCAGATCAAGCTTAGAATAGTACTAAGATCCCTTTAACTCATCTAGCAGATCGTCAATGATAGGTATGGGAAACTTATCCTTCACTGTGAGGGAATTCAAGTGCCTGTAGTCCACACAAATTCAAGCTGAGCCATCTTTCTTCTTAATAAGGATTACAAAAGGAACAAAGGGGATGAGGCTATGTCTGACGAAGCTTGTCTTCAACAACTCTTCCACCTGTCTCTCTGTTTCACTCTTCTGTGAGTGAGGGAACTTGTAAGGCCTCAAATTCATAGGATTAGAGTAAGCTTTGAGTGGAATAGCATGGTCCAAGGCCCTCTGTGGAGGTAAGGAGCTTGGCTGAGCAAATACATCCTCAAATTCTAACAACAACTGCTCAATGTGAGGATTTGTGACCTCTGACTTTGCTTCTATATCAGCTGTAATGGAAAACAAATGGCCCATCCACCGGCACCCTCCTTTCTTCAGCAGCTTCTCAAACTTTCTCCCATTCATTAACTGTAAATGTCCCTTTTTCATGATCCCTCGCAACACTACTCTTTGTCCTTTCCTCTCAAAAGAAACAGAGAGCTGTGCAAAATCAAAGACTAAGGGACTAATTGTCTTCATTCAGTCAACACCTAACACCATATCGCAGCCTCCTAACTTTAGAACTCTGAAGTCATACTCAAATTGATGTCCTTGCATACTCCAACTGAACCCCTTACATGATCATCGAATTGCCATCAGCCACAGTGATAGCTAAGAGACTGGTCTTGATCATCTCATGTCCCACTTGCTTCAAACCTTCAGATCAACAAAGCTATGCGTACTATCGCTATCGATCAAGATCAACGTGTGTTTGTGTCCAGCATCCCCTTTAATTCTAATGGTATTGTGAGAGCCACTGCTAGTAAGAGCCTAGACTGAAATCTCCATCTCATCATTCGCCATATCTCCAGAATCATCCTCCTCTTGCTCCTCTAATTCTTCTTCATCAGTTTGAATCTCAACACCCTCACCAAAATCAGTTCCAGTGACAGCTATCAACAATTTAGGATTGCATTTGTGCCCGAAGAAGTATTTCTGGTTTCATCGAAAGCACAACCTCTAATTCTACTTTTCATCTACATTCGAAGACCTCGAGGCACTGCCAGGGGTACCATGCTGCACAGAAGACACAGGCACTGATCTCGTTTTTAGAGCATATGAACCAGCTAAGACTATGACCTCCATCAACTTAGCCTTGGAGAAAGTTTGAGTTAAGGTACCAGGATTCCGAGCCTTAACCAAGTTTTTGATTCTTGGTTTAAGACCACTGATAAAACTCAATCTATAATAGGATTCACTAGCACCCGGATACACAGTTAGCAATCTAGGACGCAAATTCTCAAATCGTGTCGTATAATTTCTCACAGAAGCAGTTTGAACAAGCTTATTGAAGTGATCAATCACCTCTTTGGGATCCTCTTCACCATACCTCTCACAAAGTTCATTAACAAACTCATCCCAAAATAAATCAAGATTGCTACGAATCGGACTATAATACCAGACCTCATGATCACCTTGAAGGTAAACTGCAACTAATTCTACATTTTCCGTATCCTTTATGTGATAGAATCGAAAAAACCTTTCACATCTTCTGATCCATTACTGCGGTTGCTTTCAATCAAAGGAATCTATATCCACACGAGGCTGTCTGGATCCATGAGTTCCCCCTCCAGCTAATCCTTGCTCACTGGTTCCGGAAGAGTGAAGAGACACAGGATCTGGTGGCCGATCATGTTGGCTAGCGACCAAGAACACTCCAGCTCCCATCGGTTGGCGATCAATTTGCTGCTGTAATCCATGAATTCGAGCTTCAATTTGCTGAGAATGTTGATCTGAGCTCTCAGCTAACTTCAGATCCTGAGTTTATTGCATTCTTATGAACATTTCTTGCATTTGTAACCTCAATTGCTCAAATTGATTGATTTCACCACCATCGCGAGGATTAGATTGGCAGCCGCAGCAGCAGCATGGGTAGTTACACCAGCCATTGGAACTACTTTCTTACGTCTAGCCAGATCAATCGAATAGCAGCTAGCACGGGCTTTGATACCAAATGTTATAATTCAAAATCAAACTTGAATTATCTTGAATTGAGAGTTCGGGGATGAGAAAAGAAGGGAAGAAGATGAGAATTATAGAAGAACTTGAGATGAGAGGAGAAGAATTAGTCTGATTTTCATTGGATAATCCTCATTACAAGCTAAGTACCATATTTATATTAAATGAAGCATAGCTAAAACAATCAAAGAGCAATTACACTACTTATGCATTTTCCCGCCGAAAAACATCAAAAGCAACTAACAAAACCGCTAAAACCCTTATTTGAATTTCAATATGAAAATTACATCAAAGTTCTCTATGATCAATATAAGAATCCTCCATGGTCATGACAATGTGTTAAACTCATTTGTCATTAACTCTTGCCATTTGGGATTTTCACAACTAGCTAACAACAAGGGGATTCTAGAATTATGATGACAGAAGATAGGGATAGCAAGTATTTGGGGTTGTGGATACCATCTTTTAGTTGGGTTTGGATGGGATGGGTGTTAATAGTTCGAATGTATCAGAGACTGCCGGTTGGGCAACGAGGGGTGCATAGTTATCCTTGATGGTGACCATGTGGGCAAGGAAGGGTCGCTCGCAAAAAGGGAGGGACTCCAAGACAACACTGCGAAGGCACTCCAAGACAACACTATGGTGAGAAAGCCAAGGCGAGGGACACGATGCAAGCAAGGAAGATATGGTTGATGTTTAGAGGAATTGGGTCACAATAATTATGGTTGGGCATACAAAGTTGGTAGCCAAGTGCGACACCGCTTCTGTTAGGTTGTCCCCTAGTAGAGGGAGGAGCTGATTGTAATGCAAGGGGGAGGTCCTAGTTGTGAGGCATTGGAGAAGGCTGCAATAATGACAAGGCATGCAGTCATGTAAGGGACACTTGGCCAAGTGTAAGGGCTAATGGCAGCTAATGGAACCGGTGGGACCAAAAGGAGGTGCAATAGATTAACGATTGCAACGATCGTGCTAGCACAAGTAGATGTATCTGGTTTGGCAAGGTCAAGGTAGGGAACCTAGAGTCATCAAATTAGACATGACGACTAATGTGAACTTGGTCGTTTTAAGGATCGAGGCACCAATATTCATTCTAATGTGCAGAGTTGCTCATAAAAATGCACAGGGTGGAATATGGGGCAATTTATGAGGAGCACAGGGTGTAAGGTTAGAGTAACATGCACAACCAAAGACACGAAAACTAGAGCAGTCAGGACATTTTCAAAATAGTTCTCCAAAGGGCAGACATTTAATAAACATGAGTAAGAAGTCGATTTTTCATAAAATAGGCGATGCAAACCTCATCATCCCAGAACCAATAAAAAAGTCGTGGTTGAATAATTAGCATCCATGTCATTTCAATTGGATATTGATATTGCATTTTGCCACCCCATTTTGTTATTGGGATATCAAGACAAGAGAGGCAGAAGTGAATATCATGTTGGTGACATAGGGTGTTCATTATTTGATGGTCATATTCACCTCCATTATCATTTAAGAAAATTAATGTTCGAAGTAAAATAGTTTTCAAGTTCTTTAAACATTTCAACAATTTCAAAAACCTCATATTTACGCTACATTTCACAAAGCTATGTGATTCTTAAGAAATCCACAATGAACAAGCCATAATATTTGTAACACGAAGTTGTAGAAACTGAAAATTGCCACACGTCAGAATGAATCTATTGCAAAGAAGTAGTAGTTGAATGTAAAACATATTCAAGAGGTAATCAACGGGATTTACCTAAACAAGAAGTTTGACAAATGTCCAAAAATGAGAGTTAGAAACAAGTTTGCGATTGTATAGGGTCTAAAGTATGAAAATCTAGAAGTCCTAACCACTGGGGCCAGAGCTGGTCACCGATGAAGTTAGGAGAAAAATTATAAAGTTGTTCATTATTGTGTACTCAAAGTAGTGGGGTCTTCATAGCCTTGTCCTCAACACAAACGATTTTGGAGTTAAAATCAATGAGCAATTATTATTTTGACAAAGTGTTTTAATTGACAATAGGTCATGCATAAGTTATGGTACAATCATTGCATTGGGTAGACAGAGTGGTCTAGACTTAGTAGGGATAAATGATGAACCCACATATACACTGGTAGTCATGAACCATCATCAACAAGGACATTTTTGTCTATTATTGGAAGTTACCGAGTCAGGGTACCAAATTGAAGTGTTGTGTTTCATTGATGTACATGGTAGCAAAGGAGTGTGATGCATCAGGAAAGGATGCCTGAGTGAAGTGATGAGGACAAGCGATAGAACTATGACCAATGTGGTTGCAGATCTGGTAGAAATGTGGATTGGGCCCAGGGCCTAACTGAGGAAGGATTCAATTGTGCTACTCCAAACTGAGATCCACTCGATCCTTGTAGTTGTAGCTGGTTTTGTCCCCTACAGCGACCTCCTCGATCACCTACAATTGTTATGTTGACCCTAGTCACCTCAACCACGGCCTCTATGACCCTAGTTGGATCCTTAATTACCTGCAGTTGCTGCAACTAAAGCATGACTGTGATTAGTAGCGGTACACTTGTTATAGCGATTAAGGATGACTTCTTCATTTAAAAGAGATGTTTTGAGTTTCTCAAAGCTTAGAGGATGGGAAAATTTTCTTATTAAAGTAGCAAAAGAGACATAGTCAATGAGAAGACCAAAAAGCAATAATGATCAGTTCTTTGTTAGAAGCTAATGAATATAGGCAACCAAGTCATCCACTATGGCTTTTAATTCAGAGAGGTAGGTATCCATAGTGTTGTCATCTTTCCGATAAGCGATGAGTTATGTTCTTAGGTCAAGTTTCTTAAACATTGAGTGATCCAGAAACTGCTTGGCTAGAGCTGCCACATGGCTTTTGAATGTGTCAGACAATATGCTTTATGAGTGAACATGAGAGGTGTTAGTAAACTATAATTGAGCAGCTTGCTACTTTAGAGGGGCAAGTAGGTTACACAGACAATTATTTGGACAAAAATTAAAGCAAAATCAATACTATTCGCCCATTATAGACGAAATAAACACTATTCGCCCATTATAGGCGAAATCAACAATATTCGCCCAGTAGAAATACAACGCAATTCACCAAGTAGCGAAACAACTTAATTTTCCCACTAGGTTCAGCTTAACACAATTCGGCTATTTTATCCATCAAAAACACTTTTATGCACAAGTACAAAAGATAGAATCAAACATACACAAATATTCTTCCTCTTTAAGTAAAGTCATGCACATCCAAAAGTATGCTTCCTCTTTAAGTAAAGTCATACTCATCCAAAAGTATGCTTCCTCTTTAAATAAAGTCATACTCATCTATAAATAAGCTTCCTCTATAAAAAGGATTACACGCCTCCTTCACCTTCATCCATTGCTATGACCATCTCCCCGGTGCAATAATCGTTCAAACGACTTACTCTCCTCAGGGAATATCAAGTCAAGCGTGCAGCTAGAGCTTGAGTTCAACTCATCCAAACGAGCCCCACCTCATACAGAACTCCAAAGTGATGAATAAGCACACTAACCAAATTCATCACAAACATAATGGCGCCGTCTGTGGGTTTAATGACATTCGAGGTAAGTTTCAACAATTTTTTTGTGTTTAGCGCATCTTTCTAACAAAAATGAACTTAGTCAAGCAAAGCAAGTCAAAAAATCCCTCTATTATTCCTTTGAGCACTTTTAACCATATCAATACATGCAAACATGTATGTTTGAGTAAGTTAAGTATTTTATCCTACTTTTTACCTCTTTCTTATCTTTTCCTCGATTAAAAATTATAAAATAATAATACAAATAGAACTCCTCAAAAGCTTCGTTTTGATATATAATTCAATCCATAACTCTTCAGGGATTGAAAGATATGTTTGTTTTAATTTACAAGGTATGTTATACAACTAGCACCAACGTCATTCGCATGGTTCAACTTTTCACCTCTCTTTCATATTTTCTTTGATCAAAAACTCAAAAACTCATTATATTTACATATAACTCTTCAACAGCTTCGTGTTGATATATAATTCAATCCATAACTCCTCATGGATTGAAAGTTATGTTTATTTTAATTTACAAGGTATGTTATACAACTAGCACCAACGTTATTCGCCCGGTTCATATTTTTACCTCTCTTTCATATTTTTCTTTGATCAAAAACTCAAAAACATATTATATTTACATATAACTCTTCAAGATCTTCATTTTGATATATAATTCAATCCATAACTCCTCACGGATTGAAAGTTATGTTCGTTTTAATTTACAAGGTATATTATATAACTCGCACCAACATTATTCGCCCTGTTCAACTTTTCACACCTCTTTTATAGTTTCTTTGATCAAAAACTCATTATATTTACATATAACTCTTCAATATCTTCGTTTGATATATAATTCAATCCATAACTCCTCACGGATTGAAAGTTATGTTCGTTTTAATTTACAAAGTATGTTCTACAACTAGCACCAACTTTACTCACTCGGTTCATCTTTTCACCTCTCTTTCATCTTTTCTTCGATCAAAAACTCAAAACTTATTATATTTATATATAACACTTCAAGAGCTTCGTTTTGATATGTAATTCAATCCATAACTCCTCACAGATTGAAAGTTATGTTCATTTTAATTTACATATAACTCTTTAGTAGCTTCGTTTTGATATATAATTCAATCCATAACTCCTCACGGATTGAAAGTTACGTTCGCTTTAATTTATAAGGTATGTTATACAATTAGCACCAACATTATTCTCCCAGTTCATCTTTTCACCTCTCTTTCATATTTTCTTTAATCAAAAACTCATTATATTTACATGTAACACTTCAAGAGCTTCGTGTTGATATATAATTCAATCCATAACTCCTTACGGATTAAAAGTTGTGGCCGTCTTAAGTCACAAGGTTAAGTTACATAGCCCGCCAAATTCCACCATCCGATGAATTCCCTACCTTGCGTTATCTACAACCAAGTGTTATCCCTAAAACCTAGCGTTATTCTTGACACTTCGCCTACCACACCACAATCACCATCCCAAGCTGCCGTCATCATTCTCAATAGCAACCGTTGCTTTTGAGATGCTTGGGACTTCAACCACCATACTCTCCAAAGTCGCCACCGCGTGGTGCTTCGTTCACCTCATGTGAAGCCTCATCTTCCACCACCACTATCAATATTCCCACTACATGTTGGCACTGGCATAACACTCATATCCACCGCTGCAATCGGTTGCACAACAACCGCCACAGGCGCACCAGTTTTCATTGGTCATTTGCCACTCACCATGGTCAAACCCTTGCTGCCTCCTTCAAATCCAAATTCAGGTCAATTTTTATGACAAACTTAGTTCAATTCAACATTCATATTAAATCAAATTCTGATTGATCTAATTCTTTTTGAAACATAAGTTCATTTCAATCCCAGTTAAATCACTACTTGTGGAAGTTTTAGCTTACTCAAGTCCTGATTATGTCAATTTTTGTTCAATTGACATTTGCAGGAATCAGTCTTCATCGCAACTCCATTCTAATGGATTTTAAGCGAAGTAAACCTTTGCTAAGATTTCTAGTCTAGATAAACTGTGCTTCAACACACTCTTGCTATAGCTTCTGGTTTAACTAAGTTATACTTCGCTAGATCCTTACCCATACATCGTCAAATTAGCAATTAGACACGACAATTCTAAATTAAGGGCATTACAGGAACAGAGTCATCGACCCTACCCTTAATGATTCTGAAATACAAAACATACATTATTCAATACTAACACATGAGTACAAATCAAAGAACACATAAGTACTGAGTTCTAGAATAGTAAAAGTATTTATAACAAGACAGCTGGGTTATACAATTCATTACAAGGACCTTGTTCAAGCACGTAAGAGACCTCATAACTCCCTTGGAATTCACAAGGCATATCTGTTATTTCTCTCAATCCATGACTAATCTAATTAATCTATGAACTTCTTATTGGCATATCCTATACACCTACGAAGAAAATCCCGAAGCAAACAATTCATCCAAGGGGAACTCAATGTGCCGTTGTGGCACAAGCTACTCGTTGTGCGCCAGCATGGCAATTATTCACTTACAAAGAACTAGCAAGAGTTATTTAGTCAAAAAGGGGGAATTCCACCATACTTAACTTACTTCATAAGCTGCGAGATATCACTATCTCTCAAAATTGGGCGTGGCTGTATGCTTAGTACCTTTTAGAAGATACTTTTCAGCCTAGCTAAATCAAGTAAAATAAAAGTCAAAAATGCGTTCGAGTCAAAAATGGTTTCATAAGTATTAGGAGTTAGAAGAATTTGCCTTCATTCGTAATTCCTTATCCATGGCGGTGTACAAATCAATTTAGGACTGGGGGACTTCTTTCCTGTTCGTAGGCTGAACTTCATTTCAACTAAGGTGCAAATTAATTTGGGACTGGGGGACTTCATCCCTATTCACAGTCGGAACATCATTTCAGTGGTGGTACAAATCATTTTAGGATTGGGGGACTTCGTCCTAGTTTATAGTACAAACTTCATTTCAGTAGTGGTACAAATCCTTTTAGGTCTGGGGAACTTCGTCCCTGTTCACAGTCCAAACTTCATTTCAACGGTGGTATAAATCATCTTTCGACTAAGAGATTTAGCCTCAGTCATTCCCTTATTTCAGTAACAAATCCCTTTCACACTGGGAAACTTCACGTCATCCATTTCCTTATCTTAAGTGTTGCAAACCATTTTGGCATTGAGGGACTTCATCTCAATTCAACTAGGTATATGAATTCAACCACCTCTGGCTCTAGCCAGAGGTGTCTTTGTCTATCAAAATAACATGGGATGAATACACCACATTCATTGCCTTGTGGGTGTTATTAACCAAATGCAAATATATCTAATGACTAATCATGATACTAATATCCTAACATGTTTATCATGTAGAGCTTGAATCGTGATGAGCGCTCACTGATATAAAGGGGAAAAAAGCTTGAGTACTCTAAGTTTCAAAAAAGACCTTAGAAGCCCGGACTCTTCTAAACATTCTTACACAAATAAGAGTTGCCATATAAAACCCTCTACCAATACCCATGATTATGCTAAATGCCCTATTAAAGTTCATGTGGGGTCATGCGCCCAATTACAAGTCATGATGGCTTAACATCCTATTAAGTGTTAAATACCTTGTTACACATCTTATTCAAATCGTACCCTCTATTGATTTTGAGTAAAAATCAAAATACACATCAACGAATAAAACAAAATACTAAATATCGCCATCACTGAAGAAAACAATGTATAGTACCAAGCTAATAACAAGATAGATCTATTCCTTCATGACCGAACTTGGAATGACCAGGGTTCTCTCACGAAGTAGGGGGACTAATATGTTGGTAAACTATAATTGAACAGTTTGCTACTATAGAGGGGCAAGTAGGTTACACAGACAACTATTTGGATAAAAATTAAAGCAAAATCAACACTATTTGCCCAGTAGAAATACAACGCAATTGGCCCAGTAGCGAAACAACTTAATTCGCCCACTATGTTCAGGTTAACACAATTCGCCTATTTTATCCCTCAAAAACACATTTATGCACAAGTATAAAAGATAGAATCGAACATACACAAATATTCTTCCTATTTAAGTGAAGTCATACTCATCCAAAAGTATGCTTCCTCTTTAAGTAAAGTCATACTCATCCAAAAGTATGCTTCTTCTTTAAGTAAAGTCATACTCATCCATAAATAAGCTTTCTCTATAAAAAGGACTACATGCCTCTTTCACCTTCACCCACTGCTACGATCATCTCTCCGGAGCAATAATCGTTCAGACGCCTTATTCTCTTCAAGGAATATCAAGTCGGGCGTGCATCTAGAGCTTGAATTCAGCTCATCCTAACGAGTCCCACCTTGTCTAGAACTCCAAAGTGATGAATAAGTACACTAAACAAATTCATCACAAACGGTTGCAGCAATGCACAAGGCTTTGGTAAGTTCTAACCCATGTTAAGTATTCATGATTTAGTGGAGCTATTATGATTGGTGATGTAATCAGGAGGACAAAGATAGTCTTTGTCTATATATCCTAAGATTTGATGGGCAATGAAAAAAGCATGTAAATTGTTCCTGCCAAGCAAGGTAATTAGTAGTGATTCTAAGTTTTATTGTACCTACATTTGATATACAAGAAAGGAGAAATGGGAATTATTCATTGGTATGGAATAAGATTAGAAGGGGGACGGAAGAGACCCGAGGGCCACGGATGGCGCCACGACAACGCTTTGGTTGAGCATCAGAGAAGCGACATCAGCAGTCGATATGGTGGCCTCCAGGTAGGTGCTAATAGGAGAGAGCCACAAGGATTGGGGATGCCCGAGTCAATAGCCCGAGTCACTAATAGCCTCACAAAGGGTGACAACATACCTAAGATGACAATACCGTCATCCGTCATCTCAAGGAGGGAAGGACATGTACTAATGGATCGATATGGGGAAATAGTTTATCCCTACAGCAAACGAGTACATGGATCAATGGCTATTAATGAATGTGTATTTAAGATATTTCATCGAACATCTTATGTGCGGAACGAACAGTCAACAATTGGGTTGAGGAAAGCTTGCTCCGATACCATTCGATGCAATGCAATACAAATCACAGAACAAATCCCGCAACAATTGATAAACTAAACACACGAATCCACAATTAAGCACACAAAATCAACCGCTTTTGTATTGATAGTATTATATATTCTTCTATAGTAATATCTACAAGTAGTAATGTAGATTATATAGTAAAGTATAGAGGAGAGGGGAAGAGATAGAAGAAAGGGGGTGTGAATTAAAGAAGAAGCTAAGGGAGAGAGAAATGAGAATTAAACATCCCTCTACACATGAGCCCTAATCTCTCTACCACTTATTTATATTAGCCTAAGAGTGACTAGTATCGCTGACTAGGTAGTGACATCGTGTTACGGTTGGGCCCTTAACCCACCCGCCAAGCTCACCCGACCTGCCAACCCGGGTAAGGATTGCCTATTTGGGGTGCCCTAGTGCCACCTCAGCCCTAATCTCGCCCTCCCTCATCTATAAATAAGGGGCTCCTCCCCCATAGTTAGTATGCTAATTGATGTAATGGTGTGTTGACACCTTCTCTCTCCCCCCCAATGCTTCTCTAGTAATCTCCCCCCTTCTACATCTCCCCTTTTCCCTTATATCTTGTATTTATCAATACTATTCTCCCCCTTCAACATCTCCCCCTTTCCCTTATATCTTGTATTTATCAATACTATCAATATATACAAAGGGATAGCAATCTAGCTATCCCATGGCCCTTTGTTGATTGATTATATGTTTGATTGTGTGGATTTGAGTGTGGATTGAGCTCGTTGGATAGGATCCAATCTCGGATCATATCACGTCACTGATGATGTGGCCGATGACATGGCACTTCCAAGTAGAAGAGTCACTTACTTGGTTCGTATCACCAGAGGTGTGTCCGGCTATGGTGGCCCTGTGTCCCTTGTGGCCCGAGAGAGATGACAGAGTTTGGTGATGACACCAAGGGTTGTTCAAGGACGTGGCAAGCCTTGACAGGGATGTCAGTGGTGCGGTGGAAGTTGGTGGTTTGTGGTGGCCTGAAATTCGAAGTTCACCTTGGTGCTGGTGTTCCGGTGGTTTCAAAGGCAACCGGTGGTTGTCCAGGACGATTTCGCTGAGGGTTCGAAGATCGCTCTAATGGAGTACGAAGCTTCAAAGGAAGTCCAAAGCCCAGTCAATGGCTATGATGGCATTTAGTGGTACCCTGAGCAACAGACACGTCAGACGGTGTTTTCCTCGGAGGCAGCAGTCAGTGGCCAGCGGACATGGAGAGGCAGAGACCAAGAGAGCAGAAAAGAGCAGCAAATATTTTTCTTTCCTTTGAAAATTAGGGTTTTTATTTTGGGTCAACGGGTTGGTTAACCGGGTTTGAATAACCTATTTTGGGTTGGGTCCCTCAACTTTTATCAGATCTAAATTAAAAAAAAGAAAAAAAAATTCTCGAGTAGTTTAGTTCTATAATGGTAAATAATTCAACTAGACGTCAAAGTGGGATAATTGTTAGGTTATATGTGGAGCTTGATTGTGGTTAGTCTTTGTTATGAGGTATAGCATTGGGTCAATCACATTTAAGCTCATGACACGCTAAAATTTTTAGTATTGTTGCTATATATATATATATATATATATATATATATATGTCTGTATGTATGTATGTATGTATGTATGTATATACATGGGTTCTATATGTTACCATTAGGGTTTAAGCTAGGGTTAAGAAAGAGTTGAGAGCTAAACCGTCTCATGTAAACTTTCAATAAAATAGTGAAACTATCGTACTCCCCTCTATGGATGTAGGCTTCAGCAAAACCACATAAATTCCAATGTTCTTGATTTTAGTGCCTAATCCTTTTTGTGTATGATTACTATTTCAATTTAGGGTTCCTGTATTTTATGGGCGGTCTGAACAAGTGGTGTCAGGAGTAGGGATGACAATAGGGTAGGTAAAACACATTACTCGTAGGTACCTACCCTGTTTGGGGTGGGCATGGATATAAGTGAGGCAGATAACAAGTACGGGATGGGTGTACCCGCCACGGGTTTGGGGCGGGTACGGGTATAAGGTTGTACCCGCCCCGCCCCACCTTATACCACCATACCCGCTCTATTTTGCATTTAGTAAACTTTTAAATTAAAAAATACATGCTCAAAATCAATTGCCTAAATTGTTTAGCAATGTTATAAAAAATATAATTGAATTTTTAAAAATAGTATTGAATAATTAATATGGGCGGGTATGGATAATTGTTTTGTGCCTACATTATTGCGGGTACAAGCCGGATAATGGATATCCGTTGGATACCCGCGGGTAACGGGGCGGGTATGTGTATGGAGTTCGGTGACAGGTACGAGCATGGAGGAGGCACCCCCCACCCACCCCGCCCCGCCCCGCCCCGCCCCATTGCCATCCCTTAGGAGCTTAACAGTTGCTTTTGTGTATTGGTTATGGTGTGTTTGGGTTTTGGATTTAGCCTTTTTTTAGGGTTTGAGAGTTGGTTCAAATGTCTCGATGTTACTTGCCTTCTAACCCTACCCTACATGTTTGTATTTTGGGGGGGGGGGGGGGGGGGGGGGGGGAAGAATGGAAGACAATTGCATGCACAAGGCATGGCACATATTTATTGACCGCGCACAAAAGCCTAGGGTGTAAAGTAACGACACAAGGAGTAATTGGTAAACCATATTTAAACTACAACAATTCCTAATTTTTGAAGATAAATAACTAAAATAATAATAATTAAAAATCTCTTAACTATGGTAAAGGTAACTAAGATATTTGTATTAATCATAACAATTAACCTAATAAAATATAATACAATACAATTCTAAATAATACATTTTTTAAAATCGCTAAATCACATCTTACATACATCTATTAACAGGTTTCACACATATATAAGCCCAGCATATAAGCAAAATTTGATCATGTTACATCTAGATCAGGTTGGCACACCTATAGCTAAAATATTAGTGATTGCAATTCAACCTAATTTCAAAGGAGGTTTTACGGGACCCGGAATAAAATTTCCAACCCAATCTGGCCGTCTCACGGTAATAAAAAGTCCAACTCAACTCAGTTTGGGTTTGGTTGATTATGGTTTCACCTCTACTAGGCCACATTTGGCCATACTTGACCTAAGTGTCATTTTGTACTAAACTCATAAGTCTAATTTTCATATATCAATCGCGCTACTACAGTTTCACTCATTTCAATTTGACAACTTTCAAACCCAAATTACTCCCTTGTCAAGAGTGTACATGCATCTCAGCAATAGTGATCTTGGTTTACGTTTTGATTTCGAATCAACATAGGTAACCTCAAATAATTTGCTGTTTGATTTCATTTAGTTTGTTTTTGCACAAGTAAAACATATGGGTTGGTGGATTTTATCTGCCAAAACTTGTCCGAAAGAGGAGAAAACATGATTGTCGAATTGGGTCGGGCTTGGTATGGGTAGGTATTAGAGTATAGTATTTCTAGGATTTAGCACTTCTAGGGTTTAGTCTAATGACTCCCTTACCCTCCCCCTATATGTAAGGAGGTAAAGGCACTTTAGTATTTTGTCATGCCTTGTAGCTCTATATATAGAGCATGTACTCCTCATTTTACAACATCATCAATTGCATTGTCTTCACATGGTATCAGAGCCTCTCAAAGAGACTCTCCTCTTCTCTCTTCTCTTTAATTTTTTTTCCGGTCTAAAGTACTAGTTCTCAATTACCTGCACCTCCGTTGCTGTCTATGCTGATGCTGATTGGGGTGGCTGTCCTGACACGCGTCGTTCCACCACTGGTTACGCCTTGTTCCTTGGCCCCAACCTGATCTCCTGGCATGCTAGGAAACAAGCCACGGTCTCCAAATCTTCCACTGAATCCGAATATCTGGCCGTCTCACAGGCAGCTGCTGAAGCAGACTGGGTTCTCTACCTCATGCGTGACTTAGGCCTCCTGCACACCGGCCCCGTTATCATCTACTGCGATAATGTCTCTGCATCATACCTGGCTGCCAACCCTATCTCAAATGATCGATCTAAACATGTTGATGTTGATTTTCACTATGTCCGGGAAAAGGTACTCAAGGGTGATCTCCAAGTTCGCTACACCCCCACCTCTCGTCAAGTTGCGGACATCTTCACCAAAGGTCTCGGTCCAACCCTGTTCCACTACCACAAATCCAATCTTCACGTGGCTGCTCCCCCTTCAGATTGAGGGGGCCTATTAGAGTATAGTATTTCTAGGATTTAGCACTTCTAGGGTTTAGTCTAATGATTCCCTTACCCTCCCCCCATATGTAAGAAGGTAAGGGCACTTTAGTATTTTGTCATGCCTTGTAGCTCTATATATAGAGCATGTACTCCTCATTTTACAACATCATCAATTGCATTGTCTTCACAGTAGGCATCAATTCTAAAAAAAACAAAAAGAGATATGGGTAGACATAGAGGTGACAATTAGGTCATTTGGATCGAGTTAAAGTGTATCCTCTCGGGTCTGGGTCAATTTGTGTTTACAATGAACTCAGGTTCAAGCTCGAGTCACTTTCGGTTCTTACTTAGATTCGAATCAGGTTAGGTTTTGGGTCAAATTATTTCTAGTCCAGACTTTTTTGGATCAACTTGGGTCAAGGTCAATCTTGGGTCAGGTTATACATGTTTTGGTTCCACTATTTGGAGTCTTGTGTCATGAATTATTTAGTATTTACAAAGGCAAATTTATATTTTAAATGATTTATATTTTTATCTACATATTTATTGTACTACCATTATAGGTGTCTTATGATCTCTTTTGTATTGTTGACAAGTTAGAACAATCATGACATTAAGGCTCCGTTTGTTTTGACAGAAAAGTAGAATCTAGGAATTGATTTTTCTTCGGAAAAGGTTTTCCAAGGAAATATAAATTCCGAGTGGGGTTTTTCGTTGTTTGTTTCAAAGGAAAACTTAATTCCCCATTGTAATGTCTTTGTGTATCTTTTAAAAAAATATTTTTCACCAAGCATTTTATATCTTTTTATATGACAACATAAATAATAATATAACATATATAAAGTAACAAAATAAAAAGTTAACCATCAAAGCTGTATAAATTAGGAAAATTATTTCTTCAGTATTCTAAAATTTGAGCATTTATCATGTAAATACTCTGTTATTTTATTATATACAATGAGGTGTCATGAGATAAGAAATTTTATCACTTGCGTATATACTGTGTCAAAATCTGGTGAATTGACATTAAAATTCAGGTAATTTCTGCCAAAAAATTGATGTAATATAAATATCATATTATCAAAAAATTGTCCACTTTCTAACAAAAATTACTTATATATTATCAAAAAAAATGTCATATTACCATTTTCGGACAAAAGAAATTATTACATTATGATATAGGATACATATAGATTGCTGTTTTCAATTAAAATATACTAAATTTTAGTAAAAGATACATGATTTATGAGAAAATTTTTAAACTTCAGGGTATATTACTGTATATTACTGAAATATCACATAATCTATGTAATAAATGCTAAAATATTACCTAAATAATTTCCTTCTATAATATTATGTAACAATTCAACTTGATTAAAGTTGTTCTGTTGCAACAATAACAAAGTAATATCGAAGCTACTTTTAATTATTCAGTCTAATTCTTATCCGATGTTGACATTAAATGTTTACAGTGCAGTCTGGTTTATTTTGATTTGATCTCGTTTTGCATAATGATAACCGTGAAGGTTTTTGAGTCACTTAGAATCACGACTTCTCCCATTTTAAAAGGGAAGTCATTTTCCCTCATTTGAGAGAAAAGATTTTCCGGGAAAACCTTTTTCATGAGCTAATGGCGTGCCAAACAAATGGAAAGGGAAAAACCACTTCCTAGAATATGATTTTCCCCTGAAACAAACGGAGCCTAAAGGCCTTGAATTAATTTGAGCTTCAGGTCAGGTTGGGTTTTAGATCGGGTTCGATTTGAGTTCAAGTGCTTTTGGGTAGGGTTGGTACAAGTGATTGTGGGTCTAGTCAAGTCAAACATGGTTTTTTTGTTATTTCTAGGTCAAACAAAGAATAGGTCAAATAAATTTTAGGTAGGGTCATTTCAACTTTCAGCTTCCGGCTGAGGTGGACAGCCTGGCAAATAGAGATCCACCGGAATTAGTTTATCGACCCCCTCGAACAGTATTATAAGAATCGTTGTTGAACATCCCCCTGTCAATGTACACACTCCCATAGCAATAACATATTTTGATTCAAGCATTCGCTCATATAATCTCACTAAAATGGCTCCTGGGTTCAATTATTTAAGACAAATTTTTAGTTTTAGTTAGATTAGTTTACAGGTTTTTTAGGTTGATTTTTCAAATTAGGTTAAATTTGCCACCTCTAGATAGACATATTCTATTATAGGTCAAATACGAGGAATAGTATGATCCACCAGGTGAAACATTGGTCGAGTATACAAAACTTTTTTCAGTTTCAGATTCAATACGTGTCCAGCAAAGTTCCAACCTACATCCAACCCGTAGTCTCCCTAGTCAAATAAATGGTGTAGGACACATTGAATTCCCTACAGGTCCTTGCGTTGTACCAATCTAATCAAACACGACTCGTCACTTAGAGCAACGCGAATTACATAATTGATTTGAGTGTTGAAAGAGTGTACACAGAAAGAGTGTTGAAAGTGATAACTTGAATGATTATTCATTTAAATTATCAGAATCATGAGATTTAAAAGTAACTTATATTCCTACAAACATCCAACATCACAGTTGCCAAAGCCCTTACCTAAAATGTCTAGGACACTTTACTTCCACGATTACCGATCATGACCACAACACAATCACAAACTGCTACTCAGTTCCATGACTTAAATAGGAAAATGATTTGATAAGACGACCGCCAATAAAGTTTCCTCTATATTTTACAATGATAAGGAAGATTTAACATTTCCCTCAACAAGGACACCAACTATTGAGGGATGGGGGCCCCGAGCTTCAAACCTAACAGCTCTAGCTTGAGAGTTGGACAACCTAACTATTACACCAACTCGAACAGTTTGACGACCACAACAAAATAAAAGATATCTCAAGCTCCTCCTGTTGCAAAGGGATGGCACGATGAAAGAGAGAAACCGCTATACATTATACATTTCTTCAAGAAAAAACTTAAAATATGCATCACAAGCCATAAGGTTAAATTCCACTGGGTCTTCATGCCCCGACCCACGAAGTTGCCATAGATGAGGCACATCTAAGCTCAAGAAGGGTTCCGTCCTTAAACCAATTGATATTAAGTACAGTAACCATTAGGCTTATATGCTAATATTTTCTCTCACAACTCTTACGTGGAATTCTTACTAAGCTCAGATGGAGTTCTTTTAACACAACATTTGCAAATTGGAATTTGCATCCATTCAAGTTCTCACTAAAGAAGGAACATACTTACAAGATTCTCGGAAGATACAATCAGCTTAAACGAACATTGCATTCATCCATGCACTGAACCCGACACTGTTGGAGCCGCGTTGCCGAGTAAAACCTCTTGGGGAAGGAGATTGTATCGAATATCGAGGTCCTCGAAAATCCTCTTCATTTCAAGGACAAGT
This sequence comes from Simmondsia chinensis, assembly GCA_018398585.1. Taxonomy (NCBI): domain Eukaryota; kingdom Viridiplantae; phylum Streptophyta; class Magnoliopsida; order Caryophyllales; family Simmondsiaceae; genus Simmondsia; species Simmondsia chinensis. The sequence continues at coordinate 12,071,753 of JAGTTD010000022.1, forward strand.
TCAGATCTGCGTCGGCTTTTCTCTGGAAATTCTTGGAAGTTCATGGTGTGATTGAAAAAGAGAACCATCTTTATGTTGTTCACGTTCTCTATTTCTTTTACCACAACGTTGTGATCAGGATGCCAAAAGTGGGGATTCGCCTCCAAGTACCTAAAAAAGTTATATCTGTCAAGGAACCTACTATTCAAAAGTTTAAGCTCATATGTGAAGGTTAGGTAAAAGTTTTATATTCGAACATATCTACTCACGTGAATACCCATTGGACTTAAAGCATAGTTAGTTCATAGGGTCACATCATACTTTATGCTGAAATTGTATTAATATTAGAAGTGGGCAAATGTTTTCATTCAAATCCATGACCTCTTCGTCAATAAGATTCTAACTATGTTAAAGAACCAACTGTACCAAAAGCTTAATCTAATAAATGAAATGTCATTCAAAAGCATACATGGCTGAAAATTCTAAAATCAAATAAACTTCTAAATGAGATCCACCAATAAAAAACTTTAGGGTTATTTACGTCAGATGTCCGTAAACTGCCAAATTGTGTCAATTTCATCATTTCAATTTTAATTGTGTCAACTTAGTCTCTACATAATTTTAATTGTGTCAATGTAGTCCCTTGAGGAAATTAAAGTTAATTCATGATGTAACCTTTAACAACATGGTCATGTCAAATTAGAGTTGACAATCAGGTCATCTAGGTCGAGTTCTAGTGTACTCATTTGGATTTGGGTTATTTGACATTCACAATAAACTCAAATCGGGCTTGGGTCAATCCATTCAAGCTCTAGTAACTTTCGGTTTTTAACTATACTCGAATCGAGTTGGGTTTGGATCAATGTTATTTCGGGTTCGGGTCACTTTAATTTCAGGTCGTCTTGGGTTCGGGTTAAACTAGGGTGAAGTTGTACATATTTCAGGTCATCATAATTCCACTCTTTGGTGCCTTGGTAGCATGAACTATTTACAAAAGTTTAAATTATATTTCAATAATTTTGTATTTTTACTGACATATTTATTGTATTACCAACATGGGTATTTAATGATCTCTTGTGAAGTTCAGTTGTACTCCTAAGAAGTAATAACTATCATAACATTTAAAGATCTTGGGTCAATTTGGGTTTCAAGTCAAACTAGGTTCGAGTTCAAATCATTTTGGGTCGGGTTGTTTCACGTCACTATAGGGGCCGGGCCGGGTTAATTAGAGTATCGAGTCCATTTTGGGTTAAGCAAAAAATGAGTCAGGTTAGATTCAGGTCAGGGCATCTAAACTTTGGGTTCTATTATTTAAGACAAATTTTCGGCTCAGGTTGGGTCAGTTTACAAGCTTTTCAAGTTGTTTTTTCCGAGTCGGGTTGAATTTGCCACCTCCATGTCAAATGCAAGTGGTCCAATAGAGGCCCAACCATTGACCTAACCTAAACTCCCCCGCAACTCGACCATTAAAAATTTCTTGGCCAATTTAATATTAATTTTACTCGATGACAAAACTTACATAATGTAAATTATAAAGGGACTAAAAGTAGAATTAATAGTGCAAGATTACATTAATATTGTGATCAAAGTATAGGACTCCATAGCCTAATAAACCATAATTTAGTATAAACTTATCCAGTAGTCCGAATGGGTTGGCCTACATGCCCGAGAGGAAAGTATTATAAGAGTCGGACATAGGTATACGACTAGAGGCTAGACTCAGGAATTTACTACATTTTTCTGTCCTTTTGTCTAATTGAGATTTTTAGGCTGCGTTTATCAGTTAGGTAGAGGAGAGCAAAGAGTAAAGTGGGGAGGGGTAAGAGATTATCCTACTTTTATTTGGATATGTTTAATAAAGAGTGGAAACAGTAAAAAGGAATAAGTTACCCTTATTTAACAATTGAGTAATGGGACAAGTATAAAAAGAATTATAGCTCAAATGAACATAAAATTATCCAAATTTTTTAACTTTTGCCTTACCCTGAAAGCTAAAAAAGAATAAGGGTACCGTCCATTACCCCTCAAAATAGTTTACCAAATAGGGGCGTGGGTTTACCCTTCATACCATTAACCCTCTTTACCCATTTTACCCTATTGACAAATAGGAGTTTAAAGCTCTGTTTGTTTAGGGGGAAAAAAACACATTCTAGGAATTAATTTTCCCCCGTTCTGTTGTTTGGCGTGTGTCTTTTGAAGGAGGAAAAGCTTTTCCCTCAAATGGAGGGGAATGACTTCCCTTTCCAAGCGATCCAAAATTTTATCACCTAGATTTGACCATTTATCACCTAAGTATCCTATGATTTCAATAGATACAATGAGGTACTTAAGGTTTAAACATTTTATCACTTAGATACCCTAAAGAGTTAAAATTTTATAAATCAGGTGCCTTTTTTTTTAAATTCAATAGATTTTCCTTAGAAAATGCTAAAATAGAACATGATTCCGATAATATATAAATATTCTCATTCGAATTTGATGGTTTTTGCAGAAAAATACTAACATAACATATGATCTCGATCACCAAAGAGGGCACCAACACGCCGTCACCGGATCCCATTAGAACTCCGAAGTTAAGCGTGCTTGGGCGAAAGTAGTATCAGGATGGATGACCTCCTGGGAAGTCCTCACCCTCAGGTTGGGAGCATCGGGAAACAGCCTCTCTTCAGGTTAACACTCTGAAAAGGGAAGGCTACGTACATCCGCCCCCCCCCCCCCCCCAGACCCTGCGCAGGCGGGAGCCCTTGAGGCACTAGTTATGTTCAAAACATATGATCTCGATCATGTTTAGGTGATTTACATCAACATCCGATAAACATTTTATCTTAATTTGCTAAAAACATTGACATGGCTTGTGAATATTATCATCATTATGTACTATATTAGCATTTTCATATAAAATTGGTCAAATTTTTACAAAAATATATCAAATTTCAATATAAGGTAACAGGATGATAAAACATTCAGCTTTAAGATACCTCATTGTATAGATTGAAATTTCAGGACAAGTGATAAAATGCTCAAATTTTAGAGTACCTAAATAATAATTTTACAACCACACCAAGCCTAGATAACTTCAAATATATTGTATTGTTACCTATATGGTCCTATGACAAGGTATAAGATGATTGGTAGAAGACATTTTTCTTTAGAACAAACAAGGAATATCTAAAGGTGAAAGTATGTTTTCCATTGAAACAAACGGAAAACCTCAACATAAATTGCATTTTCCAAAACGGAAAAGGTTTTCTAGGAGAACCGGAATGGGTTTTCGATTCAGGCGGACTATCAATTGACTATGAAGAATAAAATAAATAAGACTTCCCTTGTAATAAACGGAGCCTAAGTGTCATGCCAACACCCAAATATCTAACATGGATACTTTATGATGGAATGGAGAGTCAAACTAACTACGAACGAGTCAAAACAAGGATTACTGTTCCTCCTAGAACTATTTCTTTTGCAGAGCAAGAAAATTAACATTTATAAGCTATTAAAAAAAACAAAAAGAAAAGAAAGGAAAAGCTCTATAAATAGGAGAATGATCAAGTGAATGTCTGAAGAGATGGCAGACTTACTTCTTTATCATATTCTTGAGCTCCCCGATTTTCGACAATCGAGTCCTAAAGTCAATGGCAAACTCCAGAGAATCGCCCTGATCGGGACTCCTGAAGAAGTTTCCAATCGGTTTTGTAGCCAATACCGAATTCGGATAGTACACCTTCTCCTTATCCACTTTCAAAAAGACCGTCGTTAAGATATTCATCTCTTCAACCACCATCTGTAGAATAGATATGATAAATTGTGAAATTCGACCATCTCTTCAACTGTACTAGTCTTATATGTTGATCTTTTCTTTCTCACAACTTCTGTGTGGGACTTGCTAAGATGAGTTTCTTAACTAGAGGTGTAAATGAGCCTACTTGTCATAAAGCTCTTTCAGCTTATGGAGCCAAGCTCGAGTCTAGTGAAGCTCGAGCTTGTAGGCTTGTAAGCCTAAATGATTCTATCTTAATACAACTTATTTAGCTTAAGTATGTCCAATCGAACCTAGTTTGAGCGTAAATGAGTCGACTTTGAGCCTGAACAAGTCCAAACGAGACTAGATCAAGCTGAAATGAGCCTAGATAAGGCAAGCTTAGTTCAAAATTCGTCAAGTTGCGTTTGAGCTCAACCGAGCCGAGTCAAACCTAAGTCCATTACGACCTAGCTGGAGCTTGAAGTTTCCAAGTTTAGCGGGCTCCAAGCGAAGCTAAATGCAAAGGAGCTGACTCTCGTCTATACACCTTTATTCTTAACATAACTACGGTAGAGGAACAAGAAAATAATAGAGTGAAAAGCATTACCACAGTTTTGTCTATGACACAACGATCGCCAACATCAAATGGATGCATCACAAACACAAAGATGATCGATTCGAATATGGTCCTGCAAGTGTTGCCAAAGATAAAAGCAGCCACGACAAGCTGTGATGAGAAGAAGAGAAGTAACTTTGTCGTTGCAATCTCCGTCAGAAGCAGCCATATTATGATAGATATAACAATCAGGATAGCTATCAGGATCTTGTTTAACTGCTTAATGGCTGTCTTGTTGTCATTCAAAGCATGTTGAAGTGCCTGTCGATCTTTGTGGACCTTCACCTGAAACATGGGAGTTTACAAGTGTCAATGAACTAATTATCTCAGAAACTTAAACCAGTAGATAAAGCCCCAAGAATGATTCTATACTTTAAAAAAACAAGATGTTTCTCGCTCAAATAAATGCAAAAAAAGATTGCTAAAAGTCGAACTCAGGAACAACAAAACGGAGAAAGATCTTACCACCCACTGACAGAAAGCTTTTAGACTGATCTGTCCACTTGCGTTCACTTCAAACAGCGGATACACGAGAACCACCTCCTCCTGCATCATGAATCTGTACAGGTCTTTCTTATCTATGTAACTGATGACATAGAAGCAAGGAACATGTTAATTCCAATCATAGTTGCAGGAAACTCCAAAAAATGCTAATGCTTCAAGCTTCGGAAACGCGATTCCGCTTTTCAAAGTTAGATTCATGGTTCCGGCACGTATCAAACTCGACTGAAATACAATTTAAAAAATCATTGAATCATTTTGATAAGAAAATATTTATAAACGAATTATTAGTTAATTATATCACTCTATTTTAAAGAATGATTAAATTGTATGGACATTGTTGGAGTTAATTTCCTAGATCTTTTTCATTGGAGTACTTTATTTTATTGGTTATTACTTAATATTGACTCTGTTTTGAGATTTATGCTTCAAAGGCTCAATTGATCACACTTCATTACATTTTTTGTATGTCTAATATATAATAAGTGCTCCCTCAATGATCCTAACTTTAGAAACTTTTATGACCGTTCCAGTTCCCGTTTCCGCTCCCGCTCCATGCAACTATAGATTCCAATGCCATAGGAAAATAGCAGTATACTTGAGCAAAATCATTGTGGAACTTTGAAGTTTACCGCAAAAGTTTCGAAGGAAGTTGAAAATTTCTCTATTTTGTACACAACCCTTAACTTTCGAGATATTTGGTTTATTGCCATGATATCAGGACCTATTTGAATGAGGTCTAGTTTGGATCACATTAGCCTAGCTTCAAGCCCAATGCACGTTCACGAAAGAGGGTATGTAAGAGTAAAAAGAATCCATTTGTGCACCTTTATTTGTGTTTGATGCTGATTGGCATTATCAAGTCAAACACAATCTCCATATGTGGTTATCTCGTACATTGGGATAATAGAGGAGATATCCTACTATTTTAATGGGTCCTTTTTTGTGATATTATTTAATCAGAATCGTGAACTAGGTTTTGTGCCTATAAATAGATTCCCTTCTCCCCCATTATTATTCATTTATTTGGACAGAAAATAATTATCTCCCAATGCTCAACTCTCTCTCTCTAAAGTCACCATCCCCGGCTCTAGGTTCTAGCGACGTGAAAAACTAAAGGACTCTAATAGCCTTCTTAGCTATACTACATGGTTCTCAAGTTGATCTACCAAAGGCAGACAAGTTCAAATCCAATTTCGCAACCGAGGTAAACCTAATCTTTGTGTTTATTATATACTTATATTTCCCTACAATCTAAAACCTTAACTTTTGGTGATAGTTGATTTCTTGACACTTACCTGGGATCCTCCTTGTCTTTAACAACATTCTCAAATATTCGAACACCGGTGGCAATAGCCTCCTCCTCACTTGTAATCTCATCATCATCCAATTCAACCCCTCCTTCAACCACGTCTCTACCAAGCATGCCAGACATAGTTGACAAGCCCGAATTGGACACCACATCAACCAACAACTTCATAGTCCAAGCGGGAACTCTCTCTTGCTTCATCTGGTGAAGCTTATCCCAATCAACCACCTTCTTCTCCTTGTGTGCTTTCGAGTGCTCAGTAAAGCTCACCTGATGACTATCCACCCTTCTAATCTTCTGGGCCAGCTCCATCACAGGACGACCCGATAGAGTTTGAAGCACGTAGTGATGAAACACGGTCTCTTGAATTCGATCGAAGAATCGATTCAAATGGAAAGACGACGCCAACAATTTCAAAAGGGTGGTCTTAATCAACCACAAGAACGACCCAATAAGAAGCGAAGCAAGAGACCAAGTCACAAAATCGAGGATCTTCTTTGAATGTCGGGTTATTTCAACACCGGGCTTAAACAACAAGATCCAAGTACCAAGAACCACACCTAGCCAGATAAACACCTCCACACTAGTCTTCAACCCATGAGTGAAATAAACCACATTCTTCTTCAATAAGAACTTCCACTCAATGCAGAACACAATGAAATGGACAAACCAGTGAGTGACCAACATGCCAGAAAATATAACCATCAAAAGCAAAAACCACTTCCAAATCTCTAACCCATAAATAAAATGACCTTTAAACCTCTTAGAAGTCAAGCTAGCAATCAAGCAACTCAATATAATCAGAAAAACAAGCATCTCAATCACCAATTTAATGGTCATTCTCCTTTGATTCCTTGCACTTAGCTGGGCAGTCACCCTCTTGTAAATATCCTTCTCATCTGGCCCTTCTTTGGCTTCCCCTTTTCGGCCTGAAACCACTTTCGGCTTCCCTTGAGCAATTGATCCCCGTTCACTACCTGCAAACAAATTCACATGTGAGTTCAGCAAAAAGTCCCACATCAAAGGTATGAGATGCAAGAGGATCCACATATAAGCCTAGTGAATAAGGCTAGTTTAATCGCGATTAATTTTGGATGGAACTCACTTAAGCTTGCATGTGGACCTCGGATTCTACTTTGCAGGCTAAGTTTGGGTCCAATGGATCACACTATCAAGGGACCCAACTATCTCAAAAGTTTAAGCTCGTGAGTAAAAGCGCATGAATGGTTTTACATTCTAACGTGTGCCTCTCCCATAAGCTTAAGTTGATGGGTAAAAATGCAACAACTATATCATACTCTAACATGCCCCTCCTGAGAAAGGCCACTGGGCTTGACGGACCACCCTATGCCTTCTATTTAAATCATGTCTATATTAAAAATAGAAAGTGGGATTATTGAAATTTGAACACGCCCTCTCTTCAGGCAACAAAGCTCTTGCATCATGCCAAGAAATCCATCATCCCAAAAGCCCAAACTCGTGCATTAAAGTCCATGAACAGTTTTATACTCGATCACACACTACCTGCACTACTGGATGCAATGCTAGACTGAGGGGATTGCGGCATTGTTTGAAACCCAAAATTCTCAAGAGCCTGGGAGTCAATAGGCACGGCGGGTTCACCAAACCGTGATCTGGGCTTGGCATTAAACGACCGGCGCCTCATCAAAGCCGCCGGTCCACCTCCAGTGGGGTACAATGGGGGCTTGTTAGGACTTGGACTGAACTTAGGCGTAACATCAGGAGATGCACAAACACTTTTCACATCAGCAACATCTCTAGACTCTGTCGATTCACTGTAAACTGAAGAAAAAGGTGCCATTCCTGTTGGGGTTTTCTCGGTACTTGGTGGGATTGAGATGGCGATTTCAGGTGATGACGGGGTTGTATTGTTGGTGGGTTTTGAAGTGGGTAAACTGATTTCTCCTCCAATATGAGTCGTAGCCATTGAAAGATTGGACCTTTATGAAGGATTTAAGCATGAAAATTGAAAAAAAAAAAAAAAAAACGAGTTCAAGGTGAAGGTGAAATTATGGGTTTGAAAGGGGACAGAGAAGCAGAGGGTACAGGGAAGCAGCAGGCGGCACAGAAGTCAGAGAGGGAGGGGAAGAGAGAGAGAGAGAGTGAGAAGAGGGAGTTTGAAAATGTAAAGACTATAGTTGTAAATCATGCTCGGCAAAAGGACCGGGTGACGTTCCCCCAGAAAAAAAATTAATAATGGTGGCCGACCGGACCGGGCAATTTTTGCTGTTTATAAAGCTGATTTTTCCTGGAAAATCGACATATGTTAAAAATACCGATGTGATTGATATATGTTCATTTTAATTTAATATCTAGAGGCAAGTGAGGGTTGGATAAATGGAGGGACTGGGATTTTTGTTAAATTTCGAACAAAAAAATAATTAAGGATTTTTCTTAAATCTTTTATTTGATAACAGAGTAAAGAGCGTAAAAGAAGTGAATAAGAAATTCAAATGGTAGTACGAGGACATACAAGATTACATATAAGGTTGATGACTCGTTGAGTGTTACAAGGTGCGCCAGGTGGCACAAGAGTTCACCCAACAAACTAGCATTGACTACCGTGAAACATTTAGTCCGATCATCAAGACTTTTATAGTAGGGCTTGGATTTTCCCATACCTTAGCCTTGCCTTCAATGATCTAGTGGCTTTGAGTAAAGATTACATACGCTCATGACTTCCTCAATAAGTAAATTTTATGAAACAGCCTCATGTTTTCTTCACCCAACCTTCTCACGTCATGCTTGTCGTCTGCATAAAGCCATCTATGGCCTTAAGTTGGACACTACAGCTTGCTTTCAACATTTTAGCTTTCGGTGCTCTAAGGCTACTACTTGGCTCTCTATTTGCTACATAAATCAAGACATCGTACTTCTACTTCTTTATGTCAATTATATGATTGTGATGCAGCTACACCTTTAGGCTTGGCAGGTTGCTTGGCAAGTGGAGCTTGATGAGATGCCTAAGATGGCGAGAACAAGGGATGGGCCGCATTAGGGTGAAGGAGCTAGAGTTTCACACTAATTAGGAAAGCTTAGTTTAGATTAATTGATTTTGTTATTTATCTATGTATTTATCTCTTTAGTTTTTAGTCTTCCATTATAAGTCAATCAGCTCTTCTGTTTAAGAAAGAGGAAATCTAGGGTTTTGTCATTCAAGTTTTTAGCGATTTTTATTATGTTTTAGAGTTTTCTCCTATTCTCTGGTTGTGAGAATTTGAGTTAACAATTTTTCTTATTTTCTTAATTGTTTTAGCAATAAGAAATTAAAGGCTGTTGAATCTTTCGTTTCCCTAATTCCTTATCTGCGCTGCATCAATTGGTATCATAGCTTAGAATGTTTTCTGATATGGCCCATTGACGACAGAGGTACACCGCCGTTGGTGACGTTTATGAGCGAGATTTACAATGATAGTTCGAGAGGAGATTCGAGGATTTGCAGGAGAAATTCTGGCTAATCGAATTGGTTCAACTGGGGGTGAATCCCAACCACACACCTACCGCTCGGCCTCAAAACCCACCGGTAGGGGGCAGAGAGGAAGATGCGGTCGAGAGTTTTCACAATCCATTCCTAGAAGGTAATATCTAGGGGGCGGAATGTGAGAAGAGCTCGATCGAATACCAGAGCTTTCGATTGCTTGGAGCATTGGAGGTGGGAATCCGGGCTACGGATCGAAATTCTAGAGTTTGTTGGTGGAGGACAACCAGAAGAGTTTTAGGATTGGTTCACTACAGTGGAGGAAGTGCTCGAGTTTAAGGAGGTTCCAAAGCACAAACATGCGCAGTTGGTCACTACTCGATTGTGGGGTAGGGCCGCCACCTGGTGGCAGCAGATGAAGCATTCCCAGCTTCGGCACGGAAAGTCGAAGATTGAGATGTATGAAAAGATGAAAAGATGAAAAAACACATGCGAAGCACCTTTCTTCCCCAGAATCACACCAAAGTGATGTACCAACACCTTCAAAGCTTGTGTCAGGGTTCTTGGTATGTGGCAGAGTACACAATGGAATTCTACTCCCTAGTCGTCAAGAATGACTTGCAAAATCGGAGGAACAGTTGCAGACAAATATATTGGCGGGTTGAAGGAATCGATGCAGGAGATCTTAAACATGTTTGACATCTTTTCAGTCTTGGAAGCAAACCAAAGGGCTTTGAACATCAACAACCAACAAAAGCAACGTCAAGCTAGCAGTACTTGGAATTCCCAAGGCAATGGGTGTGATCAGGTATGCTTACCAGCCAAACCAATTTAGGTTAAAATGGTTGTCACCAACTGTGGAAAACAGAGTAATAGGATTTGGTGGGTAGTTTAAGAACCCATTGTTTCAAGTGTGGATAGATGGAGCGCCATGCTGCCAAGTGTCAGAAGGTTGACAGACCTGGAAAGGGTTTGTACATCGTGGGTCTCTATGCTGAGGATGGCATGGTAATTGAGGAGGAGGTTTAAGATGAGTTGGTACCGATTGACGAAGATGCCGTTTCAGGTGATGAGGGGCCACCTGCTTGTGGTTAGGCAAGTTTTCTTCACACTTAAGGAAGCAGAAGGAGACAGTTGGTTATGAAATAACATCTTATAGACGACATGTATTATTGGCAGAAGAGTGTGCTGCCTAGTCATTGATTCGAATAGCTGTGAGAATGTTATTTTCGAGGAGGCAATCCAAAAGTTGGGTTTGAAGACAGAGGAACATCTGCACCCTTACAAATTATCTTGGCTTAAGAAAAGAAACCAGGTAACTACTTCTAAATGATGTCTGGTTATTTTCCTATTGGGTCGAAGTACCGAGATGGAGTATGGTGTGATGTAGTTACCATGGATGTGTGCCATTTGTTGCTTGGGCACCTATGGAAATTTGACAAAGGTGCCACCCATGACAAGAAGAAGAACACGTATAGCTTTATCTTCAAGGGCACACAGATCATCCAGTTGCTTAAGAAAGATGAAGCACCACGAGCATTGGTAGCTCAAAAGACGAATCTTCATACCAAGGCCATGTTTGCCAAGGAGGTTGGCGAGAACAGGGTTGTGTTTGTGTTGATTGACAAGAAGAGTCAGGCGGAACACGAGGAGATACCAAGAGAGGTAGACGATCTATTGAAGAAGTTTGCTGACGTGTTTTCGGAGGAGTTACCAGATACCTTACTACCTTTGAGGAACACCCAACATCGAATTGATCTACAAGCGCAAAGTATAAGTTGGCAAGTGATAAACAACGCCGGGCAGTTCAGCTACAATTTGGAGATCAATTACGGGTGATTCTGACTATAGAACGCTTTTCGGTATGGGAATATGGCAAGTTAAAAGCACAGAAGGCTGGTCCTTTAAGGATTATTGAGAAGGTCAGTGACAATGCCTGCCAGCTACAGTTGCCGAGTGGTATGAGAACTTCAGACATTTTCAATGTCAAGCATCTTGTCTCTTACTTTGGAGAGAACACAAATTCGAGGGCGAATTCTCCAAGCTGGGGAGGACGATGCAGCCAGGTCTTTAGGTGGAGCTTGGCAAGATGCCAAGATGGCGAGAAGGTGTGATGCGCAGTAGGAGGGTGAAGAAGCTAGAGCTTCACACTAATTAGGAAAGCTTAGTTTAGATTAGTTGATTTTTATTATTTATCTATGAATATGTCTTTAGTTTTTAGTCTTTCGTTTTAAGTCAATTAGCTCCTCTATTTAAGGAAGAGAAAATCTAGAGTTTCAGTCACTCAATTTTCTAGAGATTTTTAATAGGTTTTAGGGTATTCTTCTATTCTCACATTGTGAGAATTTGAGTTAACAATTTCCCTTGTTTTCTTAATTGTTTTAGCAAGAAATTAAAGAAAGGTTGTCGAACTTTTCATTTCCCTAATTTTCTTATCTGCGCTGCCTCAAATTGTCACTAGCAAAATTTTCCAAGCAAAGATCTTAGTTTTTGGAGCAATTTCTAATTTCCAACTCCATTTACATGGCAATGGTTTTGTTTGCTCCATAAAATATCATAGGCGAGCCCTGTTGCTGTCATGAAAGAGAATTCTCCATTTGAAATGAAACACCCCCCCCCCCCCCCCCCCCCCCCAAAAAAAAAAAAAAAAGAACTATCTTGTTGGTTATGAATGGGCACTAGTATGCTTAAAACCACTGGCAGAATGTGACTTGGGAGTCGCTTGGCTAGTGCTGTAAACTTTCACTTTCCCTTAGCAATGAAATGAGCCACTTAAGATCTTTAGATCCATTTCCGATCCCCACATAATTAACAAAAGGGGTACAAGTACACCATGCATCATGCCAAAAAGATATGGTATTACCATCCCCCAGCGTCCGATAGACGCACTTTGTAATAAAGTTCCCACCCCCAATAATTTTCTTACATGCCCAGGAATCATTAGCTTTCGCATAATAACTCATGAAATCAATTTGCTTGAGATACTTTTAACCACGGTGAGCCATGGATTGACAAGATTAGTAAGGACTTTTCAGCCAAGTTTACAAAGATATTCCTCATTCATAGTTGCAACTCTTCTTATGCATTTAAGCTTACATGAGATGTCTCAACTCTCAATCATCCTCAACCTTAATGGTAACATATATATCTCTAATATACATATAGAGCCACCACACTAATACCATAGTGTATCATTGGGTCAATCATATACCTTATTAATAAGGCCCAATACAATCAGACTCCACACATAACCCAACAATTCTCCCACTTGAAGTCGCTGACAAAAATTTAAGGACCTGACCAGAATAGGATATCCAAACATGGTCAACCAGCCCGATAAACCAAAATGAAAACCCTATTTTTCACTAGAAAAGCAAATATGTGCCGCTTCCAAAAACAAAAACCCCAAGCTTGGCTGAACATCCTATCGCCGTTGTAGATCCTCGGTGCTTACAACCCTAGCTCAACTGTTGTGCACTACGCTTAGTCACAAACTGCTGCTACCACACTCTTCTGCTCACCGGCTTCGATCCTCCAACCACTGTTGACTCACACTGGTTACCATTAACTCCCGCTGGACATCGATCCTCTCCAGCAGTCGTACGAACCACTAGCGTTCAAACCCAATGATTGTCAATGTTCGAAGTCACCGGTTGAGCCTCCTTGACCGTAGACCTCAGGCCACTGTTGAAACCCACTAGTCTTGAACACTCTGTAGTTGTTGGCTCACCTCGAATGTATTAGCACACCACCATGGAATTTGCTTCAGCCGAACAGTGCACCACCACAGCCCTTGCTGCCTTGCTCTCATTGTTTCGAGAGCGACCCGTCGGACAAACCTCTGACTCAAGAAACACCGTCACTGGGCTTTGTTGCCCACAACATCAACCAGTGTTCGGCCTCCTTCCTCACCACCATGTCCCATCGCAACTCAAGCTTCCATTGCGACGCTCGACCATGCTGCTTTGGTCTTCTGCCCTAGACGACGTCTCTCCATCGTGCACCATTGCCACAGCACGAAACTCAGGCATGCTCACTTGCTTAGACCCCCAAGCTATTGTCGGATCTCCTGCCGGTGTTCAAACTGCCTTCTCCTATGCTGATTTGCACAAGACCCCAAGATCTACCACTCAGGCACACTGATCTAGTCTCTCACTCCTCCACTCGGAGTAAATCACCACCAATAATGCTTAGCCATTGCCTCTTTCATTGAGGCACACACCGCCTTCTCCGATGCTGATTTGTACCAGAACCACCGGATCTATCACTCAGGTACACTAATTTAGTCTCTCACTCCTCCACTCAAAGTAAATCACCACCAATAATGCTCAGCCATCACCTCTTTCATTGAGGCACACCCGTTACTCCAATTGGCACCACCATTGTTTACACCTTCAGTTTACCGATCATATACGAAATCTACCCGAATCAACCACCACCATGCCTTTATCATTGAGATTGGTCACCAATAGGCCAACCGTTTGAATTAATCACCACTAACATTAACGACCGATTCTCATCCCCACTGGCTGTTAAACCCCTGATTTAGGTTCATCCTAGGGCTCTAAACCTGGCTCTAATACCAATTGTTGGGCTCCTTATTCCACTTGTTAAGATCATCTACAAAATACACAAACCCTAAATCGAAATAATAAAAAAGAAAGAAAGGAAAATTTGGGAGAACACTGGAATTTATGTGGTTTAGCCGAAGTTTATATCCACATAGGGGAGCACAATAAATCTCACTATTTTATTGGAGTTTACATAGGACGTCTCAACTCTCAATTTTCCTCAACTCTAATGGGAACATGCAGATCTCTAATGTATAAATAGAGTCACTACTCTAAAACCTTAGTATGTCATGGACCTAAATGAGATTGACCTAATGCTCTACCTTATAAACACGGTCTAATACAAGCAGGCTTTACATATAATACAACAATTATTCAAAAATTTTAAGTCTCTATACATTATATATTGTGCTAGTTCAAATCTTTGTACTTTTACTTGTATTAAATTAATCTTTTTGTAATTCATATTTTAGCTGATGCAGCTGCCATCTCAGCTAGAGAAGGCTTGGCTTAAGCATCAGCCAAGAGAAGACGGGTTCGGCGAGCCCCAGTGAAGGGCATGGTTTAAGCTTAAATCCACCCATTTTAGCCAATCTTGGATCTGCAAAGCTATGTGTTGATCTATTATCAATTAATACTACGATAGTTTGCTTCTTAACCATACCTTTTATTCTAATAGTTCTATGGTCATTGGTTTCTTCGCTATTGGTAGTGGTTAGAGACATAAATAAGCTCAGGTTCCTCTTCTACCAAATCATCAGTAGTACAGGGTTGGTCCTTACTAGGTTCATCTCCTACTATGGGATTAACTTATTTGTATTGACAAACATGACCTAGGAACTAACTTTCCCCACATTTATAACAATGGGGTGGTGATTTTTTACTGTCTTAAACTTTAGAACTAGAAGAATTGGTCAAAGCAAGTTGGTTTGATGATGTTCCTAGCTTATGGTTTGCACCAGAAGAGGACTTAGGTGCCATTATAGAAGCACTTATGTTGCTTATAGTGCCTCTATTGGTGTTTGTGTTGTACTTATTGTTTTGGGTGTTAGCATAATCATTACAGGTTAAAGTCAGTAGTGGAACTTTAGTTACTCTTATTACTATTTGGATGTGCTAATTCATAATGACATGCTGATTTAAAAGCATTTAGTAAAGTAGTGGGTTTAAACATCACAATAGAGTGCTTAATCTCAGGTCTCAAACCACTCATATAGCTTAAAACAAAGTAATGTTCTTGTAAATGCGGGTTAGCTTTAATCAAAGTGGACATCCTTGAATTTAAAGGATGCCTACAATCTGACGACTTCATTGATGGGATTCACACCATGGACATAGTTTTGAATAGAAGAATATTCCTAATTAATGCTGCATCCAACTTATTGTCAACAAGCTAAAGAAATGTGCATCCAATTGATGGCAGAATCTCAAGAGACAACAAAAAAGAGAACTAAGAAATGAGGAAAAATTATTGGTGGTGGCTGCATCTGGTGATGGAAGCGAGGAAAAAAATTATTTTTTACACAAGTTGGGAGCTAAGAAATGCCAACAATCGTTGTCATTGGCTACTAGAAAGTGTCCTAGTAATGGCCGGTAAAACGGATGAAGGAAAAATAGAGGTTTCTTTTGTTGAAATGGCCTTTGACACTTGATTAGCTAAGTTACTTCTAGTTCCCAGTAGGCCTTCCTCGCACTGTCCCGCTTCCTTTTGATTGAAAACCTAGAGGATATTTAATTAGCATAAAACACTTATCAATGGTGTCTGGTCCTTCGACACTAGCTACAACCTGGACGGTCTTTTCGACGACCTCTACCTCCTGCTTTGTTACCCTGAGCCTTGGAGAACATGGAAAAACTTTCAATCATTGAGTTACTAGTAGTAGTTTTTACATTTTTCAAATCTTAATATTGCATGTGTGGTATAATTTTTGATAGGACCTTGTCCGTAGTTAAGGGTGGCTCCATCAATAACACTTGATCCTTCGCTATGAAAAATGTATTCACTCAGTTTAGTTAAGAACGTCATAACATACTCTTTGATGTGTTTGTTTCACAAAATTGTGAAAACGTTGCAAGTACATTTGGGTCCACAACTACAACTAGATATAGATTCTAGACCTTGAAATATCTCCTACAGAGTCTTCAATTTTGTACAGTAGCAAGCTACTGTGAGGACCACTAATCTAACAATGTCGCCATTCCGCATGCTTGTGCACATCCTGTGTAAAGTTAGCAAATAGCAGACTCGAATCAATCTGCATGGATGTTGAACTCATGGTCTAAGTCATGACAATTCAATCACAATGCCTCCATTTAGGATGTAGAGCATAGGTTACTAGCTACTGTTTAATTTCACTGTTCATAAAACTACTCTTGTTGTTAGGGGAATAATTTATAGGGATAGTTAACTAACTATAAGGATTTACTTGATCAGTATTTACTCGTCTAACACTTATTAGCCCATTACGTACACGCTCATTATTTTTAGGCCCGGTACTATAAATACAATGAGTAGGTAATTATTATATAAAAATCAGATAATAATAAATTAAAATTAAAATTAGAAAATAGGGTCCCAAAAAATACCAAATAGACAAGTCACCTCAAATGGTGCCACGTGTCCCCAAGGAACACGTGGCAACACCTTACAAAATGTAAGGTAGGGGTCATCTTGACCCCGCGTTAATGCCCCAGTGTATGAAAAAAGCAAGAGGAGAAGAGGGGAAGGCAAGGAAAAACGATGGAGGGAGGGTGAGGATGATTATGGTGGGTAGGAGTGTGCATGGCCTAGTTTTTATAAAAACTGTATTAAAAATTAGATCAAACTATTACAATACAATTTGAAATTTTTTTTAAATCAAACCAAATTGTCTTATATTTTAATCCGAACTGAACCGAACCTCATTTTGTGGTTTGGTCTGATTTGGTTATGATTAAATCATAATATTAAGTAGGTTACTACTTTGTCAATAAAATGTAGATTAATTATCGATGCATATTACAGTTTTGTTACATTCAATTATGTAATAATATATCTATAATTTTCTATCTTAATTATTTACATATAAACATTAATGTAACAAAATTTTAATTATAATAATTTGTTAAACTCTAAAGACCCTACACTTTGCATTTTGTATTAAATAGGTTCATATGCTTTTTATTGTGTCAATTAAGTTCCTTTATAAGTGTATTATATAGGTTTTTTACTTTTAGTTAGATATTGTGTTGATTGGAATGATGGGTGATTTGCAGTGGATTACTTGAATCTAACATGATTATGCCGTTAATGATTAAATCCTTAACTTATCTTAAGTTTAATCAAAGGACTTAATTGACACAATATAAATTGTAGAGGGACTAAATTGACACACTAAAAAAAGTACAAAGACCATTAATATAAATAATCGTGACTTTTTTATTAGGTTATCGAGTAAAACTTTGTTACTAACGTGACTTATTATGATTCGGATGATACAAATAAACATTGAACTTCCTTATTTAGGTTTCTATAGTTTATAACCAAACTTAAACCATAAATCCTACTAACCAAAATTTTCAAAACCAAACCATAATTTTCTAAACTATAAAACAAACCAAACTCTAAATTACAGTTTGATCGGGTTTGGATTACGGTTTAGACCATTCTTTGCGCACCCTTAATGATGGGTATAGAATAATGGAGGTGGAGGGGGCATGGAAGATAATGATGATTACATTATAATGATGGATGCTGAGGATAAGGGATGGTGATATATGAAGAAATTTTTTTTTTTTCCGATCACCGAGATATGAAGATTATGATGATTATGAAGAAGGCATGATGATGATAACGATGATGATGATAGTGATAACATGATCCAACCTCTCAATTTATCTATTTGCATTCTCTTTACATCTTAAGCTAAATATTTTATGGTTATTTTACTTATTACTAAGTAAGGCTTATGTTAGTCTATTCATCTTATCAGTCCACAATGGGCCTATCTAGCCAAATCTTCGTTTCGCCAGCTTATTAAACCCTTAAGAGGGTTTTAGGTCAATATTGCACTAGCCCCTTTTGTCATACTCCTTTGTAGAGGCTTTAATCAAGTATTTTGACATGTTATTTATGAAAGATTTGGGGGTTGCTTCTTTTGTACTTGGAATAGAGATACATAGAGACAGGGCACATAAATTGTTGGGTTTATTTCACAGTGCTTATGTTGTTCGAGTTTTAAAAGCTTTTGGAATGCAAGACTGTAAACCTAGAGAATCACCAGCTGTTAAAGGCGATAAACTTAACAAAGAGCAATGCCCAAAGAATGGGATTGAGAGAAATTCCATGAACAGTGTACCTTATTCCAATGTTGTGGGATGCTTAATGTATATACAAACTTGCACTAGGCCAGATATTGCTTTTGCAATAAACATGCTTTGGAGATTTTCTTCAAATCCGGGTTGGGTACACTTGGTGGTTGCAAAAAAATTGATGAGACACCTTCAAAGAATTAAAGATTTCATACTAGTTTATAAACATGTTGAAAATCTTGAAATAGTTGGGTATTCAGATTCGGATTTTGCGGGTTATCAAGATAGCATGAAGTCTACTTCAGGGTATGTATTCACATTAGCTGGTGGTGCGGTGTCATGGAAGAGTGAAAAATAGGGTTTGACTGCTACATCCACAATGGAATCAGAATTTGTAGCATGTTTTGTGGCTGCATCATATGCAATTTGGCTAAGAAACTTCCTTTCCAATTTAGAGATGGTAGATTTTATCTCTAAGCCACTCAAAATTTTTTGCGATAATCATGCAACCATGTTTTTTTTCAAGAAATAACAAAAGGATAAGAGGTTCCAAACATATTACCCATAAATTTCTTAGGGTTAGAGACATGGTAAAAGATAGTGATGTTATAATCGAGAAAATTAGTACTGAAACTATGTTTGCCAACCCATTGACAAAAGGATTGCAATCAATTATTTTCAAACAACATACACAAAACATGGGTGTTGTAGAATCTTTTGATGTAATTAATTAGTGGGAGTCAGTTGTACCTTAATGTACAAATACTTCTATGTAATTTGAATTCATACTTCTCGCAAATGCCCCTCATAGTGCTAAACAATTTTTAGATGCCATAGGAAATAACAAAGACATATTAGGACAGACAAAAAACATCTCAACAACAAATATAAGTTTGCTACAATTAACATAAAAGTCTAAGATGAACATTACATTTTCCCCTTTGGGTGGAAAATGAAACATCTCCTCTTATAGATTCATCAATGAAGTATAATACATTCCATTACAATTTTTTTTTTTTTTTTTGGGTGAAAAGTGTAATTGTTCCTCTCATTATAACAATAAAACATTATTTCAATATTAAGAAATCAGTCCCCTTTGGGTGGACTAATCCATTTAATATTAGGAAATTTATAACTTAATTAAACTAAATAATTAACCCCTTTGGGTGGATAATTATTTTTCAACCAAAATTATAATTTTGTAATTTGAAGAAAGAAATAATTTATAATACATCTTAAAAATAATATTAATAATAATAGTAAAGAAAGATCTTCGCCATGTACAATTACAAGTTAAACCACGAAATAGTATATTTAAAAGTTATTATTTTTGTAATAATGACAAGATAGCTACCCATCCAAAGTGGTTAATGCATGAATCCATGAATTTGCATTTTTTTTTTTTTTGGTTATTGTTCATCATATTAACACTAAGACATAATTTAATTTTGTAATAACTAAAACATCGTTTAATTTCATGATTACGCATCAGTATTGAATTAAATGATTCTTTTATCTCAAATCCTCTTTGGTATCGCTTCAGCGTCTGGTTTCAACAACCACCCAAAATAAGAAATTTTCATTTTTAGTCGCGTCAGCGTCTGGCTTTAACAAGCACCCAAAATAAGTATTTTCCATTTTAGTTGCTTTTAGATTAGCGCTTGGTTTCAACAACCATCCAAAATAAAGATTTTCCTCTTTGCCCGCTTTAGCGTTTATAATTGTTGTTACACGGTGACATATGATCATGTATGTGTTTTTCCAATAATTATGGAGAATCGGGTCATAGACTCTATTCATGATGGCTCTGATACCACATGTAAGATTAATGTTTGAAACATGATAGAGATTATAATACCGAATTAAATAAAGGTATAAGTGAATTAGAACGTACCATTCCCATCCATATTTGCTATGTATTAAGTACTACCGGTGATTAAGCCTGAGACGCACTTCCTCTCACCCACAACTATATTCACCAACTATGAAAAAAGAAAAGATAGGGAAGCTCTCTTATAATTCCCTTGGTGTAGGAGAAAAAATAAAGATTAGAATATCATGTGGGGAGAGGGGTGGCCCCTTTATATAGACATACGTATGGGTGTACCTATCACAAGCCCATGTGTTGTAAACTTGCCTTTTATCCACCCCAGCCCATGTAAAAATGGGTTTAACATATAATTACATATAGGCCTATTCATATTATAATAAACCGGGCTTTCGTCATTATCTTCTCAGGCTAATCCAATCGATTAAGTCCAAAATTCTAACAATTTAATCCTATAAATTTGTTGACTTTTCATTATTATGTTTAATTATTACCTGCTTTCATTAACATTTCATGAGATCGACACTGACTTGAACATCAGCGGGGTCCCCCGTGGGTTATGCCACGGGTCCCTCTAACCATTTGTTTGATCTTATAGGAGATATCAAGTCAAGCGCATAGCTAGAGCTTGAGTCAGCTCATTCTTACGAACCCCATCTCGTACAGAACTCCGATACGATGAATAAGCACATTGACCAAATTCATCGTAAATAGCTATACAATAGACCAAGTAGAAACAATGGAAAAATTATAACAGATCGCACGACTAATAAAAAACCAGACTACCAATAGCAAATCAATGAAACAGCCTATAACAGCCAACTTAACAAATAAATGACTAATCCAAGAATGTTGTTAGATATATCTTTATTAGGTATGTCGTTTTACATGGTTTGGTGTATTAATTGCTTGTTAGAGTTTGGATGGCAAACAGTCTATTATGTTCAGTATTGTGGTGTTTTTAGCTATATGTCTTCAAGGCTTACCCTACATTGTGCTTTGTCATATTTGTAATCTAATTATTGAAAAAAAAAGCACTTTCCGGTTTTACTTTTATTCTCATTGGGACCCTACTTGACTGCTATGCCCCCCAATTAGTGTGTTACGTGATTCACATGTTAATTTATCCAGAATAGGAGATCAATCTAGAAAAGGAGTATATGCATTCCAAACAAGTCAAAAGTGTTCACAGAGTTAGCTTATGATTTGTAGTTTTAGTCAAAAAAAGTAAGCTTATGATTTTCCACTTACTGAGCTAACTTTCTAATCTTTGCAATCTATAAATTAAAATTTTTTTATTATATATGATTAAGAGTTATTTATTTCATTAGTTATTGTTCTTTAACTGTTATGTTAATTTAGTCACTTAACATTTACTTATATCCATTTATTTCTTATATAATTGAAATCATTCTAATCAAGTTGAATATTGAAATTAACATTAGTTTCTAACTAAAATGGTAATGTTATTAGTAGTTATATATGCTTTCTAAATCAAGGAGGTGACATTTATATAAGGCGAAAACATGCTTCGTAAATGCCTATTAACTACAGTGACCCGTGCCATGCACGGTTAATGTATTTCTTTATGTTTTCAGTATTGTGTATTGCACTTATCATTAAGAAAAGAAATATATGATATATTTTGTATTTTTTAGATTTGTTTAATATTGTGTTTTTAAAAATTCATTGTCTTGTGTTTGATATTCTTGAAAAATAGACAACTCAAAAGTTGTTCTCTGAAAATGTATCAGATAGATGTTATAATTTCAACTAAAAATTAATATTAATTTTTAATATTGGACTTAATTGAAACAACTTCAATCCAACTACGGAAAAAACTACTTTTGTAGCAACACTTTTTGTAGAAACATTGATGCAAAACTTGTATTTCTTGCTTTGCATACGCTTTAAAGGAGTGTTATATTATAAAATTAAATATAATATAATAATAAGATTAGAATTAATATATTTAATTTATTAATATTTTTATTTAAAAAAAATTTAAAAAAATGCAAAGCAATGTGCAGAGCCTGCTATATTTTCAGTACCTCCCTCCAATAGGGAGGTACTTATTTAAAAAAAATTGCAAAATTTTAAAAAACATGAGAAATGCCATGTGGAGGCTAGTGGGGGAAATATTTTTTAAACTAAGTTATTTTGGGTAATAATTTTATTTTTTAGGCCATTTTAGGAAATGGCTCCATATTGTCCTTTCATCTTTTACAATATGGATATGCATGGCCTATGTTTATCAATAATGAATTTAAACTTTGTAAAACATTTAAAACTATAGTTTGTTGTTAGATTTTTAAAATATCCAACTATATATATATAGGGTGTCGTTCTTATGATAAAGTGAGAGCGTCGAATTCTGACTCTCCGTTATAATAGACGGCCAAGATTTATTGGATATTAAAAAAAATAACAATTCACATCAAAGATTTGTTGAGTATTAAAAAATAAAAAATTTTCCACCTTGACCCGTTGCTTCTTTCTGCCCCATAAAAGGGTACGAGCCGTAAACTATTATTTTTTTAATATTCAGTAAATCTTCACCGTCCATTACAATAGAGGGTTAGGAGTCGCCCCTGTCACGCTCTCGCCCTCTCATAAGAACGCCAATTCTTATTTCTTTTCTCTCTCCACCCTTTAAGTGCCAATTTTTTTTAACTTTTTCTCTCTCATCTCCTCTCCTTTTTAACCTTTCACTAATTTTTTTACTCTATCTTTTCTTTTTACCTTTTTAAATTTTTACCAATTTCTTTTTTCTCTATCTCCTCCTTTTTTTTACTTGTCACCAATTTTTTTTTACTCTTTCGCTCATCCTTTTAAAATCTTTTACCAATTTTTTTCTCTTTCCTTCCTTTACTAAGTTTACAACCCAATTTTTTCCTCTCTTTTCTCTCTTTTTAAATTTTTTACCAATTTTTTTCTCGCTTCTTCCCTTTTCTATATTTACATCCAAATTTCTTTTACTCTCTCTCATCCTTTACATCCCAATTTTTTAAATATATTTCTCCTCTTATTTTTAACTTTTTATCATTTTTTTATCTCTCCTCCATACCCCAATTTTTTTTCTCTTCTCTTATTTTTAACATTTTATCAATTTTTTTCCTCTTTGTTAACCTATTATCAATTTTTTCACTCCTTCCTGGTGCAATTTTTTTTCTCTCTTCGCTCATTTTTATCTTTCACCAATTTTTTTTACTCTCTTTTTTTTTAACCTTTTACTAATTTTTTTTCACTTTCCTTCTTTATTTATGTTTACACCCCATTTTTTTTTCTCTCTCTCCTCACATTTTTAACCTTGGACTAATTTTTTTTTCTCTATCTTCCCCTTTCTTCGTTTACCCTCCAATTTTTTTATATCTCCTCTCATTTTTACGTTTACAACCCAATTTTTTATGTTTACACTACGATTTTGTTCTCTCTATCCTCCCTTTTATGGTTATCATTTCAATTATAGAGACAACTAAAATTTGGTTTTTCTTATACTTAGAAGATTGTAAACACGCGTAATTTACTCTTTTTTTATTATACATTTAGAAGATTGTAAACAAAAATAATTTACAATTTCTAATAATCAGTCTATGCAACTAGTTTTGCTAACCGTTTCTATATGACATTGTTGCTAATGGCCGAAAGATACTAGTAAAGGATAAGTTATAATTTAAAATATAATATATAACATTTGTAAAGCTTAGAATGTTTATAAATAATAGAAAGACTAATATAACAAAAGTCGTACAATAATAAAAGACTGAAATAATATATGGTTCTAGATAACAAATTTGATGTAGTAAATTCATGTCTTCATAAGATTCATATTTGTATTCTAGCTCTTTCTTCTTCAGTAGTAACAAATTTCTTCTTCTTCCTCCTCAGCAACAAAACATTTGCGCATTATCAACAATGGAGATTGCAACAACAGTACATAAAAAAAAAAAAACAAAATAAATACAAAAATTCATAAATTCTTATCATTAAACATCTATAGAATAGAATGAACAAAAATAGCATAATATATTCACCTAAACCTGTGAAAAGAAGCATGAATTTTTAAGGCTATAACTAGAAGCAGCAAATATTAAAATTTAGAATTATTAAAATAAGTAATCTATATGTATAGTTCGATATAAAGACTCTCAATAGTGGCAGATCCAGGACTCTAATGATGCAAGGTCCATATTTGTATTATAAAATAATAATAATAATAATAATAACAAAAAGTAATATTAACTATTTGTATTATCTGTGTATACTTATATATTATAAAAATTAGGAGAATGAACATATATACGTATCAATGTAATAAAATTAAACTGTGAGAATATGAGTTAGTGAGCATACCTAATAGGGTTGCTGAGGCATATATTTATAACAGAGGGAGAAGGAATAAATACAGAATATTCTCAGCATATGATCAGCATAATATCGATACAAATATTATCCCTAATACGCCTCCTCAATCAGTGCGAGGGGCACCGACGTGCAGATTGGCTTTATGGTAGCGGAAACGATCAGTAGCCAACCCTTTGGTGAATATGTCAGCAACCTGTTTGGTGGTAGGCGTGTATCGAACCTGGATATCACTCTTAGCAACCTTCTCACGAACATAGTGAAGGTCAACATCCACGTGCTTGTTGCGATCATTGGAGATAGGATTGGCAGCCAGGTAGGTAGCAGAGACATTATCACAATACATAACTATCGGGCCAGAATGGCGTAGACCTAAACCATGCATGAGGTATCGAATCCAATCGCATTCAGCAACAACCTTGGCAACAGCCCGATACTCAAACTCGGTAGAGGACTTCGCGATTGTAGGCTGTTTCTTTGCATGCCATGAAATGAGGTTGGGACCGAGAAACAACGCAAAACCTGTAGTGGAGCGACAAGTGTTAGGACAGCCACCCCAGCCAGCATCAACATAAACAGTAATAGATGTGCAAGAACCCGGAGTTATAGTGAGACCATGATCAGGCGCGAGCTTAAGGTATTGTAGGATGCGTTTAACCATCAACCAATGGGAAGTAGTGGAAGCATTCATGAACTGTGATACACGATTAACCGCATATGCAATGTCCAGACGGGTCATGGTGAGGTACTGGAGAGCACCCATCGCAGTACGAAACTCGGTCGGGCCAGGTAGGAGAGACCCATCGGCCACAAATGGTTGTGCTCAAGCTGGTAAGAGAATTTGTACAGGTTTAGCCTCAAGCATGTCATGCTTGCCCAGAAGGTCAAGGGTGTACTTATGTTGGGAGGGGAAAAGGCCATGTCTGGTTAGTTTGGTCTCAATGCCAAGGAAGTAATGAAGCGGGCCAAGATTTTTCATGGAAAACTGAGTTGAGAGGGAAGCAGTGAGGCGTGTAAGTAAGGTGGAGTCAGAAACAATAAGGATAATGTCATCCACATACAGTAGGAGGCACACAATGCTATTAGGCGAGCGATGGATGAAAAGGGAGGGATCAGCCTTACTAAAGTAGAAACCCAGACTATAAAGGAATGTGTTAAACCTATGGAACCAAGCTCAAGGTGCCTGTTTGAGGCCATACAAGGCCTTGCGCAGGCGGCATACATGTGTAGGATATTTCGGGTGGATAAACCTGGGGGGTTGACGCATGTATACTTCGTCATTTAGAGAACCATGTAAAAATGCGTTTTTAACATGCAGTTGGCGAATGGACCCCTTGTTAGTGACAGCAAGCGCAAGTATGAACCTGATGGTGGTTGGTTTAACAACAGGGTTAAAGTTTCAAAATAGTCAAGACTCTCACGCTGATGACAGCCCTGAGCAACAAGACGGGCTTTAAACCGATCAACAGAGCCATTAAGTTTATACTTGACTTTGTATTTCCAAGTACTTCCGACCACATTTTGAGAGGAGGACACAGGAACGAGGTCCCACGTCTGGTTTTGAATAAGGGCATTGAACTCCTCAGCCATGGCTTCCTGCCATTGAGGGTTCTTAACAGCTTGAGAGAAGTATGTAGGTTCTTGGACTACAACCATAGAGCTAAGAGACATTATGTGTTTGGACTTACGTATCCCATCTTTAAGGTGGGTACGCATGGGATGAACATTAGAGGTGTCTAGGGCAACAGTGGTAGGGGGAGAAGACCCTGGTGGACCATCCAAGGAGGACCCCATAGCGTCGGTGTTAGGATTACAGTGAGGGATCCCGGGGCTGGAGATAGCACCGACCCTGACCGTGGGAACCGTGGTAGGGTGAGCTGGTGAGGCGACCGGGGTCGAGGGAAGGGTGGGGGCCACCAATAGAGGAGGCGATGGGAGTAAGCCTGAGGCCAGCACACCCGGGTTCGGTGCAGCTGCACCCGGTGTGGCCATGTGGTGAGCGTGAACAAGGAGAGGACGTGGCAAGGGGACATCGACTATGGTTAGGCTTGGCGGCCCAGGCATACTAGAGACTATGTCAGAATAAGGAAATAAATGCTCAACAAAATGCACATGACGACTAGTATAGACACGACCAGTAGTGGGGTCCAAGCAACGATACGCCACGCCCCGCATACCCAATAAAAATGCAGGGGATGGATTGTGGGGCCAATTTATGGGGGGTACGGGATGTGATGTTAGGATAACAAGCACACCCAAAGACCTGAAAAAATTGTAGTCTGGTGCCTTTTTAAACAGTTTTTTGAAAGGTGAAAGGTTTTGTAAATTTGGTGCAGGCAACCGATTTATAATATATCAAGCAGTGCACACAGTGTTATCCCAAATTTTAGGAGGAAGATGCGCCTGAAAAAGTAGGGTCCTTACCATTTTACATAAACGTTGATGCTTTCGTTCCGCCTCCCCGCTTTGCTGTGGAGTATCAAGACAGGAGATGCGGAAGTGAACGCCGTGGGTACGACAAAGGGTGGCCATGGGCCTATTGTCAAACTCACAACCTCCATCACTTTGAAAAAAAATTGTTTTAAGGTTAAACTGGCTTTCAACCAGGGCCTTAAAGTCAGAAAAGATGGAGTACACTTCGTACTTCCTTTGCATCGGATAAAGCCAGGTGAATCTAGTGAAATCATTAACAAATAGGACATAATAGCGAGAATAGAATCAGAGACAACAGATGACTGCCAAACATCCGAGTTTATTAATTGCAAAGGTAAAGTAGTAGCATGAAGTACTCGTGAAAACAGTAAATGATGCGACTTTCCTAAACAGCATGAAGAACAATGCATTATTGAGCTAGTACGAGAAATAGAAGGAATAAAAGAGCGAGTACATAAGGTATCTAAAATAGAGTTCCCTAAATGACCTAAGTGCCTGTGCCATAGCTCAGCTGTGACTGTCCGTGCAACGAGTCCACTAGGATGTGGAGAAAACTCGTATAAGGGGCCTTCACTGCGTATCCTGAGGAGCTGCATCCCCGTAGCCTTGTCCTTGACACAAAAAGAGGAAGAATCAAACTCAACGATATAATTATTATCACGGCACAACTGTTTAATAGACAGTAGGTTGCATGTGAGACCAGGAACCAACATGACATTAGGAAGCAGAACATCATAAGTTTTAGTACGAATTTTCAAAAAACCAACATGAGTGATCGGTAATAAAGACCCATTGCCAACTTGTATCGATTTTAAACCACGATAAACAGTGTGTTTAGTTAAGATACCTGAGTTGGAAGTCATGTGGTTAGACGCCCCGGAGTAAGGGTACCATGTAGGTTCAGCATGATCAGTGACAGACATGGCTGATAGGCATTGAGAGAGGTTTGAGTTGACATAGCGGTGAGGGCAAAGAGAGGCAGCATGACCAGCTTAGTGATAAATCTGACAAACTAAGGGACCAACACCGAGTATACCATCATGAGGCAGACGAGGATGCATACCTGTAGGGCGACCCCAGTTCTGTGGATACGGACGAGGAGCACCAGTGAAAGCCGTACCTGTACCCGGAGACTGTTGAGATGGTTGACCGTGTTGTCCACATCCCCCAGAATTCCCATGGCGATTGTGATTATTACGTCCACGATTCTTGTGACCACGCCCCACACAGCCGCGACTAGAGCCCGAGAAATCCAACGGCGCACTTTTAGCAGCAAGGGCATGACCATGATCTATAGGAGGGCGAAAGTGGATGCGAGACAGAGCAGCTTCCTCATCTAATAATGCAATCTTAAGTTGTTCGAAGGGAAGGTCACGAGATGACTGGCGAGTAAACGTATTGAATGCGGCGTACTTCGGAGGTAGGCTGAACAGTGCATAGTGGAGGAGCTCACGGTTGGAAACCGGTGAATCTATGGTTGCTAAGTCATCCGCAATGGTTTTAAGTTCAGTGAGGTAAGTGGTCATGGTTTTGTTTTTTATGTAGAGTGACAAGTTGGGAGCGGAGGTCAAATTCCTTAGCTAGGGAAGGGTCACGAAACCGTTAGGCTAGGGCAATCCACATCTCGCGAGATGTGGGATGATGGATAACATCGTTAAGGACCGGGGCGGGCAAGGGAAGCAGACAGACATGCCGTAATGCTTTGTTCAATGCAAGACTAGGTTATGGTGTGAGGGTTAGAGATATAGTGGCCCGTGGGCAAAGAAATTTGCTCGGGGGACAAGGGTTGGAGCCATCGACGAAACCCATCGATGAGCACGAAGAACCATAGATACTTGTTCCCGCCAAGTAGTATAATCAATGGGTGTTTTTAGTTTAATGGCAACTAAATTAGTGATTGAGGAGGGGGGAAGCGAGCTCATGTGGGAAGGGAGTGTCGTGAGAGACGGCGCTCCAGCCACAAGAGGGGTAGTATAATTTGATAAATTAAGCGAGGAGGGAGGAAGACCAAAATTATACTCAGAGGAGAAATTACCCGGAGGAGGAGGAATCGAGAGCCTGTGGTTGAACCCGGAGGAGAGAGGGGCAGACGAGAGCAACCCACTCGTTGCTGGCTGCGATGGTGGCTGGGAGGCGTGTCCCGACAGGGGGACAGACGGTGTCGGTCGGGGAGCGGCGGCTAGGACCGGAGTCAAGGGGGGAACACCTCGGGGTTGGAGAGAGAGAGAGAGAGATTAGAGGATGACGCAGCCATAGATCCACTCGGGTTCGGGTACTGGAGACACCGTGCATTGTCGGCAACGAGAGAGGGCCGAAGTGAGGGGGAGGAGAGGCGGCGGTGGGTCAGAGAGAACGTGCGCTAGTTGGGGCGTCTGACGGAGGCGACAGCTGGGTCAGCGGTGGCGGCAGGCCGTTAGGGTTCCATTCGGTAAGGGAGTGGCGGCCGAACAGGCGGCTGCACGAGAGCAGCGGTGCGGGGTAGTTGAGGTTAGGGTTAGGGTTTCGTGACCCACAAGCGGCGGCCGAAGGGATGAATTTTCCCTTTTTTTTTTATTTAGGAGAAGGGATTAATTTTTAGGTTTTGCTCTAATACCATGTGAGAATATGAGTTAGTGAGCATATCCAATAGGGTTGCTGAGGCATATATTTATAACAGAGGGAGAAAGAATAAATACAGAATATTCTCAGCATATAATCAGCATAATATCAATACAAATATTATCCCTAATATAAACAATTGAAAGAAAGAAAATCAACTAGTTATACTATATGAGTGATACAAAATGATTATGGGTGAAAGAAAACGGTAAGAGATAAGAATAGAGAAAATAATTATACTTAAAAAAAAAAGGATTTAATTTTCATGGTGTTTAGATAAAAAAATTTCATGATACAAGTTATTAAGGAAGCCAAAAAAAAAAAAAAAAAGGTAAAGGTGATAAATACACAATACTCGAAATTAAGCCCACAACACGCTCTACCACTAGACTAAAGGTGACTTCCTGATATTGGTTCACAACTTTGTTTTTTATATTATTTATAATTTTGATACTGGCGTGTATAACTTTTAAAAGATTAGGTGATAAAGTTATAGTGTCTATGCCCTTGCTTCTTTCAATGTCCCTTCGTTTACTGATTCTCAATCATCCCAGAATTTATACTTTTATTTTGTTCAAGCTTTCAATTAAATATTAATGTATTAAATCCTTTCCTCCTATTAACTACAATATCCACAAATCTTTTTGCTCTTTTATTAAATTAGCGAATAATTGTAAAATATAAGTTTGTTTGTTAATTAGGTTTTAATTCATAGCATTCAATTTTTCTTATCTTTTATTACAAACTTCACCGAATATTGTAAAAAAAAATTTATAATCGAATTTTAATAATTAAAGAAGACAAAGAAGAGAATGAATTACCTCTATAGTAAAATCAAGAGTAAATGCAGAAAGAGAGTAAAAAAATTGAGATATAAATGTAAAAAGCAGAGGAGAGAGAAAAAGTTGGGTGTAAACGTAGAAAAGAGAGGGAAGAGAGCGAGGAGTAATAAAAAATTGGGGTGTAAAGTAGAAAGGGGACGGGATAAGAAGAGTAAATAAAATTGAGACTTAAACTTAGTATGGGGAGGAGACAGAAAAAAATTGGTGAAAGATTAAAAGAGATGCGAGAGGGAGTATAAATAAATTGATAAAAAACTAAGGAGGAGAGAGGAAAAAAAAAAGAATTTGGTAAAAAATTAAAAAAAGAAATTGGTGAGAGTTTAAAAGGAGAGAAGAGAGGAAAAAAATGGTAAAATTTTAAAAAGGTAAAAAAAAAAAAAAAAAAAAAAAAAAGCAGATAGGATGTAGATAAAAAAGAAATTAGTAAAAATTTAAAAAGGTAAAAAATGGAATTATTTATATTTTAGTACTCCAACATTTTTGAATAATAAAAAGGACTCTGACCTTTTTGAATTACTAAAAAGGCCCCTCTCAAGTGTGATGACATTATTTTCCCTCAACAGAGCTAATGTGACAATTACCTTTTATTAATGCTACAATAAAATGACCAATGGTACGCTTCAACACCCTTATTATTACTTTATAAGCATAGAATTCGAGATGTTGTGTTATGTAGAAGCTATCTATTTTCACTTAATTTGTTTAAAAATATGGTTATTAAAGGACATTTTTATCATTTTACTGTAGCATTAATAAAAACACAGCTGTCACATTAGCTATGTCGAGTAAAAATAACATCATTATGTTAGATAGTAGCCTTTTTATTAATGTGACAAAAACTTAGGGGCCTGTTTATTAATACAACAAAAACTTAGGGACCTTTTTAATAATTCAAAAAGGTCAGAGTCCTTTTTATTATTTTCAAAAATATTGGGGTACTAAAATGTAAATAACCCTAAAAAAATAATTGAGTAAAACAAAAAAATTGGTGAAAGGTTAAAAATAGAGGTGGCCACCGGGCCGGGCCTTGGGCCTAATTTTAGAACCCTTTGGGCCCGGCCCCGGGCACGCTTGGGCACCCTGGCTACCTATTGGGCAATGGCTATATTAATATAGCCGTTGTTCAACGGCTATAATTAAAAAAAATATTATATTTTTTTTTTCTGTAAATATTTAATCCTCCGCAACTCATTTCCTCACCAAATCTTCAATCCTCTCTTCTCTCTCTATACATTCATCATCTCCCATCTTCTCCAACCTTACTAATTGCAAAATTGTGCTCTAAAGTTCGAAGTTCTTAAAGTGTCTGGCTGAAGTTCGAATTTCATTGTTCACTCGTTTCGTTAATTTTAGTATCGCAATTTTATTTGATTCGCATTTTTAGTTATTTAATTTGCATTACTACTTGCATTTTATAAATACTAATCACTTATGCTAATATGGCACACAACTCTTCATCATCCTCTGAAGCCGGTAGTGCTAGTTCTAACTCTTCTCGGCCACCCAGAATCCTTAAAAGGAGTATAATTGTCTTACTTAATACTTAAGAACGAGCTTTTATACAACCAGACCCATCACCCCCATACATTGATGAGAGCATAGATTATGACTTTTCACAACAACAAGATTATCATGAGTCAAGTTGTGGTGGGGTTGGAGACTCACAAGCTGATGAGGAACCCACGCCCACCACAGAAACCCAGCCTGAAACTAGTACTGGTGCTAGTAGGCATACAACTAGTAGGGTATGGAAGCACTTTACCCTTAATAAGACAACTAATAGAGCAACTTGTAAATTATGTGACCCAGCTAGGGATTTTAGCCATCAACCCGACAGTGGGACGGGCACATTAAACAGACATATACTTAGGTGCCACCCCGAGCAATACTTAGATAAGAGCCAACAACATCTAGTACAGCAAGTGACCGGTGCACTTGCTAATTTTAGGTTCTCTCGAGAGAGCAACCGAAAGAGGCTAGCTAAATATATAATTTTGAGTGAAAGGCCTTTTAATGCCGGCGAAGACCCAAATTTCGTCAACTACCTCCAACGAAATGTGAACCCCGCCATTGTGAGGATTTCTCGGAACACCGTAAAGCGGGACGCTTTTACGTTGTACCACGGGATGAAAGCTAGGGTCTTAACACTTTTTGCGACGAACACGAGCATGTTCTCGTTGACGTCGGACGTATGGACGTCGAAACCCGGCCAACCTTATATGTGCATAACGGCACACTGGACCAATGAATCCTTCATCCTCCAAAAGAGAATAATTCATTTTGGACTTTTAGATTACCCCCACACTGTTGAGGTAATTACGGGTGCGATTATATCGGCAGTCCGCGACGGGGGCATAAAGCGACGTATCTTCAATATTACATTCGACAATGCTACCAATAACACTGCATCCGTTACACATTTAATTAGGCAAATGAGACCCATGTTAGGTGGGAAGTGTTTTCATATTCGTTGCATTTGTCACATTTTGCATTTAATGGTAATGGATAGTTTAGATCTTATAAAAGTATCCCTTACTACCTTAAGATCCGTAATAATATCTATTAAATCATCCGGCACTAGAAATAGAAGATTTAGAAATTTATGTAGGTTGCATAATATAGAATATAAACAATTCAAATTAGACTCCCAAACTAGGTGGTCGTCTACGGTAGAAATGTTAGAGCACATTCTACCATACAAAGACGGTATGATGGAATTCGCCCAGGAAAATTGTACAGAATGTAGCGATTACAACCTGGGCGGTATAAATTGGGAGACAATAGATCAAATTTGTAACTTTTTTAGCATATTTAAAGAGGCAACGATATTTTTTTCGGGTAGCTACTATCAGACCATGCCTCAAACAATATCAAGATTGCTTGATATTGTCAATTGGATGGTGGGTAATGAATCCAACCCCATTTTGATCGAATCGATTAAGGCAATGAAAGAAAAGTTTGCCAAATATTATTCTGAACTACCTCTTACATACTGCTTGGCAACTATTTTAGACCCTCGTTGTAAACGCAGGGTTTAAACTTGTTTTGCCAACATTTTTTCAAATATTTGCATCCTAGTCTTAATATCGACACTTTCATTGCCGATGTCAATAACGACTTGTATAGTTTATTTTCTCAATATTCCTGTAAATTAACGTCCAATAATCCTAGCACTACTACAGTAAGATTATCCACATCTAGTGGAAGTAGTTCACACACGTCATATTCGTGGAAGCTGTTGGAGCAATTTACGCCCACAGTAGCCCCCACGTCATGTGACAAGCTAGATTATTATTTGCGGACACCGTTGGTCCATATTTTCAGGCCGCCAGCCAACCTGCATTTTGACCTTTTACAAAGGTGGAACACAAATCAAACCCAGTATCCCGCGCTTTCCACCATGGCACGTGATATACTAAGCTGTCCGGTGTCTTCAGTAGCATTGGAGTGTGCTTTTAGTCTTGGTGGCAGGTTACTTAGAACGAAGAGGGCGAAGCTATCGCCGTCAAGCTTGGAGATGTCCGTGTGCTTGAAGGATTGGCTGCTAGCAGAGGCAAGAGATCAACAGAGAATGAAGCTGGATTCATCGAGCGATGAAGAAGACGACCGCACAACTGATACGTCAAATGATGGCGTAGATACCCCCCTAGGCGGCTGATATCAACACTTTTGTATGTCAATTATTTACTTTTAAATATTTACATCAAAAGACGACCGCACCCCCCCATATGTCAAACTTTGTATTTTTTGATAAACAAATTTGTACTTTTAAATATTAGGCCCCAACTGCGTTGTATTTGTTACGTTATTTATTTACCATTATTTTTTTGATAAGATATTTACCATTACTTATTGTATATTTTATTTTATTGCATATATTTAGTATTATTTTTTTTTGAACATGTATATTTAGCATTATTAGTGCTTGAAAAAAAATGTATTTGTATTTTATATTATTTATCAATAAATTACAATAATTTTAGTACAAAACGACTTTGTATTATTTAAATTTTTTTTATTTCTATAAAAAAAGCGGGCCCGACCCGGCCCGCCCGCACTATAGAGGGCCCGGGCCCGGCCCGGCCAGGCCCCTGGCCACCACTTGTTAAAAAGGAGAGAGAGGAGAGAGAAAAAGTTAAAAAATTGGGACTTAAAGAGAGGAGAGAGAAAATAATAAGGGTTTAATCAGGATCGTTAATCAATCTTATTTAAGATCTAGCGGTTCAGATTTAATTTTCTCATATTTACACGAAACTTCTATTCTCATTCCAACCGCTTCCTCCCTCTTTCTCTCTCTCTCTCTCTCTGGATATATATATATAATTGCTAGTTCCTTCAAAAAAATTATATATTCTACATAGATACTTTTGGTGCCTTTCAATAATATATTGCTATGTTTTCCAATAAATAATTTCTATTTCATATATACGCTAAAGTTTTACCCAAAATGCATAAGGAAACAATAATCATATTGTATTTGAGCTAAAAAAATTATAATCAATAATGTATTAAAAATTTTAAAATATCTAAATTTAGGCTCCGTTTGTTTTGACGGAAAAGTAAAATCTAAGAATTAATTTTTCTTCGGAAAATATTTTCCAAGGAAATATAAATTCCGAGTGGGGTTTTCCGTTGTTTGTTTCTAAGGAAAACTTAATTTCCTATTGTGATATCTTCGTGTATGTTTTAAAAAAATATTTTTCACCAATCATTTTATATCTTTTTATAGGACAACATAAGTAATAAAACAACATATACGAAGTAACAAAATAAAAATTTAACTATCAAAGCTGTATAAATTCGAAAAATTATTTCTTAAGTATTCTAAAATTTGAGTATTTATCATGTAAATACTCGGTCATTTTATTATTTACAATGAGGTGCCATGAGATAAGAAATTTTATCACTTGTGTATATACAGTGTTAAAATTTGGTGAATTTTCACTAAAATTCTGTTAATTTTTGCCAAAAACTAATATGGTATAAATATCATATTATTAAAAGGTTGTGCACATTCTAACAAAAATTACTTATATATTATCAAAAAATGTGTCATGTTAGCATTTTCGAACAAAAGAAATTATTGCATTATGATATAGGATACATGTAGATTACTGTTTTCATTTAAAATATACTAAATTTTAACAAAAGATACCTGATTTATGAGAAAACTTTTAAACTTCGGGGTACATCATTGGATATTACTGAAATATTACAGTACCTATGCAATAAATGCTAAAATATTACCTAAATAATTTTCTTCTATCATATTATGTAACAATTCAACTTGATTAAAGTTGTTCTATTGCAACAATAACAAAGTAATATCGAAGCTGCTTTTAATTATTCAATCTAATTCTTGTCCGATGTTCACATTAAATGTTTACAGTGCAATCTGGTTTATTTTGATTCGATCTCGATTTGCATGATGATAACTGTGAAGGTTTTTGAGCCACCTAGAATCGCGACTTCCCCCATTTTCAAAGGGAAGTCATTTTCCCTCATTTGAGGGAAAAGGTTTTCCGATGGAAAACCTTTTCCGTGAGCTAATGACTTGCCAACAAAGGAAAAGGGGAAAACCACTTCCTAGAATGTGGTTTTCCCCCGAAACAAACGGAGCCTTATAGTATGTTGTGATTTTTTAAAATATCAAATTTTACATTCATTGGTACTCTATATTTATATTGCTAGCTTTTTCACAAAAATATATAACAAATATTACACTAATATATGTTGTAGATATATACTTTTGGTGAATATGGGATTAAAACTTTTTAAAACATTTAAAATAACAACTCACTATAGGATTTTTATAGCATTAAATTTGTAACTTAATCAAGTTTAACATGAATAATGAAACAATAGCAACTAGAAATGATGATACCTAGCATATGGAAACCTGGCTACATACTGAGAAGACTTTGTACAAAAGCATTGAGTATTTCGTCACTGAGGCATCACATTGGCCCAACTTGAAAGCAAACGTAACAATAGCACTAATAACAAAAGTTTGTTGGGGAAGACCAATATTATTATCATTTAAATAGACCAGTGATAAATGGATAGCATGAAACACTAATAGACAACATTACAACCGCATATAAACAAAGCGCGAGATATTGAAATCATGCACTTGGCGTTTCATATCCCGAAAGTTGGTATAGTTGTGTTTTTAGGAGTCTAAGAGTTTCTGGGTCTTTTGTTTTGTTTTGCTTTTTCTCGCTTCTGCGGGCTTTCTCTGGCTCCTCTTTGGTGGATGTGTCAGTTTGTACTGAGAGTTTCCTCTCCAATTATCGAAAAAATTGAAATGAGCAACTTAATTTCAAATAATTTTGCAAACAAGTGGCCACTAAAATTATTTTAATTGCGTGTTACCGAACCAAATAATTTACTGGAGAGTAATGCCGAAAGTATTTTGATGGCCCTACACTTTTGCAATTTTGTCAAAGGATATTCATGTATATTTTTTTCAATAAATCAGGAGCAAAAAAGCTCACAAAACAAAATATGACGCACCTACGAACATGAGGGCCCGAAAGAGACCAAAAAGAAGGACATTCATGTGCATAAAACATTTCTTGCAACATAACATAGTGAATATGATTAGAAAGATCTAAAAAAAATAACTATAAAGTAATGTAAGAAATAAAAACCACCCATACATCGCATGTGATAAAACTTATACTATATATTAACTAGAAGTTCCTCCTTTGAAAGTCATCATTCCCCATCTTTGAATTTCTAGGCTAGCACTTCATCCCCTCTCTTAAACCTCCATTCCCCCATCTATATGTATATTTATATCTATATAAGGGGTTTAATTTATAATAAGATCAACTCTTTTCTCTTAATTTAAATGTAAATAAGCTATTAAATAGCAAACTCTATTTTTTATTTATATTAATAATATATGTGTGGAAAGAAACAATACTCTCGGTATACAATCGAATCAAATACCATGACAAATAGAGAAATAAATGGACTAAAAGAGAAAAGAAACAATCGACACAATGATTTATGTGGAAACCCCTTTACAATCGAAAGAGGAGAACCACGGGCAAAGATCGGAGCTTTTATTATTGAATCAAAATAAGAATTACAATATTTCTCTCACACTCAATTTATTTGTGGCGGCGCCGCTGGGGGGAGAATACCTCACTTTTAATTGGATGCATTATGACGTAACCCTACGTCCATATTTATAGGCGCGCAGGAAATGGGGTTCCCAATCAATCGGGGGGTCTCGATCGATCGGCTTGCTCTTTGGAGGCGTCCTTCGTTCACGTAATTTTTTCGATCGATCGAGCTCCACCTCGATCGATCGACCTCCTTGCGGCCTTTCTCCTTAAAATGCCAAGTAATTTTGAGACATTTTCCTAACAAATCTCCACCTTGGCTCAAAATTAACATCAACAATAAAACAACTCCACCTTCTCCACAAATGCCCCCTCAACCGGGGCCAACATACATCAAACTGAAAGACCCACCAAATTCGAGCAATGCTCGAACTTGCTTCCTGGTAGAGCCTTAGTGAACATGTCAGCTGGATTGTCTTCAGTCCCAATATTCTTCAACTCCACCTTCCACTCATCAATCAGATCTCTAATGAAATGATGCTTCACATCTATATGCTTCGTTCTGTCATGATGTGACATCTGATCTTTCGCTAGGTGAATGGCGGACTGATTATCACAGTAGACTCTAACTGTGCCCTGCTCGACACTAATTTCACTGATCAAACCTCTCAACTAGACGGCTTCTTTGAATGCTTCTGTGACTGCCATATACACGGCCTCGGTAGTAGACTGTGCTGTAATAGGCTGTAAACACGCTCTCCAACTGATAGCTGTGTTACCCAAACAAAACACATGCCCTGATGTGGACTTCCTTTTATCAAGGTCTCCACCATAATCAGAATCTACATACCCAACCAAACAACACTTACTTTTCCCATATTCCAAACACAAATCAGAAGTTCCACGAAGATACCTAAGAATCCACTTCACAGCATGCCAATGTTCTTTACCAGGATTCGCCATGTACCTACTAACACTGCTCACTGCAAAAGCAATATCTGGACGCGTACAAACCATTGCATACATAATACTGCCCACTGCACTAGAATAGGGAATCTGAGACATGTACCTGACATCCTCCTTAGTCTGAGGCGAATCTAATGTTGAGAGTCTGAAGTGAGCTGCTAAGGGCGTGCTAACTGGATTAGCATTCTTCATATGAAACCTGTCTAACACCTTCTCAATATACTTCTCCCTAGACAAGTATAATTTTTTGGCTTCTCGATCTCTACGAATTTCCATGCTTAAGATTTTCTTAGCTGCTCCAAGATCTTTCATCTCAAACTCACTCTTCAACATTGATTTCAAGTCATCAACATCTTTCATGTCTCATGCTGCAATCAACATATCATCAACATACGAACGCAAATAAACGAAGCCTGAATCAGTCTTTCTGAAGTACACAAAACTGTTGTATTTACTCTTGATGTACCCATAACCTGTCATGAACTGATCAAATCTCCTATACCACTGCCTAGGAGATTGCTTCTAACCATATAAAGACTTTTTAAGCAAACACACATGATCTTCTTTTCCTTCTACAACAAAACCCTTGGGCTGATGCATATAGATACTTTCTTCTAGTTCACCATACAAAAATGTAGTCTTTACATCTAACTGCTCAAGCTCTAAATCATGCATAGCAACCAAAGACAACAGTGCACGAATCGAAGTATGTCTAACTACAGGTGAGAATATATCATGAAAATCAACACCTTGTACCTAACTGTAGCCTTTAGCTACCAAACGTGCCTTGTATCTCGTATCTTCAACTCCAGGAATGCCCTCTTTTCTTTTGAAGACCCATTTGCATCCAATCAGTCTTTTCCCTGTTTGAGGCTTCACCAGTTCCCAAGTTTGATTCTTATGAAGAGAATGCATCTCCTCATTCATAGCAACGAGCCACTTCTCAGCATCTAATCTCGATACAACCCCTGAATATGAAGTCGGCTCACTGTCATCTAAAGACTCAGCAGTAGTAAGGGCATAAGCAATCATCTCCTCATACCCATATCTCTCTGGAGGCCTGATCTGTCGCCTCGGTCTACCACCAGCTATAGTGTAATTCTCCACCTGCTGACCTGTTTCTGCATTATCAGTAACAACATCAGAAACCCGTACCTGAGGTGCTGGAATACTCTCTAGCTGAACAAACTGCTGATCTGACTGAATCTCTGGAACATCAGGTGTCTCAACTTGAACTGAATCACTGTTAATGGAGGGTGTGTGTGGCGGATGTAGTAGAACAGACTCATCAAAAGTAACATCTCTACTAGTCAGAAACTTCTGAGCACTGGGATCCCATAGTCTATATCCCTTCACACATGACGAATAACCAAGAAAGATGCATTTCTTGGCCCTAGGCTCCAGCTTTCCATCATTCACATATGCATATGCAGGACAACCAAAAACTTTAATATGAGAATAATCAGAAGTAGAACCAGACCATACCTCCTCAGGTGTCTTTATCTGTAATGAAGAATGCGGTGTCTTGTTCACAAGATAGCAAGCCATGCTAACTGCTTCTGCCCACCATTCTCTTTTTAAACCTGCATTTGAAAGCATACATCAAGCCTTCTCAAGTAATGTCTTGTTTAATCTTTCAGCCACTCCATTTTGCTGAGGTCGACCTGTATATGTCCTGTGTCTGACTATACCCCGATCTTCACAAAATCTAGTGAAGTCACCTTCAACGAACTCAAGACCATTATCAGTCCTTAACCTCTTGATCGGCTTCCCTATCTATTTTTCAAGCAGAATCCTGCATTTATTGAAGAGTTCATACAATTCATTTTTTTGCTTCAGAAAATTGACCCAAATTTTACATGAGTAATCATCAGTAAATGTTAGACGATACCTGGACCCACCTTTAGAATCCACTCTGGAAGGTCCCCACAGATCAGAATGTATGTAATCTAACGTTCTCTTTGTCTGATGCACTGCTGACTTGAAGCTGACTCTTTTCTGCTTCTCATAAATACAGTGCTCACAGAATTCCATCGGTCCTTTTGACTGACCACAAAACAGTCCCCTCTTACTCAGCTCAGACAATGCCTTATCATCAATGTGACCCATTCTCATGTGCCACAGTCTTGTGATCTCTGCATCTGTCATAGCAGATGTGGAAACAGCAACTGAACCTGTCACGGTAGTACCTGCAAGCTCATACAAAGTACCAACCCTATTTCCTTTCATCACAACTAAAGCACCCTTACTGACCCGCATGACTCCACCTTCAGCTGTGTACTTGTACCCACTAGACTCAAGGGTACCTAGAGAAATTAAGTTCTTCTTTAAGTCCGGGATGTGACGTACATCACTCAAGGTTCTAATAGCCCCATCAAACATTCTCACACGGACTATCCCAATCCCCACTACCTTACAAGCAGCATCATTACCCATCATGACAAGTCCACCCTGTATAGACTTATACGTGGAAAACCAGTCTCTATTTGGAGTAACGTGATATGAACAACCCGAATCCATGACCCACTTATCCTTGGGCCTGGACTGAGAATCATCAACTAATAGAAACTCCCCTTCACTGTCCTCCTCTACAACACTAGCCTCAGCAGACTTGTCTTTGCCCTGGTCACCCCTGTTACCCTCTTTCAATTTATTTTTGTATTTGTAACTGTCTTTCTTTATGTGCCCTTTCTTGTGACAATAATGACACGACAGGTTCTTATGTCTAGATTTAGACCTAGACTTTTTTCCACCATTGGATCCCCCATGTTCTGGTCTACCTCTCACATGCAAACCACTACCTGAGTCATTCACCAAGTCGGATAACTCCCTATCTACCCGTTCTTGACTCACAAGGTTTCTTTTCACCTCATCAACAGTAATGGTTGGCCTACCCCCGTATATCATGCTTTCTATGAAGCCTTTATACAAATTAGAGAGCGAACATAGTAATATCATAGCTTGATCCTCGTCCTTAGGGACATCATCCAATTCCTTTAATTCTTGTATAATAGAGGTAAACTCGCTAAGATGGTTTTTAAGAGATGTACCTTCTGTCATACGGAAAGTGAATAACCGTCGCTTCACTGCAAGTTTGTTGGAGACTGACTTGTGGCAAAACATGTCTAACAATTTCTTCCATAACTCCTTTGTGGTTTCCATCTCCAAAACCTCTGACAGAACATCATCAGCCAAACACATCCGAATCGCCATGAGAGCCTTATCATCCATCTCTTCCCATTGTGCCTCGGTCATAGTCTCGAGTTTCTTCTCTTTCCCCTCCAGTGCTTTCTTCAAGCCTTTCTGAGTCAGGAGTCCTTTCACACGGACTTGCCATAAGCTTAAGCTTCCCTGACCATTGAACTTCTCTACCTCGGTCTTAATACCTGATGCTATTGTACCAATTCGAAGAACCAGGCTCTGATACCAATTTGTGCGGAAAGAAACAATACTCCCGGTATCAAATCGAATCAAATAGCACGACAAATCGAGAAATAAATGGACTAAAAGAGAAAAGAAACAATCGACACAATGATTTACGTGGAAACCCCTTTACAATCGAAAGGGGAGAAAACCACGGGCGAAGATCGGAGCTTTTATTATTGAATCAAAAGAAGAATTACAATATTTCTCTCACACTCAATTTATTTGTGGCGGCGCCGCTAGGTGAAGAATATCTCACTTTTAATTGGATGCGTTATGACGTAACCCTACGTCTATATTTATAGGCGCGCAGGAAACGCGGTTCCCGATTGATCGAGGGGTCCCGATCGATCGGCTTGCTCTCTGGAGGCGTCCTTTTTTTACGTAACTTTCCCGATTGATCGAGCTCCACCTCGATCGATTGAACTCCTCATGGCCCTTCTCCTTGAAATGGCAAGTAATTTTGAGACATTTTCTGAACAATATAATTTACCAATTATACCATATAAATATAATTATTTAAGATTTAGTTACACATTGTGCATTGCACGGGAAAACTCTTGTAGTTAATAATTGGGAAGTTAAAATGACAATAAAGCAAAATATAAAATATGAATACTTTAGGTGTAACTATTGATCATTTTTAATAAATCATTATTAAGAACACCATATTTTACCATATTATTAATACGTATACTTTATTCCTTTTTAAATAAAAAAATACGAATACATGTTTAATACCTATAGCTTGCACGTTTTTTACTCACAAAGTGTTCAACAATGAAATTGAGCTTTACCTAATTTTGGCTTTGTTTAATCGTTTTATATTGATATCTATCAGATGTAATTTAGAGATTCACATTTTTTTTTCTTTTCTTTTTTCTTTTTACTATTGATAAGATAGTCTTCGTCAACCATTTTGTTAATAAAATTTTGATGAATATAAAAGTGGTAACCACCAAAATCGGGCCCAAGGGTCATTACCGTCCCCTCTACCTAGCCCAGGGGCCATTATCGTCCCCTCTCCAGACAGCTCCCAGGCAGTACCGGGCCCAGGGGTCATTACCGTCCCCTCTGCCGGGCCCAGGGGTCATTGCCGTCCCCTCTCCTGACCGCTCCCAGGCGGTACTGGGCCTAGGGGTCATTACTGTCCCCTCTGCCGAGCCCAAGGGTCATTGCCGTCCCCTCTCTTGTCTGCTCCAGAGCAGTATCACATGTAGGAGACGCCACCCCTATCACCAATGGCATCCAGGCGGTACACCCTCAAGTACTACATGAACACGCCTGTATCCACTATAAATAGGGGGAGGGTCCCCACAGAGAAGGCAAGGAACTTGAGCCTAGTTCTACCCTCAAGAACCCAACCAAAAAATCCAAAACAATTGGCGCCGTCTGTGGGAAGGGCATTCAAAACCTTTCCCATGTCAAGCACTAGTCACTCCACCACCAATAGGGGGTATCCTAACCCCAATTATGTAACTCAGGAACAATTCGAGCAGCTCCAACAGCAAGTACGCCAACTTTTTCCACACACCCACCAATGACACAGAATATATTCCAGAACTTGACCGGTTTACTACTGCATCCCGGCGTTCCCGGACTCAAAGTGTAAGTGGAGCCACCGCTTCTACGGCGAGCACTTATCAACACCACACAAAGAGGGATTCCAGGAAGGTCCCCAAATCGGCCGTATCTTACACCGTGCCAGGAACTCACTCGCCGTTCACATCTTGAATTCTATCGGCTCCGGTGAGGAAGGTAAAAATCCCGAACATTGATTTGTTTGATGGAACTCAAGACCCAGAAGATCATTTGGCCGGATTTATGGCACGAATGTATTTACAAGATGTGGGGGAAGACATTTGGTGTAAGTGTTTTCCTGCTATCTTAAAGGCGGTTGCGCTGAATTGGTTCGCCTCCCTTCCAAATTTGTCTGTGGATAGTTTTACGGAGCTTTCCGAGAGGTTCGCTCGGCACTTTGTTAGCAATAAGCGAAGAAGCAAGACAGCGGCACATCTTCTCAAATTACAGCAGGACGATGTCGAACACCTAAGGAGTTATGTGAAACGATTCACTCGAGCCATGATTGATGTCGCCACCTTGTCTGATGAAACGGCTATCACCGCCTTTATCAATGGATTACAGAACTGCAATTTTAAATTCGCACTGGCAAAGGGGCCGCCCTCGACCATTGACGAGCTATGGCAGAAAGCCAACAAGTACATCCTAGCAGAAGATGTCATGCAAGTAACACCAAGGACCGAAGTGGCTCAGGCATCTTTAGGGTCAAAGGATAACCCCAGGCCGCCCCGAGGTAACGTCCGGCCGGCTAGAAGGCCTGCACCCGTTTTTAGAGCTCAAAACCGACAGCCCGTGCCCCGTCCACT
The DNA here is from genome assembly GCA_018398585.1 of Simmondsia chinensis. Classification (NCBI taxonomy): domain Eukaryota; kingdom Viridiplantae; phylum Streptophyta; class Magnoliopsida; order Caryophyllales; family Simmondsiaceae; genus Simmondsia; species Simmondsia chinensis. The sequence goes on from JAGTTD010000022.1 coordinate 12,116,112, forward strand.
TTTGGAGGTAAAAACGAAGGGGCCACCCAAAAATCGAGACTCCGCTCCATCTGAGGACGGCAAAACAATGTGGTGTTCGTTCCATCAGGTCTCTACCCATGACACGGCAAACTACCGGGCCTTGGACTTTCGCCTCAAGGAAGCCGAGGGTACCGGTCAGTGGGAAGAATACGCAACGTTAAAGAGAATGAAGATAGGGAAAGCTCAAGCTACTGAGGATGGCGGTAAAGGTCCTGGAAATATGATAGCCAAGGTCATCGCTACAATTACCCCAAGGCATGCTCCCCCCTCATCAAAGGAGGGAGCAAAGGTCACAAAGGGAGAAATAGAAGAGGCCTGGAATGCGCCCAGGTGCATTAGCTTCACTAAAGAGGATGCCCAAGGACTAGATGCACGACAAGAGGGCCCTCTTGTCGTCACTGCTGACATCTGCAGATACACGGTATGTAGAATATTGATCGAATAAAGTAGTTTCGGGGATATTTTGTTTTTAGAGTGTTACAACAAAATGGGAATACCGGTTAGTGCTCTCGTACTAGCACCATACCCCGTCGTGGGATTCACAAGAGCACCCATTCTGCCGCAGGGTAAAATAACACTGTCCACAATTTTCCGAAATAAAAAAGAGCAACGAACGGTTAAGATAGAGTTCCTCGTTATAAACGCTCCTTCTTCCTGCAGCGCGATCTTGGGAAGACCCTCCCTAAACCGTTTAAAGGCTGTAGTGTCTACGTATCATCTAGTAATGAAGTTTGAAGCGGATACCGGGGACATCATGACGATACGGGGAAGGTATGGCGCATTTTCGGAATATTATCATACTTTCTCTAATCTAGCTATAATGGCAGCCGAACTCCTTAAGCTAGGTTCGCCTTCGAGGTCGCGTCCTTCTCCTCCACCCTTGGAAAAATATGCGTTGGAGCCTGGATGTTACACTTATCTGGGCACCTCGCTCCCTCGGCATCTACATGAGGAGATTGGCGAACTTCTGAGGCAATACCGAGACATTTTCGCATTTGTCATGAAAGAAATGCTGGGGATACCGCCTGAAGTGATCACTCACCAGCTTAACATCCGAGACAACAAGGCGCCCGTTAAACAGCAAAGGCGCAGCATTTGCACAGAACGTAACGAAATCATCAGAGCCGAGGTTCAAAAACTATCCCAGGCAGGGTTTATATGAGAAGTGTTATACCCCGAATGGTTAGCTAACGCGGTGTTGGTAAAAAATTCCAACAGAAACTGGAGGATGTGTGTGGAGTTCACGGATCTTAACGAAGCCTTCCCAAAGGACTCTTATCCTCTGGCTAAAATAGATAGGCTGGTAGATTCGACGGCAGGCTGTAAGCTATTTAGTTTCATGGATGCCTTTTCGGGGTACCACCAGATTCAAATGCATTCGGCCGACGAAGAAAAAATGGCCTTCATCACAGCTGAAGGTACATACTGCTACAAGGTAATGCCGTTTGGGCTTAAAAATGCGGGAGCCACCTATTAACGGCTGGTCAACAAAGTCTTTGCACCACAAATTGGGCGCAACATGGAGGTCTATGTGGACGACATGATAGTTAAGTCAAAACGTAAGCTGGAACATGTTTTGATCTAAAAGAAGCTTTGGAAGCACTTCGGAAATATTGCATGAAGTTGAACCCAGAGAAATGTTCGTTTGCCATACCGGACGGCAAATTCCTGGGCTTCATTGTAAGTTCTCGAGGGATCGAAGCAAACCCCAACAAGGTGCAGGCCATACTTGACCTGAGGCCTCCCCGCTGCCCTAAGGATGTGCAAAAATTGGCCGGCTGCATGGCTTCGCTCAACCGATTCATTAGCCGTGCTGCTGAAAAGGCTTTGCCATTTTTTAAGGTGCTGCGAGGGAAACAGCCTTTTCTCTGGAATGAAGAATGCACATGCGCTTTTGATCAATTTACCCAACATTTGGCGCGTCGCCCTGTGATTACCTCTCCCGAAACAAATGAGAAGCTAGGTCTCTACCTAGCCATTTCAGAAAGCGCCACAAGCACAGTCTTGATAGCTAACCGACAGGGACAACAGCTCCCGGTATACTTCGTAAGCCAAACTCTCAAAGATCAGAAAAAAAGATATCCTACCATTGAAAAAACCGCTCTGGCCCTAATCACCGCGGCACGTAAGCTGAGACCTTATTTTCAGTCTCACGATATCACTGTGCTCACTAACCTCCCGCTCATGAAGTTACTCTCAAAGTTGGATTGTTCAGGGCGAATGCTCAAGTGGGCGGTTGAGCTCTCTGAGTACGATATACGTTATCAATCGTGACGAGCTATTAAGGCTCAAGCTTTGGCCGACTTCTTAGTGGAATGTGACTTTAGAGTTGAAGTGCCCGAACTAACAGAAACCCTTGAAGAGATGTCTTTCTGGAAGGTATTTGTTAATGGATGTGCAAATTCAGAAGGCCGTGGTGCCAGCATAGTACTGATTAACACAGAGGGAGAGCGTGCGGAATATGCGGTAAGGCTGCACTTTGAAGCAACTCACAATGAAACCGAGTACGAAGCGTTATTGCTCGGTATGGATTTTGCTAGGGCTACAGCTTATAGTGATTCAGAATTGGTGGTAAACTAAGTTACAGGAAGGTACGGAGTAAAAGAATCTCCCCTGTCCCGGTACTGGGAATTGGTTCGAGCCAAGGTCCCTGAATTTCAAGGCTTCAATATACAGGGCATTTCCCGGGAGGGCAATCAACGTGCGGATGAGCTAAGCCGCCTAGCTAGTACTAGAAGTACAATGAAGAGTCTGAATGGGCATATTCATACACATGAGTCCAACGTTAAATATGTGGATAGGACGGCAGCCACTGGTGTAATGCAAGTACAACTTGAGGATGGGTGGATGCGTCCAATTTTGGACTTCATCCTTCATGGTAAGGAACCCACGGACAAAGCTGAAACACGAAGGCTGAGAAGGCGTGCAGTACGTTTTACAATAATTGATCAACAGCTGTACAAAAAGTCGTTCACAGATCCCTTGTTAAAATGTCTAACGCAAGAAGAAGGGGATTACATCCTGAGGGAAATTCATGAAGGAATATGTGGAGTTCACATTAGAAAGCGAGCCCTAGCTGGGATGGAGCTAAGAGCAGGATACTTTTGGCCAACTATGAGGAAGGATGCTGGCACCCTTGTGCGAAAGTATGATAAATGCCAGAGATTTGCACCGCACGTCCATGCTCCAGCCGCGCCGCTACAACCCATTGTAGATCCTATACCCTTCGACCAATGGGGAATGGACATCCTGGGTCCTTTCCCCTTAGCCAGTGGACAGAGGAAATTCTTGATAGTAGCCATAGATTATTTTAGTAAGTGGGTAGAGGTCGAGGTGGTAGCTCGGATTACAGATAATGCGACCTGGTAGTTTCTGTGGAAGAACGTCATTACACGCTTTGGAATCCCCAGGGCCATTATCACTGATAACGGGACGCAGTTCGACTCGCCACGGATATTGCTCTTCATTTCACATCCATTGCCCATCCTCAGAGCAACGGACAAGCCGAGGCAGAAAATAAGCAAATAGTCAATGGACTTCGAAGGAGGCTAGACGAAGCTAAGGGAAGATGGGTGGAAGAGTTTCCTAGCGTACTATGGGCCCACCGCATGATTTACCGCGTGGCTCTCGGAGAAACCCCATTCATGCTGACTTATGGTACAGAGGCGGTAATTCCGGTGGAAGTGGGAGAGCCTAATTATCGCATACAGCACTATGATTACCTACGCAATGAAGACCAACGGAGGTACGCTCTGGACTTGGTGGATGAAGTCAGAGAGGATGCCCTTCTTCGTATAGTAGCTCAAAAGCAACAAATATCTCAGTATTACAATAAATGCTTGAGGACAAGAAGCTTGGAGGTGGGGGACCTAGCCTTACGACGAGCAAATACCGTGGCCCAAGGGATAGGTGCCGGCAAGGTAGCAGCAAATTGGGAAGGGCCCTACCGTGTGACCCAGAAGTTAGGGGAAGGAAGTTACAAGTTAGAGCACATGGACGGTTCTCTAGTACCTCGAGTCTGGAATATCAAGCATCTCAAAAATTATTACGTATAGCACGGTAAGCTGTGGGAAACTTATGTAAGATATTAGAGCTCGGTAGACACCGTGCGGGTTGTATCTCAGAAAGAATGGGGCGGCACCCCATGTGCATAAATAAAGTGTATGTTCTTAAAAATTACTCCATCATAACCCGCTCCAAGGTATGATAAATTGAGGTTACTAAAGGCACAATTCAAGGAAAAATAACGAGACACAATACACCGCATATGATCAATAATTATAATAGTACACATATCCGGTAGGGGGTCAGAGGAACTTCTGCCTCTGGATATAATATGTACAAATATACATATAGTCAAAAGTGGGGGTTACAACAAAAAGGGGAGCCCCCTCACATTCTCTTTACAACTACCAAAAAAAAAAAAGGGAAGAAAGAACAAAAGCTAAACTTAGAAGAGTCTAGGCCTAGCCGCCACCAGCACCTTCTCGGGAGCGAATAATATCTTGGCGAAGTTGATCTGCGACTTGTTGAAGAGATTCATGGTTGAGTTGAGGATGGCTGTGGGCTAAGCGACGAGCAAACGCTGAAAGGCTCGAGGCAAAACCCTCCCAATAAAAGGTGCTCGTTGATGTGTGAAATTCAGGGCTTTCCCTAAATCATGAAATTGCCTCCGCAGCCTTTGCCTGGGCATGTTGAGCCTCGTGAAGAAGCGTCTCCAATCTAGCCTGTTGAGTGGATAGTTCCTCCTGCAGCCTTTGAGCACTTTCCCTTAATCCCTGGGCTTCAATCGCCATCGCTTCTTTTTCCTCCCTCAACTCTCGAACATCATCCCTTAACCCCTGAGATTCAACTACCAGCACCTCTCTCTCCCTCTCTATTCTAAGTATGGTCCTAGCCTGCTCTTCCTTTTCTCCTTCTGCTCTTTGTGCCGCCTCAACCGCTTTTCTATTCTCCTCCCGCAACCGGGTCAGCTCCTGCGTGGCGGCTTCCTGCTCACGAAACCATCCTAAAGCCATAGCAGCAGACAAGGAGCTAACCTGAAATAGGAAGTACCGGTGCCTGTAGTTAATGTGATAATAAATCAAAGGTATAACAAGTGATTTTGCCTTAGCAACGCAAGTAGCTACCGTGTCGCTGGTCATGACTTACGGATCTTCGGAAGAAAGAACGGTCAAGGTACGCTGGATTACGCTAACGCCTTGACGACGGGAATGGTAGGGCGAACCCTCAGGCTGTGTACCTTTATCAACAAAAGCTCGCTCTTCCCTAGGTACCTCACTTTGAAGCTCAGGAGAAATGCCAGCAAAGTCCTCAGGAGAGGTTAAGTCTATGTGAAAGGAGGGAAGAAGGTTGTCATCTATTTGTATGTCAGGCCTAACATCTACTACCTCCTCTTGGGGCAACCCTGGCATTGAAATTGAGGCCCTGAAGGGGGACTCCCTTCTTGGAGATACCGGGGCGGGCGTTACTGTATCTACTAAGGACGGCTCCAGCGCCACTGTCGGCACTTCTGAAGGTCTTCCTTCTTCTTCTCCCTTTTCCGGCTGAAGGTCTACCTCTGCTTCTTCTCCCGGAGCATGGACCAGACCACTCGCCGGTATGGCAAGAGTTGGCGTGGGTTCATCCACAGTCATTTCAGACAAAGGGGTGGGAACGGCGGACGTAGTACCGGACCTCTCTTCCACAGAAGGTTCCACTGCCGTTGCATCCCTAGGTTGAGACGTAGTTGATGTCACGCTCTCCCCTAGAGGGGGCGTGGAAGCATGTGCTTCCTGACCATTTGGAGCTGGGGGAAACCCCCCAACAGCCGGGGAAGCCTGGACTATGGGTATTTCAGGAATGTTCTCTTGCAAAGTGGGCGCCTCCGAACCACCACCTGACGCAGGAATCTTTCCCTGTGGCTTCTTAGATCGCGAAACCTTCTTGGGAGGCTCTCCCTCTCCCTCGGCAACCGTCCTCTTGCCTCTCCGGATGGTTTTTCTACCTCCACCCTCACCCCTTTGTCCCTTTTTCCTCTGCTCCTCACGGTAGGAATCAGTGAGCGCCACAATGTCCACATCGGCTTCTGGTCTTGAAAAGAAATAAATAAGCAGCCAGGATAAAATTACGAAGGTATGGTGTAAACCAAAAAGAAAACTTTCCTATCCTCAGAGAGTTACTCACCCCTAACCGGCCGGGCGCATAAACCTGCCCTGATCAAAACTTTCTCTTGGCACAACACCTCTTTGGTAGCTAGGTATCGTGAGCCCAAATCCCTCTTAAAGTATCGAACTACCTCCTTGTCTAAGTTAGATAACTCGTCCACTGAGGGGACGCTACACTTATGTAACGAGGTCCAGTAGTGGGGAATACCGAGAGAATAGGGAGGCTTTATCCAGACAAACCTGTTCTGCCAAAAGTTCACCTTAGAAGGGTTGTGCTCTACAAACCTAATTCCACTCTTCCCCTCAAAGGTAACAACGCCCTTAATCTGCTTGGCTCTAAATAAAAAATCAAAGCTATGAGTAGAGGGAATTACTCCAGTCACAAAGCAAGTGAGAAGGAAACCATAAATATTACGGAAGCCGTTAGGGGTAATTTGGCTGGGACATACAGAATATTGTCTAAAAACCCACTATAGGATAGGCGGCAAGGGAAATCGAAAGCCGGCATCCAAAGAGTCCACGCTAACAGAAAAGTATTATGGGGAACGAGGGTATAAAATATTATCGCCATCCCTAGGACCATCGACTTCATAATCGTTTGGGAAAAAATATCTTTCGCGGAATTTTTTCATCCCCTCTGCCGTGGCTAAAGAGGATACAAGGGCTCCTAGGGGAAGAGCTGCGACAGTGTGAGGATATTGAGCACGAACGACCATTTCCTCAGGAGACATTGGAGATGAGGGAGCCAATTGAGATAACGGCTCCACCATCATTCCCTCATCAGAAGATGCTCCTCCAGCACGTTCTAGACATCCACTGCCCTTCTGCACACGTTTTGGAGCCATTTAACTAGTTCAAAAAAGAAAGGAGTCAAAATAACAAAAAAGGGTTAGAAAGGGATCTTACCCAGATAAAGAGTAGAGGTCCCACCAAAGTTTCCCGTTGATAGGGCGGGGGCGTTAGTGTCAGAACTCAATAGCTCACTCTCAAGACCAGGCCAACATATAGAAGGAGAAATTTCTTGGTCAAAAAACACCCCCGCCTCCACAGGACTAATTGCAGGACAGCCAGCAAGTAACGTGTTAAGGTCATTTATGAGCTGAGGGTCTAGCTCGATGCTTTCGTTAAGCCCTTCCATGGGGATGTCAAGCTCCGCCATGGGAACCTTGGATTCCACCATGGAAGCCCCAACGAGGAAATAGTACCTTTCAAAAGAGCGGAGACAAAAAAATAAAAAGGGGGGAAAAACTCAGAAAATAGTTTGAAAGCAGTAGGAAAATGAGCAAGTACCTTTGAATCGTAACGAAAACAAGTCGAAAAGAGGAACGTAGGAGGAGTAGGAGGAGAAACACATAAGCGAGCGTGGAAATTGCAGATGAAAAATGAGGAACTAAAGAAATTAGGGCTTTTCAAGGGTTTTATACGTAAAAGGGGACAAAAGAGCTAGAGGAAAGAGAAAGCAACACGTGGCACAGATCCTCGAGTTTCGTAAATGCAGACTAACATTATGTGGGAGGCTGTTAACCTTCACCTAATGTGAAGGTCCGCAGGCGGTTAGCTTTCGCCTAACGCGAATGGGGGCTCGGTATTTCTTGCTCAGGTTGGAGAAAGGGAGCAAGAAATTGTTTGGCGGTTAACCTTCACCTAACGTGGAGGTCCGCAGGCGGTTGGCTTTCACCTAATGCGAAAGCCCACGGTATTTGAAGTTCCCTTAACAATGGGGGCTTGGTATTTCTTGCTTAGGTTGGAGAAAGGGAGCAAGAAATTGCTTGGCGGTTAACCTTCACCTAACGTGGAGGTCCGCAGGCGGTTGTCTTTCACCTAACGTGAAAGCTCATGGTTTTATAAGTCCCTTTAACAATGAGGGCTTGGTACGGCATGCTCTAGTTTAACAAGGGAGCAGGAAGTGATGAGGCGGTTAACCTTCACCTAACACGAAAGCCCACGGTATTATAAGTCCCCTTAACAATGGGGGCTCGGTATTTCTTGCTCAGGTTGGAGAAAGGGAGCAAGAAATTGCTTGGCGGTTAACCTTCACCTAACGTGAAGGCCCGCTGGCGGTTCGCTTTCGACTAACACGAAAGTCTGCAGTGTTATGAGTTCCTTTAACAATGGGGGCTCGGTACTGCATGCTCCGGTTTAAAAAGGGAGCAGGAAGTGATAAGGCGGATAACCTTCACCTAACGTGAAGGCCCGCTGGCGGTTAGCTTTAGCCTAACGCGAAAGTTTGCAGTGTGATGAGTTCCTTTAACAATGAGGGCTCAGTATTGCATGCTCTGGTTTAAAAAGGGAACAGGAAGTGATGCGGCGGTTAACCTTAGCCTAACATGAAGGCCCGCTAGCGGTTAGCTTTCGCCTAATGTGAAAGTCTGCAGTGTTATGAGTTCCTTTAATAATGGGGCTCAATACGGCATGCTCCGATTTAAGAAGGGAGCAGGACGTGATGAGGCGGTTAACCATCGCCTAACGTGAAGGCCCGCTGGCGGTTAGCTTTTGCCTAACGTGAAAGCCTGCGGTATTATGAGTCCCTTTATTAACAAGGGGGACTCGGTATTGTTTGCTCCGGATTACAAAAGGGAGCAGAAAGTTGTTTGGCGATTAACCTTCACCTAACGTGAAGGTCCGCAGGCGGTTAGCTTTCGCCTAATGCGAAAGCCCACCGTATTATGAGTCCCTTTAACAATGGGGGCTCAGTATTTCTTGCTCAGGTGGGAGAAAGGGAGCAAGAAATTGTTTGGCGGTTAACCTTCACCTAACGTGGAGGTCCGCAGGCAATTGGCTTTCACCTAACGCGGAAGCCCACGGTATTATAAGTCCCCTTAACAATGGGGGCTCGGTATTTCTTGCTCAGGTTGGAGAAAGGGAACAAGAAATTGCTTGGCGGTTAACCTTCACCTAACGTGGAGGTCCGCAGACAGTTGGCTTTCACCTAACATGAAAGCCCACGGTTTTATAAGTCCCTTTAACAATGGGGGCTCAGTACTGCATGCTCCGGTTTATAAAGGGGGCAGGAAGTGATGAGGCGGTTAACTTTCACCTAACGCGAAAGCCCACGGTATTATAAGTCCCCTTAACAATGGGGGGTCGGTATTTCTTGCTCAGGTTGGAGAAAGGGAGCAAGAAATTGCTTGACTGTTTACCTTCACCTAACGTGGAGGTCCGCAAGCGGTTGGATTTCATCTAACGTGAAAGCCCACAGTTTTATAAGTCCCTTTAACAATGGGGCTCGGTACGGCATGCTCCAGTTTAAAAAGGGAGCAGGAAGTGATGAGGCGGTTAACCTTCACCTAACGTGAAGGTCCGCTGGCGGTTAGCTTTCGCCTAACGCGAAAGTCTGCAGTGTTATGAGTTCCTTTAACAATGGGGGCTCGGTATTGCATGCTCTGGTTTAAAAAGGGAGCAGGAAGTGATGAGGCGGATAACCTTCACCTAACGTGAAGGCCGCTGGCGGTTAGCTTTTTCCTAACGCGAAAGTCTGTAGTGTTATGAGTTTCTTTAACAATGAGGGCTTGGTACTGCATGCTTTGGTTTAAAAAGGGAACAGGAAGTGATGCGGCGGTTAACCTTCGCCTAACGGGAAGGCCCGGGGCGGTTGTTTGTGTCCCATTTAACATCGGGCACCAGTTTGAGAGCCCGCGGTTGTGTGCCCCATCTAACACCAGGGCGGTTGTTTGTGTCCCACCTAACATCAGGACGGGCAGTAAACTCTCACAAATATAAGAATTCACACTAAGGAGATAGAAACATTCCGTGATAACTTACCCTATCTTCAAACGCGCACACACACACGACGCAGGTCAAGGTTTAAAATACACAAAACGGCAGTGTCCATACATAATTACAGCAAAAGTTCGGTACATTTAATACCCAGTATTGAAACTACATCGCCAAAAGGAGCATACAACAAAAGTTTAAAATACCTTCCTACCCCTAAAGTAGTCTACTCAAACACAACAAAAGGTGTCATGGGATCATTTCCATAACGGAACAAAGAGCCACAATATGGAAACAACTGAGTATGGAATTCTCCTTGATAATGTCCTAAGAAAAGTATGCGACCACGAAGGTCACCATGGAGAGCGCATCGAAACACCTGATTATGTCCCGTAAACGTTAGATATTCCTTTGACATTGTAAAACTTGTAATAGCCGGATCCCATCTATCGCCAGACCACGGTAGCCAAACAAATAACCGATCCCGTCTCACCCAAGAAGAGGGATCCTCCACGTCAGTTAAAGTCCAAATAGTAAATACTGGACTCCGAAGCGTGATTAAGCACAGCGAAGGTGGGCTTGTTAGCACATCCCACCACTTTGAGATTTTCGCTTCCCGGCAAGCTAATAGGTTGTCCCAAATTACATCTGGAAGAATCCTATTACGTGAAACTCCTGTCTCAGTATTCCAATGAACCATATAGGGACGGTTACTAGTACCGTCCACGTAGTAACCCCAGTCGAAGGAAATAGTTCGAGGGCCCATGTTAAGACTTCCCCAAAGACTCCAGTTACCTTGCCAAAAGTACACTTGATAATCATTGGGCCAAAAGCCATAACAAGGGTAGGAAAAATCCATTACCATAAGGAAAAGATAAAAACCAAACTGAAGAGCAGTGTCAAACTGAAGAGCAGTGTCAAAGCATCCAAACACTAAATTCAATGGAACATCTAGACAACTCATTAAAATGTCTTCAGGCAGCAATATCGGCTGACGCACGCCCAGAGCTGGATTGCAGACAAATAACTTTGAGAGATTATAGTCTCGATATAATATCAAACCACCTTGAACACTGACAACTCTAATATTATCAGTCAATATCTCAATTATCTCTGGTGGCATGACTGGCAAGAAATCCCCAGTAGATGAAAACACCCCTAGGTTATCACGTGAAAATTCACTTTCTGGCTGCAACAAAAATCCATCAGCACCACGGTTGAGCGCATGAAAAGATTGCTTTTGGACAAAATCATAATCTGAGAGCAAACCATAAAACTAAGAAGATGCACAAGAAATTCTTAAAAGAGACTTGGCTAGGAGCCAAGATAGCATTTCACGAGCAACATCTTCCATGACCAAAACCTCAAACATTGACAAAGAAGTTAGAAAGCAAAAAGTACAAAGGTGGTAAGGTTATGGGGGCGGGGGGGTATTTATTCTCTTTGAGGCCAAAGAAACTTTGACCTCAAATCGGGGGGCTAACTGATGAATATAAAAATGGTAACCACCGAAACCATGCCCAGGGGCCATTACCGTCCCCTCTACCGGGCCCAGGGGTCATCACCGTCCCCTCTCCTGACCGCTCCTAGGCGGTACCAGGCCCAGGGATCATTACTGGCCCCTTTCCTGTCAGCACCAGAGCGGTATCACATCTGGGAGACGCCACCCCTATCACCAATGGCATCCAGGCGGTGCACCCTCAAGTACTACATGAACACGCCTGTATCCACTATAAATAGGGGGAGGGTCCCCACAGAGAAGGTAAGGAACTTGAGCCCAGTTCTACCCTCAAGAACCCAATCCAAAAATCCCAAAACAAATTTGTATGTTGACAAATAGCCCAATATCAAGCCATTAAACAATAGAGTTATTTGTTTGTGTGATGCTTAATGTTTGATCAAATAAATTTTTATATTGAGTCCAAATGGGCCGACCCAGGACCAGCCTTGTTATGCTTAAGCTCAACTTGGGCATTAATGGAGTAGTATGATACTTTTATTCCATATGGGGTTTTAGTATTTTCAAAACTTGTGACCCAATATGAGCAAAATGTTGTTGCTGGATATAATTAAAGGGTGGAGTTGACCCGTGATTACCTGTCCGTTAACTACTCGACAAACTTGACCCGTTAGATTAATATGTCAAATAAACCCAAGTTTACTTTACACAGGTTTTGTTTTTGGGCTTTGACCAAGGCTACCCACCCTTTGACCAATAGTACAAAACAAGTCTAACTTGTGTAATTAACATGATTCATACTCATTCAGATTTACATATTGTTAGGAATATGCCTCAAAATATGTAATTTAGTTGTAAGTCTCGCCGTGAGCAAGCCGATTGATCGGGGGAATGTCTGATCGATCGGGTGCAGCGCTGGAGTAGCAGAGGGGGAGCCGATCGATCGGGAGACCAAATACGTGTGACCTAATTCGCTCAGTATAAATAGACCCTCAGGGCTTTTGTTTTAGGTATCCAATCAAAGCGAGCCGCCGTCATCATTGATTTGAGAGCGTTACGAGAGTTTAGAGGGAGTGATTCAATAATTCTCCATAGATCTCATTCAGAGGAAGTGCCGTTGTAATTCTTCCATTATTCATACTCAATAAGGAATCTCCATCTCTGCCCGTGGTTTTTTCCTTCCCGATTGAAGAAGGGTTTTCCACGTAAATCTTTGTGTTCTTTGTTTGCTCTGTTTTACCTCTTTTGTTTACTTCTCTTGTGTGAGTTATAGTATTTGAATCGAATCCAGTTATGGAGTGTTAAGTTAAGCATTAAGGAGGTATTAATTTCCTAACAAATTGATATTTGAGTATATCAAGTTTGTTCAAGTTTTTTCCTCACAAATTAGTATTATATTATATCAGATTTGTCCAGATTTCTCAACACATATTCTTACTTGTGCCATAATATCTTAAAATTTTCTACTTTTTCTTGCAAATATCTGTAAAATTTGCGTGCATTTAACTTCAAAAATAATTGCATGAGCTAAAAGAAGTTTTGACTCTAATCTAGCCAACCCAAGTTTGATTTGTGACTTGAATTTACTCGACTCATCCTTAAGACTATATAACGCGTTGAGTCAAGTAGGGAACTGATGCAGCAAGTAATACCTCACTTGGCAAGTAAGGTGTTGGTGGGCCCGGGTTGGCGGCAAGGTTTGGACGCGGCAATTGAAGTTCAAGGAGAGAAATTCACTGTTGACCTTATAGTACTTGAATTGAGAGGAAGTGACATAGTTCTGGGGGTGGATTGGCTAATGGTTCCGCAGTGGCTTGCTCATTTGTGACTATAGCTTTGAACAAATGACCAACCACTGTGCCCACCTTCTTCTTGAAGAGCTTCGCGAGTCCTTTCTCTGAAAGCGATTGCAAGGAAGCTTGTATGGAAATGCTTTGCAATTGTACTTCCATTTCGCCCTTGTGGCAAGAGACATTCACTTCCATTTGACTTCCCCGCCCTTGAGTTCTCTTGCCACAAGGGCGGAACGGAAGTACAATTGCTAGGCATTCCCAGACAAGCACCCTTGCAATTGCTTTCAGAGAAAGGACTTGTGAAGCTCCTTAAGAAGAAGGTGGGCACGGTGGCTGGTCTTTTGTTCAAAGCTACAATCACAAAGGAGCAAGCCATTGCGAAACCATTAGTGATTTTGAAGCATTGGACGACAAAGCGCAACAATAAACGAGTGCATCAAGTTCTAATTCAGTGGGCAAATTGGTCAAAGGATGAAGCCACTTGGGAGGAGTGGTCCTTCATTGAAGTACAATTTCCAGATTTAGTCCTTGAGGACAAGGATTTTTGAAGGGGAGGATAATGTCATGAATCTGACTATGACATAGGCTTGGTTCACTAACGCAAGCAGGGTTGCTGCATTATCGCTAGCAGTAAGTGTCGTATAAGGTCACGGGTGATGCGTTGTGTCATGTGTCATGGCCAATATCACAAGCATGGTTGTCACAAGAGCTAGTGTTGTGCACACTGTAAGTGAGCATAGGTCATTGGTGAGTCATGTGTAGGCGCATGTGGGTGATTCAACTCTTGTACTCCTCTTGTACTCATCATATATTCACAATTAGTGAAATTCTCATACTTTCTCATCTCTACTCTCTCTAATTCTCTTGCCCCAAATTCTCTATTTCCCTCTCTTACCTCAACTCTAATTCACTTCCCTTCTTGTCAAGACCCTAGTTTCGTGACATGAACCCATCACAATTTATATGGCCATAAGAAAAGGTTGAGAGTATTTTTGCAATTTGCTTAATTCACATCTTATACGGCCACAAGGAATTAGAGGAGCGATCATCTGCGTGGTGGTAGTGGAAATTCAAACTTGTTAGAAGCTTCTCATCAACTCAGTTTTAACATGAACAATTGCAATGACCAATTGTGTGGCGAAAAGTAGAGGAATTCAAATCGAAAAGAGAATAATCAAAATAATGGTAAGCCCACCATTGTTGATCAATTGGAAGAGTGTTCCACATCAGATTTGCTGTAAAGGTCTCAGTAGGCGTGGCCAACGGGCCAGGCCGGTGGACCAGCCCGAGCCCGGTATACCACGGGCCGGGCCACGGCCCAAAAATAAATGGCTGATGGGCCCGGCCCGGCCTGCACGGGTCGGGCCCGGACATGTATAGCCGTTGCCCCAACGGCTCATAATTTAAAAAAAAAAATTTATATATTTTTTTTCTATAAATAGTTAATCCTCCCTAACCCATTTCCTCACCAAATCTTCAATCCTCTCTTCTCTCTCTATACATTCATCATCTCCCATCTTATTCAACTTTGCTAATTGCAAAATTGTGCTCTAAAGTTCGAAGTTCGTAAAGTATTTGGCTAAAGTTCGAATTTCATTGTTCTCTCGTTTCGGTAATTTTAGTATCGCAACTTTATTTGGTTCGCATCTTTAGTTATTTAATTTACATTACTACTTGCATTTTATAAATACTAATCACTTATACTAATATGGCACACAACTCTTTATCATCCTCTGGAGCCGGTCGTGCTACTTCTAGCTCTTCTCGGCCACCCAGAATCCCTAAAAGGAGTAGAATTGTCATACTTAATACGAAAGAACGAGCTTTTATACAACAAGACCCATCACCCCCATACACTGATGATAGCATAGATTATGACTTTTCACAACAACAAGATTATCATGAGTCGGGTGGTGGGGTTGGAGACTCACAAACTGATGCGGAACCCACACCCACCACCGAAGCCCAGCCTGAAAGTAGTACCTCTACTAGTAGGCGTACAACTAGCGGGGTATGGAATCACTTTACCCTTAATAGGACAACTAATAAAGTAACTTGTAAATTATGTGACCCACCTAGAAATTTTAGCCATCAACCTGGCAGTGGGACAGGCACATTAAACAGACATATACTTAGGTGCTACCCCGACCAATACCCAGATAAGAGCCAACAACGTCTAGTACAGCAAGTGACCGGTGCACTTGCTAATTTTAGGTTCTCTCAAGGGGGCAACCGAAAGGGGTTAGCTAAATATATAATTTTGGGTGAAAGGCCTTTCAATGCCGGCGAAAACCTATATTTCGTCGACTACCTCCAACAAAATGTGAACCCCGCCATTGTGAGGATTTCTCGGAACACCGTAAAGCGGGATGCTTTTACGTTGTACCACAATATGAAAGCTGGGGTCTTGCATGGCCTCAAACAAGAACCTTAAGCTTGGTTCCATAGGTTTAGCACGTTCCTTTAAAGTCTGGGTTTCTACTCTAGTAAAGCCAATTCCTCCCTTTTCATCCATCGCTCGCCTAATAGCATTTTGTGCCTCCTACTGTATGTGGATGACTATCCTTACTGGTTCTGACTCCTCCTTACTTACGCGCCTCACTGCTTCCTACTGTATGTGGATGACTATCCATACTGGTTTTGACTCCTCCTTACTTACAAGCCTCACTGCTTCCCTCTCAACTCAGTTTGTCATGAAAGATCTTGGCCCGCTTCATTACTTCCTTGGCATTGAGACCAAACTAACCAGACACGGCCTTTTCTTCTCCCAACATAAGTACACCCTTGACCTTCTGGGCCAGCATGACATGCTTGAGGCCAAACTTGCACAAACTCCCTTACCAACTCGAGCACAACCATCTGTGGCCGATGGGTCTATCCTACCTGACTCGACCGAGTTCCGTAGTGCTGTCGGTGCTCTCCAGTACCTCACCATGACCCGTTCGGACATTGCATACGCCGTTAATCGTGTAACATAGTTCATGCATGCTCCCACTACTTCCCATTGGCAGATGGTTAAATGCATCCTACGATATCTTAAGCTCACGCCTGATCATGGTCTTACTATAGCTCCGGGTTCCTGCATATCTGTTATTACTTATGCTGATGCTGACTAGGGTGGCTGTCCTGACACTCGTCGCTCCACTACAAGTTTTGTGTTGCTCCTCGGTCCGAACCTTATTTCATGGCGTGCAAAGAAATAGCCTACAGTCGTTAAGTCCTCTACTGAGTCTGAGTATCAGACTGTTGCCAAGGTTGTTGCTGAATGCGATTGGATTCGATACCTCATGCATGATTTAGGTCTATGCCATTCTGGCCCGATAGTTGTGTACTGTGATAATGTCTCTGCTACCTGCCTGGCTGCCAATCCTATCTCCAATGATCGCAGCAAGCATGTGGTTGTTGACTTTCACTATGTTCGTGAGAAGGTTGCTAAGGGTGATATCTAGGTTTAATACACGCCTACTACCAAACAGGTTGCCGACCTATTCACCAAAGGGTTGGCTACTGATCCCTTCCGCTCCCATAAAGCCAATCTGCATGTTGGTGCCCCTCAGACAGATTGAGGGGGTGTATTAGGGATAATATTTATATTGATATTATACTGATTATATGCTGAGAATATTCTATATTTATTCCTTCTCCCTCTGTTATAAATATATGCCTCAGCAACTCTATTGGGCACATTCACTACCTCACATTCTCACTGTATCCAATAAATACTCATTATGTTTATAATTGTTGAAATAAAATTTTAAATTAATATTACTAAATATAGTTCAAATTATCTTAATTACCAAAAATACATATATAATAATAATAATAATAATGTATCACTTCAATGTCTAACATAACTATATAAACGAATCAATTGTGTCGAAGCAGGTTACACAGGTCAAACCCAAATTCAACCCAATTACCTAAATGAGTTAAACGGGTCAACCCAAATTCAACCTGCCTTCAAAACTCACTACCCAAACCCGCTATCTTCGTGTCGTGTTCGTGACGTGCTATCGTGTCATTTCAGATTTTGCCAGCCTTACCTCTTCATGGGGCAGAAAGAAAGAAGGGGTAGGGGAAGGAAATTATTATTATTTTTTTTCAATACTCAAAAAATCTTGGCCATAAATTTTTACTTTTTTTTTAATGTTCAACAAATATTGGTTTTCCATTACAATGGAGGTCAAGGATTCGCCCCTCTCACGCTCTCACCCTCTCATAAGAATGCCCATATATATATATATATGAGATGGTGGGAGATGAGAGGAGATAATTTAAACCATTAAATATGATGTAAATCAGTCTAAAGATTTGACCTGCAGCCTCAATATATATATGAGATGGTGGGAGATGAGATGAGATAATTTAAACCATTAAACATGATGTAAATCAGTCTAAAGATTCGACCTGCAGCATTGAACCTCGATGACGCGTGGTGGGAAAGGACAGGATTCCTTAAACCTGTTGATCATACCCAACGAAGCCGGACTAGGAGGAGTTGGCTAAAACTCGTTGATTCTGCGAATCCCCGAGCAATGGATTAAAGAGGAGCAATATAATTTTTATTAAACTCTTACAAAAAAAAAAAACTATAAAGATCAACTCAAAACTTAAACTCATCAAAATAAGTCAATTAATCAAAAGTTTTCTAAAATAAACCACTAATGGCCTATTTATAGGCAACTAACAAAGACTAATTCTTATATAATTCAAAAATTCAAACTAAACCTAGTATAACTCAAAAATTCTAATTAATTCTGCCACTGGGTGCATGCTTAAGCGACCCAAATCTCCTTTTTCTCAGCTCTAATGCAATTCCAACGAATATGGGGCCTCGTTTCCTTCTTTTCTCGTCCTGATCGGGTTAGTTTCATCCTCATTTGCATCAAAGTCAAAATCAATTTTAATGATTTAAGTCTAATATTTTATGTTCTCTCATCTCATCTTTCACTTTCTCATTTGAGTCATATGCTTTATATCTATATATTTCTATGCTGTGGTGGGACTTGGGAAGAAAAGGATCTGCCTTTCTCTCTCTATGAGTTTGCTTCTGATTGCATTCTCGAATCTTTTTCTTTTTCCTTATGTGTCACTCTCCTTGTCTTTCTTTTATCAAACTCTGTACTTTTCTTTTTTGGGGATCAAAATGAATGGGATGAATGCCCCCAACACTTACTTTTTCAGCGATCAAACATCTACCCCAACAATACCTTTCTCTATGCCCTAGATTTCAAACTACTTTTCTCGCATATCTATGTCTATTTGATCAGGGAAAAGTAGTCCAGCAAATATATGTTGAAGGAAATGCTTGATGTACCCATTTTGATACCTATTGAGTATCCGATAATATTATAAAAACTAATTAGTTTATACATATAATATTAAGTTAATTACTTTCATAAGCTCATTGTTAAAATTAAGAAGAGGAAATATAGAATGAGCAATCTGAATATTATAGTTGTTAGCATGTCATATCTATAATGAATAAAAAGATAAGATATAAAACAGATTACTAAAGTCTTAGAGAAAATAGAATATCTCTAATAGAGTTTTATTTGATAATATGCCCTTTCAATCTGAATGGAGGTAGACCTTAGACAAATTGGCACAAAAATACACAAGTATGGTGAAGTGTCTACTAGTTGGCCCTCAATGGGGACACACCAAACGTGAATGTCACCCTCAACCTAGTTTTTTGAAACATAGTGGAATTTGACGCCAACATACTTAGTATGATTGCGAGCGGTGGGGTTCACGCATGAAAAGGTAAGATTTTGTTGCACCGAAGGTCAATCGAGTGATGAAGAAACACGCCAATGTCATAATATAGAAGGTGGTGAACCCAATAACTCTCAATAACACACTAGGCCAAGGCTCAACGCTTTGATTTAGTGGCGGATTTGGACACGGGTTGTTGTTTCTTGGTCGTCTAGGACACAAGATTTGGCCCCAAAAAGTCAGCATAGCCAGGCGCGGAGCACCTACTTTTAACATCACAACTTGGCCAATAAAAGAGTCCATAAGCCGCCGTGGCTTTTATGTTGCAAAGGATCCACTTTACCACTTGCTAGTATGGTTTTCTTGCATAATGCATGAACAAACTCACGAGGTTAGTATCAAATGAAATATCTGATCGAGTAAAAATAAGGTATTAAAATGTACCTATCTTGCTAAGATAAGGGTCAGTGCGATTATGCCTGACCATCATGGTGAGAGAGAAAGGAAGGACGATTTATTAACCGGTTTAACATGGACTATCTCAAAACAGGTCAACAAGCCATTTGTTTAAGTGTATTGTGAAAGACAAAGGAAGATAAGGGTACGATGTGCCTCAATCTCGAGCATATAGTGTAAATCACCTAGGTCTTTGATGGAAAACTGAGAATGGAGGGGATTCATAAGGGATGTGACTAGGCATAGGGAGCCATTAGTGACAATAATATCATTGACATATAGAATAAGCAACGTGACACCCTTATGTAGTAATATACAAAAAGCAAGATATCAACAAGTAAGCAATGGAAGCCAAATTGAAGGAAGAAAGTGCTAAAAGTCTCAAAATCATGCTCTAGGTTTCTATTTAAGGACATTAATGGCCATGTGTAGGCAATACACATGATTTGGGAAGGTGGGTGAACAAATTTAAGGGGTTATTTCATATAGACCTCCTTATTTGGGAAGCCATGCAGAAAGCCAATATTAACATTTAGTTGCCCAATGGTCTTTTAAAAAGTGACGGAAAGAGAAAGGACAAGCTGTATTGTGGTGGGCTCGATATCGAGGTTGATGGTCTTGCGTTTGGGTGAACCCATGTGCCATAACCTTGTGCCATAAATTGAGCCTTATAGCTTTCCAATGATTTGTTAGACTTATGCTTAACCTTAAACTTAGAAGTGCTACGTACAGGGTTCTCCTAAGGGTCATAGGTGAAGAGGTCCCAAGTTTTGCTTTCAATATGAGTATTAAATTCATCAATCTTAGCCTCATGCCACCGTGGATCTTTAGTCGCTTGTGACTAACAAGTGGGATCTAGAATAGTGGTTAGGGCTAGTAAGGAAATCGAGTAACGATTTTTATGAACAACAACCTTGGACTAGTTTATCACGGGATGAACATCGTTAATCACTTATGAGTAACAAGTGGGATCTAGAATAGTGGCTAGGGCTAGTAAGGAAAGCGAGTAACGAGTTTTATGAATAACAACCTCAGACTAGTTGACCATGGGATGAACACTAACTGTAACAGGATCATTCGGATCAGTTGCCAATAAGGAAAATAGTTTTCCAGGGTTTTCCACCTCTGTGATTTTTAAAATTTTCTCCCACTTTTGAGCCTCGTTCTCTCCATCACTCTTCATTCCACTCTTCTCTTTCTCCCTTTAGCTTACTTATTCTTTTTCTCTCAAACTCCAGTAAATAAATATTATGTTATAAGTGTTGATTTTCCAAATATTTTGGATTCTTGGAACCATGCTGGGGTAAATGGTATCACATAATTAACTTTGTACATTGACGATGCATAAGAGAACCATTTGATTTGGCATATTGAACTATTATTATATCCATATGTTGTAATTGTATTTTATTTCGACAATGAACTATTCTATTTCTTTTCATTGATTTATCATTATGAGCAGACTGCCTTCACTTTAAAATTGTGTATCTCAAAGTAGTATTTGTATTATGACCAGTATTTGAATTTTCACAGATTGGATATACTCAAACAGATTATTTTTTGAATCAGTCACCCATTTGAATTGCGTTTGGATTAGATAATCGAGTTTTTAAATTTATTGGTGTTACTTATATTTATCATTTTTAATTTTTAAAAATTTAAAAATTGGGATCACTTTATTAATCTTGTTCAAAAATTAAACTTCATCAATCTTTGGTGCTTTCTTATCTTAGTTAGAGTGATAAATGATTAAATCTCAGTCTCAATAGAAATATGAATTAAAGTGGATCATTCAATCATGTTGAGCGGTTATAGAAAAATTTAAATTTTTATACTGTTGGTCCGATGTATTATTTGTATTTTTATGAATTTTTGTTTTTAATATGGAAAATTTGAAGAAAATAAATTGTGCCTGTCAAATTATTTTGCATATATGATATTCGTTATCGTTTATATCGTGATTACTCCTTCCATCCATCGTTATATTTGGATTTATATCTTTATTATGTATAGACATATCATATTTCATGAAATATAAAAACATGAACTTGAAACATTGTGGGTCAGGTTAGAGTTGGATAATAATCTATGAGACTAATTTAATACCCAAGCCAAACCCAACCCAGATCAACAGGGGTTTGGGTGGGGTCAGTTATAGGTCTTGTTGGATCAACCCATAAATCGATAATCAATAAGACTTATTCAATTTTAGCATACTATTGAGTTGGTTTTAGAAGGTTGCGAATCTCAAAACTTGATAATAATTATGTGATTGTTATCCGAGTTTCTTAATTCAAATATTTAACATATCACATTTCTTGCAAATTTAAATTAAATACGATCTGTTTCAGGATTTTATTGATAAAAAAAATTCAACTTGTAATTGAGTTTAATCGATATGCCACCATGGTTATTCTCATGCCGGCCAATCCTAGAGTGGCCATGATGTACTGATTTTGGTTTGATTAATGCATAATTTGTTTTGAATGCGAGCAACATAGCTAATATTTTCACAAATTCATAACTAGTTTGCATATGGTTCATATTTAGGGTGCGTTGGTTATTTTGTGATAATGAGTGTGGTTGCACGAAAATTTTCCATCCACTACTAACCTTGGATATTATTCCAACTCATGTTTATATACTCTGAACCTAATAAAGAAACAAAAGTTCTAATTTTTTAAAGTATCAAATATCAATTAGGTACCCCAAGGTCTAGCATATCCTGACGTTTCAATGTATAAATGGGGTGAGGCTTCAATGTTTTATGACTGAGGTACCTTGAGGTTCAAAATTTTATCAATCAAGTACCTTTTTGTCAAAACTTGATAGACTTTTATTGTAAAATGTTAAAATAAAACATGATACTAACAATATAAACTATATTGAAATTGATGATATTTGCTAAAAATGCTAATATGACACATAATTTTGACAATATTTAGGTAGTTTATATCAACATTCAGGGAATACTTTATCGCAATTTGCTAAGTTTTTACTTAAAAATTGGCATTACTTATACATGTTATCGTAATTATTACATCCTCATTTACAGGGTACCTAGGTGAAGAAATATTTGATATTCATGATACTTCATTGTATATATTGAAATGCCAAGATATTTAGGTGATAAATGCTCAAACCTAAGGGTACCTAAGTGATAATTTTCCCTTTTAAAATTCTAATTTATAGAATTTTACACTTAGAAAATTAGGACTATGTTTGGCTGTAGCTGTTAGCTTATAAATAGCTGTTAGTTGTTAGCTGATACGTAATGTGTTTCGTAAACTAAGATAAAAAGGAGGGGCAAAATGATAAATATAAAATGATTACATAACGTTTAAAAAGTTAAAAGCTAAATTGTTTAGCTTTTGAAAAGCCGCTATTCAAAAGCTAAATGCTATGAAAAACATTATAGAAAGCTGCTTGCCAAACATTACCTAAAAGGTTAAGTATTAAAAACACTCTTAATAATTAAAAATTACCCATGGGTAACCCAATAAACCCACCAAAGTAAACATAGGTATTTATGATTAGACCCATTGGGAACCAATTTCTAAAAATAACCAAAACCAACTCAACCCAATCTCCTTGGGTCGGGTGGATCATGGGCATACCCATACCCATCAACACCCCTAAACTTGACCCAATCAAAACTCAGTATTTGGTCACCAACAAAATCTGCCAACATTGACCTCAAATTAATAGTATCAAAAGAGCAATTAGAGTAAAGTCTAATGGTGAATTCTCAATCCCACAAGTTAAATGTCTTCCGTTCGAAGCTCATTTACTACTTTGTTAAGACATAAGCTCCGTTTGTTTTGTAGGAAAAGTGGATTCTAGAAATATATTTTTCTTTGGAAAAGATTTTCCAAGAAAATTGAAATCCGATTGAGGTTTTCCTTTGTTTGTTTCAAAGAAAAACTTGCTTTCACATTAATGTTTTCGTATATAGTTTAAAATAAACATTTTGCATAAATCATCCTATATCTTATTATAGGACAATATAAGTAGTAATCCAAACTATATAAGAGACAATAGAAAAATGAAATTAACTATCAAAGTTATACAAAATAGGAAAATTATCTATCAAATACCCTAAAGTTTGAGCATTTATTACCTAAGTATCATATCATTTTAATATACGTAATAAGGTACCTTGGGACACGAAATATTATCACCTAAATATAACATACATTCGAATTTAGTGAATTTTTATTAACGTGTTATGCTAGCAATTTCTTATAAAAGAAATCACTGGTTTATGATAGGGACACATACATATATTATTGAAACTCGTATTCCACATCAACAATTTTTGAGAAAAATTACCTTATTTATAAAATTTTTAAACTTTAGAGCACTTGAGCGATAAAACTTTTAAACTTTATGGTATATCATTGTATATTAACAAAACATCAGAGTACCCGTGTAATAAATGTTCAAATCCCAAGGTACCTAATCGATAACTTCCCTGTATAATATTATATAGTAATTCAAAATGATAAAAATTGCTTCTTCTCAAACCATAATAAAGTAACATTTGGCTTTGTTTGATTATTCAGTCTAATTCCTATTCAGCATTATGACGTTAAAGTTTATGTTCCAATTCGATTAATTTCAGTTCGATCCATATCCGCACGATAATTCCCGCAAAGGCTCTAGTGCCACTTGAAATTGTGACTTCCCTTATTTTATAAGAGAAGTCATTTTCCCTTCATTAGAGGAAAACATTTGCTGTCGGAAAAGCTTTTCTGCCAAAAACACGTGCCAAACAAAGAAAAATATGAAAACCAATTTCTAGAATCATATTTTCCTCCAAAACAAACAGAGCCTTAGTGCTCCTGAATAAAAAACAATTATGCCTTAATAATACGAAAAGATAAATAGGCTTGATCAAAAAGTGTCATATATTTCAACATTAGATTGAAACTAAATGTCAAGATGCGTGCTTTCATACAGAGGCAGCTCCGCATGGTACCGGCCTCGGTTTTCAACCAGGGAGAGATGGTCAATCTCAAACAAATCTGAACTTGAACAACTCAAGTCATCATCGTCATCGGTGTTTGTGTCGGTTCTATCTTGTTCCTTTTCTAAAACATTAGCATCTCTATCAAACTTGTCATCCCAATAACCGTTTAATAAATCCAAAGCAAATTCTTCAAGTTTCCTACTCTTTTCCATCGCCGTCGACTTTGAGATCATGCTGTTGAGATTAGAATTTGAGAATAAATCTCTATCGTGTAAACACTTGTGCCCGCAAGGGCGACTTTCCTCATCAATTATCACGCTAACAGGACAGAACCTAACTGTCCTTTTTATCCCCTCATCTAGTGATTTGCTCGTACAAGAGGGGGAGTACTCTCTAATACATGACCTCAAGAACGAACAACCCAACCCGCCTGGCTTAGGTTGAGAGTCCGGACCCAAACCTCTATCTTTGGATCTACTTCTCGGTTTCCTTGAGCATTTGTCTTTAAGCCCATTGATGAAGCTCACCAACCGGGCGCTTGGGGATACTGGAATCTTCATTTCCCTTGACTTGGATTTCGTTGAACCCTTTTCAAACTTCAAGTTCCCTTTGATTTCCATACATGTGTATTCGTCCAGATATTGCTTTTCTAACGGGCTCATGTCCCGTGGGGAGACCGAAGTTTTTATTGGTTTGGGCCTCAATGGGCGAAAGCAAGAACTTCGAGGCTTGCACTTAGACAAAGACTCGGGTTCTGATGAGGAAAGCGAGGCAAAGCTGGAATCAGAGGTGCTAGAAGAGGAACCAAAGAACAAAGAGTCCTCCACATCATATTGGTTACGATGATGATGAAGACTACCATGTTTGTCATCATGTGCATCTAAGTAATAGATATGGGGTTTTCTGGTCCGAGCAATGACCCTTTTTTGCACTACTTGAGGGTCACTAGTAAAACAACTATCTGATTTTGTGTAGCTGTGTTGGGGAAGTGTTGTGTAAGAGCAGAGCGCAGTTTGTCGCTCGGTTTCTTCTAAGGATTGGATGATTTGGTGGAGGAGAGAGGACGAGAAGGAAGGGGATTTGTGGTGATGATGCTTTAGTTTCTCCCACTTATACATGGTGTGTGATTCAATTTTTGTGGTTACTCTTCAATGGTGTATTGCTAGAGAGAGAGAGAGAGAAGGAGAAGAAATGGCGTAACTAGGAGCAGAATAGCCAAGCATGGAATATGTAGGGTGAAAGATACATTTAATCAATTATAAAAATAGTGCCCTTGTACTTCCTTTATAAATAATTATCCTTTTGTCACAAGTATATATATATATATATATATATATATATATTAAAAGGTATTATTTATGTTTTCAAAAAAAAAAAATACTATTCATCATATATTTATTTTTTCTTATTAAAATGGAAATTCCTAGCTAAAATACTAGTTAATCGCTAGTTAATTAATTATCTTTCCTCAAAACAATATTTTATTATAAATAACTAAAATACAAAGAAGGGTTATTTATGCCAAAGGTTTTATATTTTATCTATTTTGTCAATTTCGTCCTTTTACTTTTAAGGGTAACTCCTTAAAGAGAGAAGGCTGCGTACATCTACCCCCCAGACCCTGCTTTTGCGGGAGCCCTTGCAGGCACTGAGTTTATTGTTGTTGCTATAGTTGTTGGTCCTTTTACTTTTAATTGAGTCAATTTTATCCCTCTATTATTTATATTGTGTCAATTCAGTTCCTATAATAAAATTTATGTTAAGTTTTTGATAAAATTTTTAATGGTACAATTATGTTAGATGTAAGTAATCCACCATAAATCCACTTATTGACTCAAATTAGTTCAACAAAATGTTAGATGTAAGTAATCCACCATAAATCCACTTATTGACTCAAATTAACCCAACTTGTTGTTGAACCATTAAAAATTTTATCAAAAACTTAACATAAATTTCACCGTAAGGACCAATTGGCACAATATAAATAGTGGAAGGGCTAAATAAACACAATAAAAAAAATATAAGAATTAAATTAACATAATAAGTAAAGTATAAGGGCTTTTAATGTAAATAACCCTGTAAAGAAAATAGATGCATGGATAATATTAAAAAGAAGCAAAATTTGTTAACCTTCGAGTATGGAGGAAAGTGTTAAAATTTCATCGGGCCTTTAGGCCTGACCCACGGAGTTGGAACACAAGAGATCCACATATAAGCCCAAGTGAGGTTCCATCCTAAAACCAATTGGCAATAGGTGGAGTAATCCACTACACTTATAAATTGATCTCTTTACCCTGACCACTCCAATGTGGAATTCAACTACAAGACTTGCGTGTGGAGTACTCCTCAACACTCTCCCTCACATGTGAGTCTATTTCAAATGCACCCCTCGCCTTTGGCATTGATTATAAGGAAGTTTTTGCTCCAGTCGCGAGACACGATATGATACGACTAGTTGTGTCATTGGTAGCTCAAAAATCTTGGCCCATTTTTCAGTTAGACGTGAAATCGGCTTTCCTACACGGTGATATACATGAGCAATTGAAAATTTTATCAAAAACTTAACATAAATTTCACTGTAAGGACCAATTGGCACAATATAAATAGTGGAAGGGCTAATTAAACACAATCAAAAATATAAGAATTAAATTGACATAATAAGTAAAGTATAAGGACTTTTAATATAAATAACCCTGCAAAGAAAATAGATGCATGGATAATATTAAAAAGAAGCAAAATTTCTTAACCTTCGAGTATGGAGGAAAGTGTAATTTTTTGCCCTAATATTAACAATTTTTTTCTATATAACATCATCCTAATAATTGAGTTGATAATTCTGCTTTGCATTTAGGCCTCATTTGTTTGTTACATATAGATTAAATTTTTATATAAAGCTATACTTTTTTAATATTTAATTTATGTGTTAATTTTTTAAAAAGTAAGTAAAATATGTTTGTATGTAAGGATGTGAAATAGAATTTTCTTTAAAATATTAGTGAAAAACAAATAAATTAGAACTTCAATAGAGGAGTTAGGTAAGTACTTCTTACTTTTTGAAATAATTGAGATATCTCACATTTTGGATATTTTTTGCGAACCAAACAAGACTCAAAATTTGTAATTCTTGTAAATTTTTACTTTCTGTATCTGCTTTTATACATCAAATAAGGTTTTAGTTTCTTAATTTGAAATATAAAGTAAAAGAGATGAAATAATAAAATGTATTACTTCATAACGAAAAGACATAAAATAATTATTACATCGAAATTTGGGGAATTAAAAAGCGTGACATGCGCGTGCGATGCTTGGGTATTCTGAATCTACCGCTGCCATTTTTCTGATTCGGCGATTTTATTTGCCTTTTGCTTTTCTGAAATTTACGCTTTTTTTATTTTCGTTTTTGGTCGAGTAAGTTTTGATATAAGATAAATATCAAAAGAAATCTTTGAAATTATTGGTCAATATTAAAATGATTCCTAACTTTTAATTTTGTATATATTATTATTTTTTAAATTTAACGTAACCCATTAACTTTTAATTTTATCAAAAATACCCCCGAACTATTATCTAAAACAATTTGTCCTTTTAATTTCATCAAAAACAATCCCAAACTATTAATTAAAATAAAATTGACCCCAATTTTAAACATTTTTAAGATATTAAAAATAATTTATTTAAATATATAATTTGTATATTCAATATCATGATAACAAATTTTAAATTCTAAAAAATGATATAGAATTATTTTTTTCATCAACTAATTATTTTTATTATATATATAATAAAAAAATTAAACACATTGTTTAATAGTTAAAAAAATTTTAATAGTTAAATATATTTTTTAATAGTTAAAACATTTTAATATATTTTTGAGTTATTTACATAATTTAGTCCTTGTATAATTTAAATTGTGTGAACTTAATTCTATAGTGGGAATTGAAGTTAAATTAAGAACATTTATGTAAAATACAAATGACCCTATAAATCCATATGCTAACTTAATTTCAACTCATATGTTATCTAAGCATTTAAAATTATGTCACCACCTCAATGCTAATTTTACTCTAGAGACTAAATTGACACAAAGTAAATAGTAAGGTTATTAAAGTAATGTAATTAAAATTACAAGGATTAAATTGACACAATAGGTAAAGTAAAGGGACATTTCGTGTAAATAACCCTATATTTTGTATGACCTAATGCTGCACAAGGAGATTGAGGTTAAAATATTTTTTCTATAGTAAAACTTTAATTATATACAAATATATTTAATATCTATATAATAAAAGTAATTAGTTTATAACAAAATAAATAAATTTATATATTTTTTAGAATTTAATAATTTTTTTATCACGATATTGGATGTACAAATTAAATATTTAATAAGTTATTTTAATTTTAAAAGTTGAGGTCAAATTGATTTTAATTAATAGTTTGGGGGATGTCTTGATGAAATTAGAAGTTAAGGAGTTTAAATTGATTTTAGTTAATAGTTCATAGGGTGTATTTGGTGAAATTAAAAGTTGGGGGTTATATTGATTTTGACCAATAGTTGAAGGGGCGTGTTTAATGAAATTAGAAGTTGGGGGTCACTTTGATATTAATCAATAGTTCGAGGGGTCTCTTTGATTTAATCACTTGTAATGTTATTGTCATGGCAAAATTTTAGTTTTTAAGATAATTTTTGGTTTTTATTGTTTGTAAGTTATATCATTGCTCTACAAATTACAATTTTTGATCGGGTAATAACAACTCCCTTTAATCACACAGTGCGATATTGTTTTGACATCAAAGGATACATTGGTTAAAAACAAATGTATCATATCCATCAATGGCAGGTCAACACTATTGGGTCAACGTCCCCATGGTCAGGACCCAGGCGGGGCAAGTTCAAGAGGAGATGGGAGCCGTGTTGGGGTAAGCTTAAAGGGAGTACTCTACCCTATGCTTGGCGGGACCATTGGAGTAAGGGAAATGCAAAGCCAATAGAGAGAAACATCATCTTGGCTCCACCTGTTATTGACGTGGTTGGCGCGAGTATAAGGTGGGAAGCCAAGCTGGGTTGGCTAGACAAGACAAAGCTACCGTGTGTCCGCGAATGGTGCATTGCTTGGCTTCAAGGCTTCGGGTTGGCGGCACCGGTCCAACGGCAGCGTGGGGAGGAAGGAGAACACGAGAAGCAGAGAAGGCCAATTCTTGGCGCCACCAATAGTTGGCATTACCACACCAAAGGCCAGACACAATTGAAGGCCGTGCGTGATTTCCGTGCGTGATTCAAGGATGGTTTTGATTTCTTTCCGTTTTAAAAATTATCCTTTTCTTTATTTTAGATTTATCCTTTATCATTGAATTATCTCTTTCATTATTTAGAAATTAAAGTGTAAACCATCCTCTATAAATAGGGACGGTTCTAGGGTTTTTAGGTAGACTATAATTGAGAAAATTGCTGTCGTTTTGTGGAGATTCTTGACTTCTCGGGTTGTAAGAATGCAAGCTATCTACCCCTCTTTGTTATTTTATTATCAGTTTTAATAAAATACAAAGGGAAGACTATTGAACCTTCCCATACCCCCTATTGCACTATCATGTGCTGCATCAGTTTGTATCAGAGCTCAGAACGTTTTCTCATATGGCCCGTGGGCTACCGATGTACGCCGCCATCAGAAATATTCGTGACCTGAGAGATCAACTGCAGATCTAGAGGAAGTTAATGGATATGGAAGAGGCATGCCGGCGAATCGAGCGTCCCTACTTCAACGCCCCTTTAAACCGGGCGCTGTCCAAAGAAATAGAGAAGAAATGCGGAAGCAACTTGACGTGCAAGATGGGCGAGAGAATTGCACGCCTAGCCATAGATCCCGGAAGACGTAGCAACGCCATCTCTAAAGAATTCGTCCAAAAGTTAGGGTTGAAGACGGTGGATTATCCAAACCCTTGCACTCTGACCAGAAAAGGTGACCAGGTATTCGTATTCCCACAAAAAAGTTGCTTGGTCAAATTTTCAATTGGAAAGAAGTATTGAAAGTCGGTTTGGTGTGATGTGGTTGCCATGGACGCTTACCTCGTGTTGTTGGGAAAGCCATGGATGGACCATAGAGGCGCCATCTATGATGAAGAGGACAATACGTTTTCCTTCGTCTATGAGGAAGTAAAAACCAGGTTACTACCAAAGAAAGTCGCAGCGTCATGTGTGACAAAAGCTGAGAGTCCGGTGCCAAAGGAGCAAGCCTTAAGCACAGTTGGTTACACGACCTTGGCGAGACCAAAACCTGGCGCCACCACTATGAAACCCCAACTGGGGAAGACAACCGTGAGAATAGTTGAGGTAACAGACTTGATGTCAGCAAAAGTTGGCACCACCACTGTGAAGTCCCAACTGGAGAAGACCCTGAACGTGAAGACCCAAACTGCCATATTATCAACCAAAGGCTTTAGCAAAGATAAGCCTATAACCTTGGCGGTAGGCGATGAGCACCACGGAGAAGAAGGTAACAGGGAACCGACGGCTAAATTGGCCACACGTGGGTGTTCGCAGGTACAAAGCCTGAAGCCCAATGAAGACTTTCTGAGGGGAATCCATGGAGAGCATGGGTCACCTCATGGATTCTTAATACAACCACAAGAAAGAAGTGAGTCGTTTGGGGAGCAAGTTGACGGCAGCGCCAACATCATGAAAGTCGTGACCTCAAGCGCTCAGGTGAGGATCATTCAAGTTTTTGGGTTGTATCTTTGAGGACGAGTTCTCCCTCATATGGGGAGGATGGTGACGCATACACCAAGTCGGTATAGGTCAAAGAGGCTAACAGATGATAAGGGGAAACACCAACTGACAAGGCTAGTCAAGCAAACACCACTCAGAATTCGAGGACGAATTCTCTCCAAGCTAGAGAGAATAATGCAGGGAGTAATCCATCAATGGCGGGTTAATACGATAGGGTCAATGTCTCCATGGTCGGGTCTCAGGTGGGGCAAGTTCAAGAGGAGATGGGAGCCACGTTGGCGTAGGCTTAAAGGGAGTACACTACCCTATGCTTGGCGGGACCATTGGAGGAAGGGAAATGCAAAGCCAATAGAGAGAAACATCATCTTGGCTCCACCTATTATTGACTTGGTTGGCATGGGTACAAGGTGGGAAAAGGAGCTGGGTTGGCAAAACCAGACAAAGCTACCGTGTGTCCGCGAGTGGTGCATTGCTTGGCTTCAAGGCTTCGGGTTGGCGACACCGGTCCAACGGCAGCTTGGGGAGGAAGGAGAACACGAGAAGCAGAGAAGGCCACTTCTTGGCGCCACCAGTACTTGGTGTTACCACACCAAGGGGCAGACACAATTGAAGGCTGTGCGTGGTTTCCGTGTGTGATTCAAATACAGTTTTGATTTCTTTCCGTTTTAATAATTAACCTTTCCTTTATTTTAGATGTGTCCTTTATCTTTGAATGATCTCTTTCATTATTTAGAAATTAAAGTGTAAACCATCCTCTATAAATAGGGACGGTTATGGGGTTTTTAGGTAGACTAGAATTGAGAAAATTGTTATTGTTTTGTGGAAATTCTTGACTTCTCGTGTTGTGAGAATGCAAGCTATCTACCCTCTTTGTTATTTTATTTTCAGTTTTATTAAAATACAAAGGGAAGGTCGTTGAACCTTCCCATACCCCCTATTGCCCTATCACGCGCTACATCAGCTTGTATCAGAGCTCAGAACGTTTTCTGAGATAGCCCGTGGGCTACCGAGGTACGCCGCCATCGAAAATTTTCGTGACCGTAGAGATCAACCGTAGATCTAGAGGAAGTTAATGGATATGGAAGAGGCATGCCGGTGAATCGAGTGTCCCTACTCCAACGCCCCTTAAAACAGGGCGCTGTCCAAAAAAATAGAGAAGAAATGCGGAAGCAACCTATCCTCCGAACGATGTGCATGATGGGCGAGAGAATTGCACGCCTGGCCATCGATCCCGGAAGACGTAGCAACGCCATCTCTAAGGAAGTCGTCCAAAAGTTAGGGTTGAAGACAATGGATTATCCAAACCCTTGCACTATGACAAGAAAAGGCGACCAGGTATTCGTATTCCCACAAAAATGTTGTTTGGTTAATTTTTCAATTGGAAAGAAGTATCGGGAGTCTGTTTGGTGTGATGTGGTGGCCATGGATGCTTACCACGTGTTGTTGGAAAAGCCATGGATGGACCATAGAGGCGCCATGTACGATGAAGGGGATAATACGTTTTCCTTCCTCTATGAGGGAGTAAAGACCAGGTTACTACCAAAGAAAGTCGCAGTGTCATGAGTGACGAAAGCTGAGAATCCGGTGCCAAAGGAGCAAGCCTTAAGCACAGTTGGCTACATGACCTTGGCGGGACCAAAAGCTGGCGCCACCACTATGAAACCCAAACTGGAGAAGACAACCGTGAGAATAGTTGACGTAACTGACTTGATGTCAGCAAAAGTTGGCGCCACCACTGTGAAGTCCCAACCAGAGAAGAGCCGGAACATGAAGACCCAAACCTCCATATTGTCAACCAAAGGCGTTAGCAAAGATAAGGCTATAACCTTGGCGGTAGGTGATAAGCACCACGGAGAAGAAGGTAACAAGAAACCGAGGGCTAAATTGGCCACACGTGGGTGTTCGCAGATAGAAAGCCTGAAGCCAAGTGAAGACTTTTTGAGGGGAATCCGCGGAGAGCATGGGTCATCTCATGGATTCTTAATACAACCACAAGAAAGAAGTGAGTCGTTTGGGGAGCAAGTTGACGGCAACGCCAACATCATGATAGTCGTGACCTCAAGCGCTCAGGTGAGGATCATTCAAGTTGTTGGGTTGTCACTTCGAGGACGAGTTCTCCCTCATCTTGGGAGGATGATGACGCATACACCAAGTCGGTATAGGTCAAAGAGGCTAACAGATGATAAGGGGAAGCACCACCTGACAAGGCTAGTCAAGCAAACACCGCTCAAAATTTGAGGACGAATTCTCTCCAAGTCGGAGAGAATGATGTAGGGAGTAATCCATCAATGGCGGGTCAATACTATCGGGTCAACGTCTCCATGGTCGGGTCCCAGGTGGGGCAAGTTCAAGAGGAGGTGGGAGCCATGTTGGCGTAGGCTTAAAGGGAGTACTCTACCCTATGCTTGGCGGGACCATTGGAGGAAGGGAAATGCAAAGCCAATAGAGTGAAACATCATCTTGGCTCCACCTGTTATTGGCATCATCTTGGCTCCACCTGCTATTGACGTGGTTGGTGCGAGTACAAGGTGGGAAAAGGAGCTGGGTTGGCTAAACAAGACAAAGCTACCATGTGCCCGCGAATGGCACATTGCTTGGCTTCAAGGCTTCGGGCTGGCGACACCGGTCCAACGGCATCTTGGGGAGGAAGGAGAACACGAGAAGTGAAGAAGGCCAATTCTTGGAACCACCAAGGGCTAGACATAGTTGAAGGCTGTGCGTGATTTCCGTGCGTGATTTAAGGACGGGTTTGATTTCATTCCGTTTTAATAATTATCCTTTCCTTTATTTTAGATTTATCCTTTATCTTTGAATTATCTCTTTCATTATTTAAAATTTAAAGTGTAAACCATCCCCTATAAATAGGGACTGTTCTAGGGTTCTTACGTGGACTAGAATTCAGAAAATTGTTATTGTTTTGTGGAGATTCTTGACTTTTCGGGTTGTGAGAATGCAAGCTATCTACCACTCTTTGTTATTTTATTATCCCTTTTAATAAAATACAAAGGGAAGACCGTTGAACCTTCCCATATCCCCTATTGCCCTATCACGCGCTGCATCAAATGTATCATACATTTTGTCATATTTAGTTAAAAATAAATACATAATCTTTTTTTTGTCATATTAATTATGCTACCTTGCATTTGTTAGTCACAATATGACAAAATTTGATCCTTGCCGCATTTTAATATATATATATATATAGAAGTTACTTAGGGTATAAAATTTTATCACTTAAAATATCAAAGTAAAAAACTTTCATCAATTATGTATTCGCCGTTGACCTTTTGATTAAATTTGTTGCAAAATACTATTATTGAGCATGATTCTGACAATCATGAATTACAATTAGATCCCAATCCGACATATATCCATCCATTTCGACCCATTCATCCCATGGTTATTCGGTCTAAGACTACTATTCACAAATCCAAATATCTTCTCTCCCTTTTTTCTCTCACTTCGACTGCTGAGCCCACATGTTATTCAATTGTAGCTATGAACCTTAAGTGGAGAGAAGCTATGATAGATGAGTTCAATGCCTAGATTCAAAACACGTGGGATTTAGTTCCATATGACGCATCTAATTGGTAGTACGTGGAAGTACAAGGTCGAGTATGAGGTGGCGGATTGGCTGATCAGCGCTAGAAGCCCTGCCTTTAGTGATGGCCACAGGCCGAGTTAGGCCGGGTTCGGCCCTAGGTTTCACCTAGGGCCAACGAGCCCAACCCGGGCCCAGATGCCCCCCCCCCCCCCCCCCTCTTCCTTAGATTATATAATTAAAGTATTGTAACTTATTAAAATATAATTATAACAATATAAATACAAAATAAACCAATAAATAAGATAAAATGTTCAAATAATCCCCTAAATTGCCATTAAATGGGCTGGAAGGCCTGAGGCCCAGGCCTTCTCACCCCTGAGGAGGCCCGAGGCCCGGCCCAAATGGGGTGGGAACCCTACCTAGCCCGCTGGGCATCTCTATCTGCCTCATACCTCATGGTCTCATTCAACAATCGGGCACTGACTATCATGAGATCTGAATTCCAGTCATCAAGCCTACTACAATACCAGATGCACTTTCGCTCACCCTGACCCTCGTTGATGATTTGACAGCTCGATGCCAAGAATGTATTGATGGCTTTCACAACAAGTAAATTTATGTGAAAGAACCTCCGCTGGCATCATTCACCCAGTCTTCCTAGATCATGTGTGTCGTCTGCATAAGGCTAACTATGGCCACAAGTAGGCCTCTCGACCTTTGTTTTTGCACTATAGTACTACCCTACTTCAATTTTGCTTTCAATCCTCTCATATTGATTTCTTGCTCGTTGTCTACCATACTAGTCAAGGTATTGTTGTGCCTTTCCTTTACGATGATGACATCGTTATCGCTGGTGGCAAAACTGCCTCATCTTCGCACTTATAGATTCCTTTCACTCGTAGGGGGTAGGCTAGCCTGGTCCTAGCCTTAGGGGCCCGGGCGCCGCACGGGTGATCTGCGCTCATCCCGTGACAAGTGGTATCAGGGCGAGGCTCATGATACGCGAGTAAGCAGTTGTGGTGGGACCGAGCTTTGTCTGTGGTGGTGGACATTCCTGGGGGAATGGGAGTTGCTCGTGTCCTAGGTGCGTCGAGTGGGTTTGTCCGTGGGCATAGACACTCCTTGTGTGGGAGGGGCACTCTAATGAGGAACTTTCAGAGTGAAGTTGAGTGGCTCGCGGTTCCGGTTGTGGCGGAAGGCGCACCGTGTTGGGTGCCAGTCAGGCGTGCTGACCATATGGCTGGCTTACTGCGTGGAGATTGGGCCGATCCTTTGGGGTGTAGTGCTAAGTTCACAAGGTGAAGAGTCAACAAGCATCGTGGAGCGAGACGTGTACGTGGTACACTATGGTGCATGGAGCTGGCAGGTTGCTTGTTGGGCACACTGCTTATCGTCGGGTGAGTGTCAATGGCATGTCAGAGGTGTCACGCTGGAGGGGATGACGATGTGGTCATCCCGTGACCAATCAAGGCTGTTAGAGATGCAGGGATGCGACAATAGGCAAGCACCCGCAATGAGGACGTTTGCAGAATTAGGTGGGGGAGAATGTCACGGACCGCCTTTGGTTGACATTGTCCCCGGTGCTCAATAAGCAGACATATGCCATATGGGGTCTCCTTAGCCTGTCCGATACTAATGCGCATTGATTGTGTTCAGGTATGTCCGTGGTATGCCGTGTATTTTGTCTCTTGAAGGTGCATATTGCTGCTTGTTGACCATAGGGGGTAGGCTGGCCAGGCCCCAGCCTCAGGGGCCCGGGCGCCGCACGGGTGATCTGCGCTCATCCCGTGACATCACGGTCTCTAAGTTTACCAAAGAATTGGAATATCAAAGGTCAGCTTATTGGGCAGTCAAGATCTAATTAGATTTGATCCAAAAAAAAGAAAAAAGGATCTAATTGGATTGACCATCTACTACATGACATTAGGCATTGCATAGGCACCTAGTCAATTTTTGAAGTGATAACATTTTGCCTACAAATCTAACTGTAGGTCCAGTGGCTCATAATTTTATCAAGCATATGGATGCTGATTATAACTACAGGAGAATTAGGTGTAAGGTCGCATTTGATTACAATATATAGCAACAGATGAGTGATTGACTAACATCTTCATGAATGGTATCTGCCTTTCTCGATTCGCTTATCTTCGAGGCATTCGTCAATGGCCTCCCCAATCCACATTGAGGGGAAAAATTCACAAGGGACGTATTAGCAAATGTAAACTCTCCATGATAGTCTTATTTGTATGTGATGTCTACTTTATCCTATCAAGAAAGAGTAAGCCATCAAATAAGGTGAGTTGACGGTATCTTATTAAAGTGTACTAAGCGACTATGTTGGTTTGTCCTTGTAAATTGTCATAGTCCTGTTGGGTCCATCTCGGGTGTTTTGGCCTTTCTTAACACGGTCATTTTGTTTATTGGGGTAGGTACTCCTGGGTGTGTTTTTTGGAGGCATCTCATTTTCGTGGTCTTCTTGTGCTTTTTTGGTGTCTTTAACGTTAAGCTTGCCCTTGCCGAGGCTTCCTTTTGTTTAAATGTGCGGTTGTCGGCAGCCTGCTGCTCTAGGTGTTTTGGGTTTTTGGTTTGTCTTCGCTCACGGCCTTGCACCATCATGCTTTCTAGGATTTGTATTTAAATTATTGAAAAAACTTTATCCTATCATGTATTTCATTTGTTGATTTTCTATATATATAATTTCAAAAGTTCTATTTAGTACCATCTCAAGTAATCAATATATAAACATTTCCATAAAATTAAAACTAAAATTTAGGTTTTAAAAACGATTTATTTAGTTTTAATTTTTTCTATTTCCAATTTTTTTCTTAATCTGGTTAAAAACCAAAAAAATAAAAAAAGCTCATTTTTAAGACTTAGTTTTTATAAATACAACATCAAAATAACAATAAATAAACAAAAACCTAATCAAACAAGCTTGGGAGGGGGAAGAGTAATGGAGGAATGATGGGTAAGCACATATAGCATGCATGATTAGTATTATATTATTATATAATATTAATTAAAATGTTAATTATTGTACAAGATAGACACATGTAATTTATTTTAATTTTAGGAAATAAAATAAAACGAAGAGGGGGTGGTTATGGTAAGAGAGAATTGAATAAGAGAGGAAGGTTCAATTAACTTAATTAGGTCTAAGCTTTGCTAAAGATACAAGGAGATCTCCTTGAGCTGGCTTTGCCCATTCATTAATGTTGTACCCCCAACAACCTTGCGGTGCCAACTATTCACAAACACCATTGGAAGGCAAATGTGTGTCGTGTTATGTTTATGTTCGTGTTCGAGTTCGTGTTATGTGTGGGGTCACATAAAAGGAGTAAATCGACCGGGACCCATTTTTCAATGGATTAGGAATTCACATTCTTTACCCAATCCATAATATGAACGGATAACCTGCATGTTTCCCCATTTAGTTATAAGAATGTTTTTTTTTTTTTTTTTTTTTTTGTTATATGCAAGTTTGTCAACTTATAAATATATCAATTATATATCTTATGCTTGACACTAGCAAAAAATACATAACATATTTATAAATATTAGAATATTTTATTATTTTTTTATAAGATAAAGAGTATACTAGACCACCTAGACAGAAATAGGTAGACCTAGTGACTCAAGATGAATGATCCGCCTCAATTGTTGAAGAGTATTCTTTGGAGAGGACCCAACATTATGCCATTCCAAACCCAAAGCTGCAACCATATAATTATTAAAATATACTATCAAATTAGTATGAGCAAATATAGTTCAAATTATCTTATGTGACATAAACTCCCAAAATATATATATATATATATCATAGCAGTAGTACATGACTCAAAAAACAACCCTAACATAATTGCATAAGCGGCTTAAACACGTTAAAAACGAGTTGACCAACCTAATTATTTAAACAGGTTAAACTTGTAAACCTCTAATTTAACTCAACTCCAAAGCTGCGATCCAAAAACTTTAAGAACACAAAAATACACGGAGGGGTGATTGCATTTATATTGTTTTTATATTTTTATTGTAGAATTTTTTGACATGCACGATGCCATGTGAGATGAAATTGATATTTTGGTTATGTTTTTTAACTGTTAGCTGTTAGTAGATAATTATTAACTTTTGCTGATAAATAAATAAGTACATATAAGTGTTTGGTAAATGAGCTATTGGGTTAGTTTTTTAATATAAATTACATAGAAAGTGTAAAATTTCATCGGGCTTTTAGGCCCAACCCACAGAGTTGGAACTTACGAGATCCACATATAAGCCCAAGTGGAGTTGCATCCTAAAATCAATTGGTAATAGATGGAGTAACCCACTAGGCTTATAAGGTGATCTTTTCTTTCTCTCAACTCCGATGTGGGATTTCACAAGACTCACATGTGGAGTCTTCAACAGAAAGACATTTATAAATAAAACTATAAGGTTAATAAAATAGTACGACCACTTCTTTTTCATCAATTTGACCTCACATTTATAAATTAGGTATTATGGTTATAAAAATTAACTTTTTAAAGAATAAATTAACTTATATTGCGTGAATTCTAATAATTATTTTTTTTTGATCAACCTATCAATTAAAATATTGATAATAGTAAAAGAGTTTAGTTTAAATTAATTAAGTTCTAATAATTTTTAAGTTAAGTTAAGATTCCTACTACAAAAATTAATTTAATACTTTTAGAAAATTAACATAAGTAGGTCATATGTTACAAAAATAAATAAAGAATGCATTTACGTTATAATTTTCAAAAATAATAGAAGGGAATGTTAGTAATTTAATATGTAATAAGTTAAACTCTAAACTTTATAAGTTTTTAAAAGCTACCTTGAACAGTTTTTCAAAAGCTAACTTTTACATATTTTGCACAAAAAATGAGGTGGTCAATTTTTATAAAAAATAAAAATTGACTATTTTAAACCAAAAAATAGACTAATTTGAACAAAGGGTTTTTTTTTTTTTTTTTTAAATTGAAAACCACCTAAATTTTGGTGCGATGTCAAAAATCACCTAGATTTTCTAATTTTTTTTCAAAGTCACACTTAAACATTCCAAAATTTTTCCATTATCACACCTTTATGCTATTACCGTTAACATCTATTAGTTTTTTCTAACATCACTTTTTTAAAATAACAGAAAATAATTTAAAAAAATCAGAATTATATTCAAAATAATTTTAAATATAATAAATATCCTAAAATTTTGAAAATATTTTAAAAAATAATTTTTTATTTAAAAAGACTTTTTTTTGAATGCTACATCAGCAAAAATTAACGAGTATTAACATTAAGTTGTTCTTTGAAAAATTTTAGAAAGTTTAGGTATGATTTTGAAAAATTAGAAAATATATGTGATTTTTTAAAACTGCACATAAGATTCAGGTGGTTTTTAGTAAAAAAAATTCTTGGAATAAATTACAAACATTGGGCATCAATGGAGGAAAAAAATCACTTTTTATATATTTTAAAACTTTAATTTCATATGGCTCCACGTCACACCATGTGACATAGTAACTGAGACCTCATTGTTTACATAACGCAAGTAACTTGGTAAAGGACAAAATGTGTTAAAAAGTGAGACACAAGAAACGGTTATGAACAAAAGAAAAGATAAAGAACTAATTTTAACAAATTTATAAATGTGTGAGAGTAACGGTGTATTTTTGTTTCAATTAAAAATTCCCAAGGCCAAAACTATCCATAACTAGCACTCAAAAGAGCCCACACAACCCAAGGAATGGACGAGTTCAACCAGTTATGAAACCAAAAACCTGTGCTATGATGTCTAGCTATCTCATGGGCCACCCTATTGACCAATCTATGAATCCATGAAAACGAAATTGATTAAAAAAATAAGAATAGATTTAATGTCAAAAATTAATGCTTGAATTTGTCAAAGGCACTCTCTTAAAATATTTGTTGATAGAAGAGATAACCTCCTTGTTGTCCAATTCAAAGCATACCAGAGTCCATCCACATGATCGCGCCAAACCACAAGCAGCTCTAATAGAAATGGCGTCCACAGCACGTGGAGAGGACACGTACACTAACTTGCACTATCGAAGCACCATCGACCGGGAACCATCTCGCACCACCACAGCCATAGTAGCCTCATTATGGACGGATCTCGATGACACATCTATATTGATTTTGACGAAGTCCATAAGTGGGGGCACTTCTAAGAAGCGTGGCCTACCCTCTTTTTTTCAATAATTAGAGGAAAATGTTGTGTCAAATAATAGAACATGTAGGGGAAATTTACTACATTACATGAGCGACAGACTTTTTGACATCTATATGAAAATGGGATTCACTTAGGGAAAAGTATTGGGGTGATGATGTAGGACAAGAAAATATGTGGTAAGTTAGTGGCTAGATTTCAAAGTCGTGAATGATAAAGCAATCATTGACCAAGTTCATGAATACGAAAGCATAGTCACCACCTTCTTGTTAGAAGGATTAACAATTTGCGAAATTACTCATGCCTATGTCCTTATTGAGAAGCTTCTGCCTTCTTGGAAGAATTATCAGAATCAACTCATGCATAAGAAAAAAGACTTGACTTTAGAAGGACTAGAGGGAAACTTGA
This sequence comes from Simmondsia chinensis, assembly GCA_018398585.1. Taxonomy (NCBI): domain Eukaryota; kingdom Viridiplantae; phylum Streptophyta; class Magnoliopsida; order Caryophyllales; family Simmondsiaceae; genus Simmondsia; species Simmondsia chinensis. The sequence continues at coordinate 12,157,254 of JAGTTD010000022.1, forward strand.
AGATTGAAGAGAAAAAAACGACTCAAGGAAGGTCCTCTTGCGAAGTATGATCTCACAAATTAATGCCAAAACCCCCATGAACAGCGTTGGCTAACCCATATGCTGATATATTAGTTTCTCAGTAGCAATGAATGAAAGAGACATGACCAAACTAGAGACATAAGATCTTGATGTCTTCCACAATAGGTAGAATGTAAGTTGGAATCAAATACGAGCTAACAATTCCCTTGATAACTATCTCATTATCCTTTTCCAGGAAAATTCTATTTGCCCCCAATTTTCAAGCATAAAAGAGTGCATCCCTAATAGCTATTGCCTCTGCCACAATGGTACTACCCAACTCTCTATTCTAACCTTGACGATCACGTAAAATAAAAACTACAAGCGTCAACTAGACAAATCCACTTACTTTCGACCCTCATTTTTAAATTGCCCTCGTCTGCCTTACCATCAACTTCCTTATAAACCCTATTTCGGAAAGCCCATTCTAAGTACATGTGTTCAGCGCAAATAACCAGTTTCTAGGGGTTGTGCTGCTGCCCCTTGAAGAGTAGGTTATTTCTGTCCTTCCAAACATGCCAACATAAAATGATGAATCGAAATTGATCATCACAGTCTCTACCACCTCTTATCTTTTTGCGACACCGAACCTCATCCTTAAACTCAACCCAACCTATTTCTTATACCAAAATGGTAGCTTTAGCTAAGTAGCTTTAGCTAAGTAGTTTGCTAATAAATAAGTAAAGTACACAAACCACCCAAATCATCATGCTAGGAAGCCATCTTAGCCAACTAAGGTTTTTGGCAGTTCTCCATATTAACCAGGCTCAGGACCAATAAAGAAGAACATGATTCACGCCCTCACAAATGTGAGAAAATCGAGAGCACTGAGCTTCTCGCCAAACTTCGCACTTCTTAGAAGATTCGCAATGGCTAAACTATCATTGAGAGCTTGCAGGAGGAAAATCATTAACTTCGGATGAATATTGAGATTCCAGATCCAATGGAACTCCCACGAATTCCTATGGACTAGTCAAAATTATGGGCAAGCTAAATGGCAGATTTTACGGAGAAGTGACCTGATCTAGTGTATCCCAAATATCTTTTGTCACCAAATTTTTTGGGAGGGGGACCCCCTGAATCTTCTTAGCCAAGTATCAAGGAAGAAAATCTAAGACTATCTCCATGTATTATTCACGCCCCCCCCCCCCCCCCCCCCCCCCCCCCCCCCCCCCCGGGATAAATTGTGCACTTGCACATTCAAGTTGCACTAATTTAAGCCGCCACCAACCGTTTCCATTAGAGGTCTGTCTATCACTCATTTATCAAGCAAGAAGCTGACATGCATCCCATTGCCCATCTTCCATCTAATCTCTCTCTCTAAGATGGGTCTTGCCAATAAAATCCTTTTCCAAGAATGAGAGTATGTTTTTTACTCTAATAGGAAAGATAATTCCCATCTTTTAGATATCTACTTGTCACATCTTCACCCAAACATTATTGTTCGCATTAAGGACCTTCCATCCTAGTTTAAATAGGAAGACTAGATTGATTGCCTCCATTTTCTAAAGACCAAGACCTCCGTCACCTTTAGGCCTGCAAACCTTATCCCTGGCAACGACATTCATTCCCCCATTCGAGTTAGTTTTCCAAAAAAAACTTGTAATTCACACTATCCCAGCTGTAGCGTACCTTCTTAGGAAATTGAAAACATTGCATAATATGACTAGGAGTAGACTCAAGTGTTGACTTAATGAGAGTAGCCCAGCTAGCCTTTGAATGAAGGCCAGCCTTTCAGATTGCAATTTTAGATAACATCTTATTTATGGTGTGGGTTGTAACTAGCGAAGTGCATCTTTCTTGATCAAACAAACATCCTAGATATTTTTCAAATGACTGAGACATCAGCATGCCCAAATAGTCACTAATCCTCTGCCCCAGATTTCTCTAGGTGTTTGAGGAGAACACCACTAAAGATTTGCCAAAATTTACAAGTTGACCTGATTCCTTGTAATAAAGTTCCACTTCATTATGGAGCCTAGTAACAGATTCTATTCGGGCATTACAATAAAGGAGGCAATCGTCGGCAAATAAGAGGCATGGGATGATAGACGCCCCTCGAGCGATCTAGATACCAATTCCGAACTTCCTGATTGTACTTTGAGTTTGCGAACTTGAGGCAAGAGTTTGAAGGTCAAGAATAAACAACTATGGCAATAGAGGGTTACCTTGCCTCAGCCCTCTTCCTGGGGTATACCACCCTCTAGGGAGCCATTGATGAGTACTGAAAAAATGGCCAAGGAAACACAATAAATTATCTAGCGTACCCGTTTCTAGTCAAACCCCATAGCTTGAAATGCCACTCAACTCTATCATAAGCCTTCTCTATATACAAATTGACAGCCGCCCATCGACCTTACTTATGGTGAAAGGTAGACATTACTTCATGAGCAATCAGAATATTGTCAAGAATTGACATACCAGGGATAAATTCACCTTGCCACTGATAGATCAATTTCCCTAGGATAGACTTCAGGTGATGAGCAAGAACCTTGGCCAAGATCTTGGACGAGACATTACAAAGAATAATAGGCCTAAAATGGTTGACATTGTGAGATGAGTTAGACTTTGGGATAAGAGTAATGAAAGTATGTTTAATCTTCCTAAGAATTTGACCGCCCTTTAAACTTGCACTTAGGGCTTCATAAACATCCTTACTAATCACATTCCAAACTTCTGGAAAAATAATGCAAAGAACCCATTGGGTCCTAGAACTTTCTAAGGATTCATCTCAAAGACTGCTTTTCTGGCCTCTTCATCTAAAACTTCCTTTGTCAGCATTTCATTGTCTCGGGTTGAAACCCTAGCTTGTAAATGCTCCATTGATTTGAGAGGGCCATTAAGCCAGTCGAATGAAACCTTTTCTTAAACTCTTGAATGAAAAGATTTGCAATCCCTTGTCGGTCCAACATTATCTCACTGGCTTTGTTCCTTAACTTTCGTATGCTTATGCGCTTCCTTTTTGAACTAACTGATAACTAGAAAAGCCTCGAATTGTGATCCCCTTGAGTGTGCCACTCTTTACAACGATACTTAGCCCAGTACTTGTGGTTGAACATCATGATTTTTTCCTCCTGAAGAGTCAATTTGTGCAGCTTTTGTTCAGGCCCTCTTGATTCAAGTTTAATCACTAATTTTCCTGAAACTCTTTGATCCAATCAACATTCTTGTCTAAAGAAGCCGTTGTCAATCCTTTTTAAAAGCATTGGCTGAACTTTCAAAGTAGTTTTAAGAATTTTTCAAGTTTTAGAAAACTTCAAACATTCTTGATCCGGAGAATTTCTTAGCCCAGACCTTCGAACAATAGACTCAGTGATATCATAATTGAGCCATGCTGCCTAAAGCAAAATGACTTAGGCTTAGCATGAGCCAGCATAGCTGTAAGTAGCGCAATGGGACTGGGGTTAGAGATAGAGACTTGACCATTTTGGACCATGTAATGTGGTAAAAGTTGGATCAATGTCAAATTGGTTATGGCCCTATCAAGCTTTTCCTGAATGAACGATACATTGATTTCTCTACTCCAAGTGAACTTGTAACTAGTCCATGGGATATCAATAAGACCAAGGGACTTGCAAAACGAATTAGCCTCTTGAACCTAAGCCCAGAAGCTTTGTTGCCACCAACGTTGTCCAAGGGATGACGGAGCTCATTAAAATCACCAATAAGGCACCATGATTTTTGAACTGCCATCCTATTCACTGCAAGATTCCCCCAAAAAAACATCTTTTTTTCATCCTCTTGGGTAAGATCATATATTACAAACAAAGACAAGGTAATATTAGACATTTTGTCAAAAACCTTATGATGCGCCAGCCTATGATTAGTATAGTTGCTTGCGATGAATTTGGTAGGGTAAAATGAGCTAAACTTAAGCTCTATGGAGAGATCACCAAGATCCCCTTCTCCCTCGTTTTTGTTTGTTGCTGCTTTCCTTCCGTTTTTGCTACTCCTTTGTAGATGAGCATGGAGGGGGCTTAGGTGTATTGATTGAAAGGAGGGGCTGACGGGTGTCCTTTGCCTTTGCTTAAGAGGCAAGCAGTGGGCGAAAAGCAATTAAATGTATGAAAGAGTGTTAGGCTTATTAGACGATTTAAGTAGTTTGTTGAAGGTGAACTTGGCTTTATGTAGGGGCTTGGACTTGGCATTATATAGGGGCTTGGACTGGGCGTTACGCAAGGGCTCAAACTGGTTGTTATATAGGGGCTTGAAATGGGCGTTATGTAGGGGCCTTTTGTGGACCAGACACCTAGCTATTGGTAGGTAAAGAGCCAGACACCCAGCTATTGGTAGGTCAAGAGCCAGACACCCTGTCACTAACCTTTTGTAGTCCACATTCCTTGTTATTGATCCCTATGGTCTAGACGCCTTGTTGCTAGTCTTTTGTGGTCCATACACCATGTTGTCAGTCTTTTATGAACCAAACTCCATGTTGCTGGTTTTCTACGGACATAATGCCATGTTATTGATCCTTGTTATGGACAAGACACGATGTTAAGGACTAAATGATATTGAATCTTTAAATCACAATCCGACTTATGCCAGAGAATCCAAATTCCACCCCTATCATTGACGGGAGAAAAGTAACAACTTTCATCAAAACCCAATGTAGAGATTATTGCATCAACCTTAGGTTGAGAGACCATAGGTTTCAAACTAGCCACAATTTTTGGACTAGACTTTTTAGTAATTCCAAATAGTTCTTGTTGAGCTATAGCTTAGGCTAAGCCCCAGATGTTTCAACAAAAACAAAAACATTCAGTAAAACAAATGTGAGAAATAACCATGACAATAGTCAGTCTATGACAGACAAATAATGCCCCAAGGGCGAGCTACAAGAGCATAACGGCTCGATCCATGGATGTTTAAGGACATGTGGTCCAAAACATTGAAAAAAGAGAGAGAGAAGCGTACCTAGACTCTAAGAAACTTGCATGCAAATGGTCCTCCTACACCTATACTCTAAGAGAACCGCATGCAAGCGGTCATCCCACAACTTGAAGGAGAGAGCAATACATTCCCTAAAGAAGATGAACTCCATAACCTCCTTGCCAAAAGTCCCCGTTCAAAATTGGGAAATACAAAGACGCAGAACCATAAATGAACCTCAATCAAATTATTGTATTCATGAGAAGCCCAGAACCTCTTTGAAGCTTTTCTCCAAATCTCATCCCCCAAACAAAAACAAACGTATGAGAGAACGGGGCTAAACTGACTCCACGTAGTATTTCGGCCACCTAGGCCAAGGCGGCATGACAGCGAGACAGAGAGACACACATGCACATCACCACTGATCCCATTAGGCTAATGTTTTAGAACAGGTGCTAACACACACATGCAAAGTTTCAAAAGTGAAATTGGGGGCAGATCTTGGTAGCTAACATTGCTAACTCAAATATAAGGGATCTTCATACTCTAACTTCTCTAAAGCTAACATTATCGAAACAAAAGCCCATACATTGGACGAGTTCAAGAATAAGGGGAAAAGGCACCATTCCAATCTCAAGCACGAAGGAAAAGTTAAAAAGCCAAATGGAAAATTCCTAGGAGAGTCATATAACTGCGAAAACGGATCACATGGCCAAAGATTGCAGAAATAACAAGAACCAACCCAAGGACAAAGCCCACCTCATAGAGACAACATAGTGGCTGTAGTCTCATAAGTAAAATTGTTGAACAATATGACCAAATAGATAGTAGAGGCCGGTGCTACCGGGCACATATGGGCAAACCAAGGCATATTCCAAAAACATTAGAAAGTGATCAACATAAAGGTGGTCTAGATGGGAAATTCTGAAGTAGTATCAATCCTCGAAAAGGGAAGAGTTTTCTGAAACTCAATTTCGAAAAATTTTCTTATTTTAACAAATGTTTTTCATGTGTTCGAAATACGTAAGAACCTGATATCGGGTAGTCTTTGATCAAAGCTGGTTTGATTCCAGCTTTTGGCTCTAACAAAATTATTTTAATAAGGAATGGGAATTTGTGGGAAAGGGTTTCTGTAATGGGGAACTTTTTATCCTTGGTGTTGTTTGCGTGAGTAATGATGCTAGTACTTCTTCTACTTACCACGTTGAGTCTTAACCTATGACATGCTTGTTTAAGACATGTAAATGTCGACTCTACTAACTGAATGAAGTAAATGAATCTGTAACGCCCCCAACTTTAATACCGAATAGGCTTAAGTTAAACGGGCGCTACATGACCGTACTACAATGAAATCCCCCATCATAGTACGAAGCCCAAAATATTTCGATCCAAATTCCTCAAAATTCATATACCGTTCTTATAATATAACATAAACCCAAATACATCAAACTAGCACTTTAATTCTAGTAGAGCGGAAGCTTAAAATTACAACATCCTAGATAGTCTTGATATGCTACAACAAAAATTCAGATATTATTCAACTATACGAAATAACTAATTGTGGAGTAAGCTGCTCCATCTTTTCTTCTTTCAGGGACTTGCCATGAGTTACTAATCTGGGAAAAAGAGAAATAAACGAATTGGGTGAGCAAACAACGCGCTCAGTAAGTATAGCACCTTCCCTACCCGGATCAGGCATATTATTAAAAATGGAAAGAATCCTAATTAAAACCAGTAATATCAACTATCTTCGAAAATCATTTTATTTCATAACTTAGTCATTTCATAAAATCCTTTTTGTAAACTTACAGACGCATCAAAAACTACGGCCTGTATTATTCCTGCGACAGGGTCGTAATCGACGTTCGTATTTCGTATTCGAACCGGTTCCAAGTCGACAGATCCGCTAGGATCAAAACGTAGTATCTGTTAGTTCAGAAGAACTAACAGACAATCGGAGACTACGTGCCGGTATTATACCCGCGACAGGGTCGTAATCGACTTTCGTATTTCGTATTTCGTAGTCGATAGACCTCGGAAGGTCAACGTAGTTATCTGTAAGCTCTATAAAACCTTTTCAAATTCAAATCACAAATTCACAATAATTTCCTTCGAAATTCACATATTCGTAAAAACTCCTTCAAAATTCACATATTCGTACAAATCCTTCAAAATTCACATGTTAAATCAACGTATAAACCAATATAATTCAACTCATAAGAGTATAAATCACATAATCACATAAACACATATGCCCAATCCTATTTTATCAAACCAATAAATTATTCAACATATAAATCTCACAAATCAAGTCATCTAAAGCAATTTTCATACTTTACAAACAAGTAGGGGAAGTGGTATACTTACCTTTACTAGCTTTTAATTCAAAAACCCAGTTCTATAATTGACTAACTTTGAAATTGACGAGATGGTGTTGCCGGCAAGGTGGCCGGAGCTGTTCCGGCGAGGTGGCGGCACCGGAGGGACGGTCGGAGTTGTGCCAGTGAGGTGGCGGTACCGGAGGGTCTGTCGGAACTGTGCCGGCGAGGTGGCAGCACCGGAGGGATGGTCGGAGTTATGCCGGCAAGGGGGCGGCACCGGAGAGAGAGGAGAGAGAAAATCGTGGGTGGTGGAGAGAGAGAACCGAGAGGAGAGAGAGAGATTTGGGTGGTGGTGTGAGGTTTGAGGGGTTGAGGTGTGGGGTATTTATAGGCCCAGGGGGGTCAGGCGGTACGATGGTGGGTGGCGGTACCATGGTGGTTGGTGGCGGTAGGGAGAGAGGGAGGCGGTACTTCAGTGGTGGGACGCGGTACCGCGTGGGTCAGGCGGTACCGCGTGGGTCGGGGTCGTACCGCGTGGGTCCGGCGGCAGTAGTGGAAAGGGGACGGTGCTTTGCTGGGGGGGCGGTACCGAGGTACCGTGGTGGTCGGGGTCGGTAGGGGAAGAGAGTGAGACGGTAAAGAGGGAGGCGGTAGGGGTCAGGCGGTAGAGGGGAGAGAGAGTGGGCGGTAGGGGATGGTAGAAGGGGGCCGGTAATGGTGGTCGGCGGTAGAGACGAGAAAAGAGAACAAAGAGATATGTACCGGGGTGGTGGTGCTCGGTACCGGCGTGGGTCAAGTCGAACGGTACTTGCGAGAGCTAGGCGGCACCGGTTAGGGCCGGGCGGCAGGTTGCAGGCGAGGCGGTGAGATGGGAGAGACGGTAAGGGGGAGGGCGGTAGGGGAGATGAGAGAGACACGGTGAGAGGAGAGAGAGAGACGGGTGAAAGGGAGCTGGTGAGGGAGAGAGACAAAATCGTACGGGTGAGAGAGAAAGACGTGGGGGTGGGGAAAAGACAGCAGTGTTTTCAAATTTTATTTTTTTATTATTTTTTTTTTCTTTTTCCTTTTTCCATTTCTTTTCTTTTACCTATTTACTTGTTTGTATATATATATTTATTTCAGAACCTAATCAAAGTAATAGCAAGTTTTAGCTTCATTTAAATACCCTAAATTTCACATGTTATGTTATCGAGCCTAATTTAATTTAAATGTCCTGAAATTTTAAGTATTATAATACCGAATTTAATTTAATTAGATCTGGTATTACAGAATCGGATTCCTAATTTTAGTAATATCGAATTTACTAAATGTAAAGTATGTATAGATGCTAAACATGGTAAGAAGCCCTTTAATTGGTTAAGAGATAAATTGAACTTCTTGAGTTAGTTCACAATAATTTAGGAGACTTTAAAGGCCAAATGAGTAATGATGGAAATAGAAACTACATAATATTTGTAGATGATTATTAACATACACCATAGTACATCTTCTAAGCAGTAAGGATGAGGCCAAAGAAATGTTCTTAAAATAGAAAGTTGAAGTTCAAAATCAACTAGGAAGGGGAAAAAAGAGACTTAGGTCTGTTAGAGTAGGTGGATATGATCCAACTTCACTTAAGAAGTATCGTGAGGAAAATGGAATAATGTATAAATGAAACACTCCATATAGGCTTGAACCTAATGGCATCGCTGAAGGAAAAATACAACCTTAAAGAACATGATAAATGATATGCTCATTAGTTTTGGACTACTTGATAACATGTGCGGGAGGTGCTTTTATCTGCTTGTCATGTACTAAATAGAGTTCCTCAAAAAAAGTTTGATAAGACCCCTTACGAATTATGGAAAAGTCATGCCCCTAACTTTAAATTCTTGAAAGTGTGGGAGTGTTTGGCCAAGGTTGGATTATCTTATTTCACCCAGGATTATTGACTCAATTATTATCGATGTGCTTATGACTGCGCTGCTTATCATTTTCTAATCAAGGGGACTAATATAATTATCTTATTTCTCATGTGGTAGTGTTGTTGAATCTAGAAATGCTAAATTCTTTAAATATACATTTCTAATGAAATCTAGTGATGCACAACCTATTAATTTGCCTTTGCATAGATAGCTTCCTAACAGTGTTAACACTTGCACTAATGATATAGACATTCCTGAAATAAGAAGAACTAAAAGAGATAGGAAAGCAACTAGCTTCAGACCTGACTTTATCACTACCTTCTTAATGAAAGAAATTGTGATAAATGAGGAAATTTTAAGTGTCTATATGTTAGAAGAATATCCCAAAACCTATGAAGAGGCCATGAAGTCGGTCGATTCAACCTTTTGGAAAGAAGCCATTAGTAGTGAACTAAAACCAATTCTAAATAATCATATTAGGTAATTGGCAGATCATTTCAAAGGCCGTAAACCAATTGGCTGCAAGTGGGTATTTAAAAAAAAATAAAAATAAAAGGCTAATGGTTCAATAGATAATTTTAAGGCAAGGTTAGTGGCTAAGGGTTACACCTAGGAAAAGTGTGCTGAGTGTATTTACCACGAATCTGTCCAGTAAGCTTATTCGCTGTATGAGAGTCTGGTATGAGGTGGGGTTCGTAAGGATGAGCTAAACTCAAGCTCTAGCTGCACGCTCGGCTCGGTATTTCCTGCAAGATTCAAACACACAGTTAGAGGGGCCCGCGGGGTAACCCACGGGGACCTCTCTGACGCTCAAGTCAGTATTTATCTCATGAAATAGTAATGAAGGCAGGTAATAAATACATATAATAAATATAAATGACTTAGCCTAGGAGGAATAGGAGGTTGGAGCGGTTATTGCTCTAAAGAGATGATCATGAAGGATGATGGGAGGTTGAGGCGTGGGGTGGTCTATCTTAGATGAGGCTTGCCTTCAAGGGAGAAAGGGAGTAGGAGAGAGTGTTTTCTCCTGGGATAGGGGTTTGTAAGGACGAGCAAAACTCAAGCTCTAGCTGCACACTCGGCTTGGTGTTTCCTGCAAGATTCAAACAGACGGTTAGAGGGGCCCGCAAGGTAACCCATGGGGGAACCCTCTAACTGTTTGTTTGAATCTTGTAGGAAATACCAAGCCAGGCGTGCAGCTAGAGCTTGAGTTTAGCTCATCCTTACGAACCCTACCTCATACCAGACTCTCGTACGATGAATAAGCTCACTGGACTAATTCGTCGTAAATAGAGCATTTTGGCACTTATTCGCCAGTCACTAAACTAGCCATGATTAGGACTTTGTTTCCCCATACATCTATTCATGATTTGGTCGTGCATAAAATGGATGTTAAAACATTATTTCTTAATGGTGACTTAGAAGAAGAAATTTACATAGAACAAATTTAAAGTGTTGGCCCTAAAAGCCATTTCTATTATAATTTTGATAATAATAATCATTTAATGAGTCATTATATTTAAATTATACTAATCTTGTTTGCAATTGACTCATAAGAAAGTTAGGAAAAATAAGGGCTGATCATGTTAATACCAAGTATTCTAACACAATGGGTCCAGAGGAAAAAGAGATTAAAGTTGAAAAGAAGATTCATCCAAAATAAAGAGAACGAGATCTGAGTCGAAGCGTTTTAAATCATTTGTTTTTATATTTTAGGACTTAGAGTTAGGATATTTCAATTAAGTCAAATCTTAATATTGATAAGTGATGCTCTAACAAAGCAATATTTTTTGAAATTTGATTTCCAAATATCATTTGAAAAATATTCAAGTCAAATTCAAGCCAATTAAGTGTATCAATAAAAATATCTTTCAAATTGGTATGAAAAGCATACCCAAAAATAACAAAATCAAATTTTAATAGGGTGTTGTTTTAACTTAATTGAATCAATCAACCATTCAATTGATCAAGGCAAACGTGGAAGCTAATTCAAAAAATTAAGCTAATATGGTAATCAATCAATCAATCAATCAAGTTAAATGGTAAAAAATATTTAAAATCCACCTAGGCACGTTGAGTGTCAACACATGGAAGGGATGTGTTGACATACACACACATACAATAGCTATCTGAAGCTGCTGACACGCAGAGGCTGTGTGTTGACACATAGGTCTGTGTGTCAACACACAACCTCAAAAAGGCTCCAAACGGCTACTTTTGATTTGATTTCTTTCTTGATCTTTTTCCTAACATTTTGAACATCCCCCTAGGCTCTCATTTACCTATAAATAGGGCTTGAATGCTTTGGTTTTATACATCAAATTCTGTATAAGCGTTCTTTGATTAAAAAGCTCTTGTTATCTTATGCGTTTTTCGAGTTTCTTTTAAAGTTTTCTTGAGCATCACTACTTTTCTTTATTATTGATCATTGAGCTTAATTGGCGTATCTTTAGCTTTGGCTAAGCTTGATCTAGTGTCAATTCACTCTTGAAAGAGTGAAGAATTTCAGTGCTTTAATTCTTTCATAGCTTTATTTATTTTATTGTAAGGGTTGGATACCGAGTCGATGATTACAAAAGGGTCAATCGTAAAGGTTGGATCTTGAGCCTTTATACAATAAGATCAGTTGTAAAGGTTAGATCCTAAGCCTAGTTTTAAAAAGGACCATCAAGCTTAGTTAAAGGCTCAAGTAACGAAGAGTAGTTGCTTGAGGAGCGGACTAGCGTCCGGATTAGAAGTGAACCACTATAAAAATTCTTGCACATTGTTTTTCTTCTTCCCTTTATTTTTTTATATTTCATATTCATTATTTAGCTTTCAATTTATTTTTTGGTTCTTAAAGTTCAAATTTTCATTTTATTTCGAAAGAACTAATTCACCCCCTCTTAGGTTGCTTTTTGGGTCTTCAATTGGTATTAGAGCTAGTACTCTTTATTTTTGTTCTGACAACCTTAGAGTGATCCCAATGGCAACATTAGCTCCTATCTTGGCCGAGGGTCAATCAACCAATAAACCTCCTCTTTTTGATGGGGAAAATTTCCCCTATTGGAAACTTAGAATGAGATTGTACATTACCTCCATTGATTTTGATTTATAGCTTCTAATGATAAATGGTGATTTTGTTCCTTCAATGAATAAAGAAAATACAATTGTTGATGATTTTGAAAATGAGCTTATTCAACATGATAAGATAAAGTTTGAAAAAAATGCAAAAGCTCACGTTCAATTATTATATGCTATTGCTCCCAATGTCAAAAGTTGCAAGACCGCAAAGGAGATTTGGGACAAACTAGAAGCCACATTTCGAAGAGAGTCTGATGAAGAATCCCCTCATATAAGTGAACAGGAGCAAGTGGATTCGTGTCTCATGGCAATTGAATCTGAAAAAGAAGAGAAACTTGAAGAAGATGAGATAAATGACCTATCTTATAGTGAGCTCATTGGTAATTTTTATGAATTATATGGTGTGTTTAAAAAATTGAGAACCAAATAATCTTCTAAAAAAAAGGAGCTATAAAAAGAGTCAAAACAATGTTTAGTATTTAAGTTTGAAAATGAATTTTTGAAAGCAAAACTAGAGTCATTGAATAATCAAGTTGAAACAATAATTAGTGAAAAACAATTCTTGGAAGTAAAGCTCATTTCAAATGAAAGTAAAAATAGAGAATCTAAGAAGGATGAATTATTGCTTAAAGAAAATGAGTCTTTGAAATAACAAGTAGAAGAATTCTCACAAATTTCAAGTAAGTTTCTCAAGGATCAAGAAACACTTAAAAAAATACTCTCTTCTCAAAGACCCACTTATAATAAAGAGGGAATTGGTTATAGTGAAAACGCTCAAAAGAAAAAATTAAATATACTTTTTGTCAAAGTCTTCTCACCATTGATAAACAAAAGATGTCATTACTGTAGTGATCGTGGGCGTGTTGTGTATCAATGTCTATTTAAAAAGAATTTGAGAAAAACCAAGATAGTTTGGGTTACAAAGGGATCTTGACCTCCAAATGTCAAGACTAACAACAAAGGACCAATAAAATTTGGGTACTAAAAGTTTATTAAATTGTGTAGGTATACTTGAAAATTCAGAATAAATATCGAAAGGGATGCTTGGATAGTGGCTTCTCAAGTCATATAAATGGGGATAAATCCAAGTCCACTTTTATCAAATCAAGGAGAGTATTTGTCACTTTTGGAGACAACAAGAAAAGAAAAATTCTTTGTATCGGTAACATTGCCCTAACTCTTCTCCTTGCATAAATGATGGTTTACTTGTTGATAGTCTTATGCATAATTTTCTTGCATTAGTCAACTATATGATAAAGGTATTGTATTCATCTAAATGTATAGTGTGGGCTTAGATGAATGAAGTACTATTTTATCGATTGGGATCTGATAATGTCTATATAATTGATCTTGAATGTATGAACTTTATGGAATATTCTAGTGTCTCAAAATGAAAATGATCCGTGAATTTGAAATAGAGGATTTGAGCGAGCTATTATGGACTTAATTTCAAAACCTTAAAAAAATGATCTTATTTGACGACTACGAAAGCTTAATTTGAAAAATATCCTATTCATGATACACTTCAATATGGGAAATAAATAAGATCTTCATTCAAACCCAATGATGTAGTTTCTATCTTAAGGTATCTTAAACTTTTGCATATAGACTTGTTTGATCCTACTAGACATTTGAGCCATTGTGAAAGACGTATGGACTTGTAATTCTTATTACTCCCATTGGTGCTTATTTGCTTCTTATAAGAGTGAAACCTTTAATAAATTTGAAATTTTTTTGCAAAGAAGTTCAAAATGAAGAATATTTGAAAATTGTTTCAATTAGAAGTGATAGTGGAAGGGAATTTTAAAACGGCGATTTTGATATATATTATGATCAAATTGGAATCCACAATAATTTTTTGACTCCTAAAATTTCTCAATAAAACGAAATGGTTGAATATATATATATATATATATATATATATATATATATATATATATATATATATATATAAACAATTTGCAAATTCATTTAGGGAAAAAGCCGTTAACACCACTTACTACGTCTTAAATTGAGCTTTAATAAGGTCTATTATGAAGAAAACACCACTATGAACTTTTACAAAGAAATAAATCCAAATATTGCACATGTGAAACCATTTGGGTGTAAATGCTTCATCCACAATAATGGTAAAATAAACCTTGGTAAATTTGACCTAAGAGTAGATGAAGGTATTTTTATTGAATATTAACTAGCAAAGCATATAGAGTCTATAATAAAAGGTCAAGGGTAGTAGAAGAGTCTATACATGTCGTATTTGTTGAAACAACAACATGTCCTCTACAATTCAGTCATGAATCTTGCTACATGCATGAGATTCAAGATGGATTTAGTGAAGGAAAGAGAGAAAGAGAAGAGATGAGATCAGAAGAGAAGAGAGAAGAAGAAGCCAGGTTGCAGAGCAACCTGACAGGGATGAGATAAGGGGAAAAGCTGAGTGTTCAATATTTCATTGAATGCTTGTACTTGCATATACAACTTGTAATTGTACTCACTAATACAACGTACTAACTAACTCAACAAACTTAGTAACAACCTATACACTTATTTCTAGAAGTATCAAACAATGTAAAGTATCAACAATATTACAAGTACCAATGTTACAATCATATTCACTACTAATCATGACAATGCATCCCCCTTGAAATCCTTATCCTCAAGGATTTGAAGTGAATTCAGGAAATTGTGAAGCCAAAGCACTATAATCTCCCAAGTTCCTTCTAATTCATCCAAGTTAAGCCATTTAATCAGCCATTGTGTTACTGCAATGTTAAGTCTTGGCAAAATCCTCCTGGCCAAAACTCTCTCTAGCTCAACCTTAAGTTCTTCTACGCCAGTTGTCTTGGAAAGGTTAGGTTGGACTATCAGCTAAGTCCCAACCTTGCCTTTGAGCTGAGAAATGTGAAAGACTGAGTGAATGAGGCAATCAGCATGTAATTGTAACTTATAAGCCACCTAACCAATCTGCTGAAGAACCAGGAATGGGCCAAAGTACTTTGTGGATAATTTCAAGTTCCTCCTTAAGACAGCAGTGGACTATCGGTAAGGCTGTAACTTCAAATATACCCAGTCCCCAGATTGCAAAGTCTTCTCTGGTCTTCTCTTATCAGCAAAATATTTCATCCTTACTTGTACTTGGCTCAGATTGAACCTTAGTTGCTGTAGTGTGGCCTGTCTCTCTGCTAGCCACTCCCCAACAGTAGCTATGGATGTTGCTGGACCACGGACACTCTCCAAATCAAGCTGAGGTGGTGCATAGCCATAGAGGGCTTAAAATGGAGTAAGCTGAAGACTTGTGTGGTGATTGGTGTTGTACCAATATTCAACAAGTGTGAGCCCCTTGTGCCATTGTTTGGGCTTTTGCATACAAAAGCACCTAAGGAAAGTCTGAAGGCACTGGTTCACCCTTTCAGATTGGCCATCTAATTGTGGCTGGTATGAGGAGCTCAAGTCAAGTGAGGTTCCCAATATTTGGAAAAGCTCTTGCCAAAACTGGCTCAAACATACTTTGTCCCTAACAAAAACAATGCTGTTAGGAAGACCATGTAATTTATATACATGATCCATGAAAAGCTTGGCTATATGAGATGCAGTGAAAGGATGGGAGAGACTAACAAAGTGAGCATACTTTGTTAATCTATCAACCACAACTAGAATTGTATCATGTCCATCAAAAAGGGGTAACCCCTCAATGAAGTCCATTGCAATATGTGTCCAGCATTGTGTTGGAATGTCTAACGGCTGCAATAAACCTGGGTAAGTACTATGCTCTGCCTTACTGCGCTGACATATGTCGCAGTTCTGCACTACTTGTTAGAGATCGAGCTTTAGTTGGGGCCAATAGAACAACTTCTTCAATCTCTGATGAGTGTCCTACACACTAGAATGGCCAACAATAGGGGAGGAATGGATTGCTTGAATTAGCTCTTGTCTAAGGTTGAGGCCTTGACCCACCATTATTCTTCATTAGAATCTGATGACCCCATTTTTAAGTGTATAGTCAGGCTGGCTATTAGGAGCAACCAGTAAGGCAGTGAGAAGTTGACTGCAAAGGTCATCATTCTCATAGCTTTCTACCACCTCATTCACCCAAGTTCGATGAAGGATTGAGGTTGTTAAAGCATGGCAAGATGCATTAGATCTTCTGGAGAGAGCATCAGCCACTAACTTTTCCTTCCCTTTCTTGTATACTATTGTATAATAGAGGCCTAAAAGCTTGGACAAGCCTTTCTTCTGCACGCTAGTAGTTATTCTCTGTTCTAGCAAATATTTCAATGCTTGGTGATCAGTCTTGATCACAAAGCTATCAGCTTCTAGGTAGTGTTTTCATTTAGAGACTGCCAACAGTACTGCTAGGAACGCCTTCTCATATGTGGAGAGTCCCATAGATTTAGGCCAAAAGGCCTTACTCAAGAAGGCTAGGGGTCTGTTTTGCTGCATCAGAATGACCCCCATTCCTCTATCACTCGCATCTATCTCCAATACAAAGGGCTGAGAAAAGTTTGGTAGTGCCAACACTGGGGCACTGGACATAGCTTTTTTCAGTCGTGTAAAAGCATTTCCAGCTTTAGGTGTCCAAGAGAACCCATTCTTTTTCAACTAGTCAGTCAAAGGTTTTGTAATGGAGCGATAATTCTGAACAAACTTGCGGTAGTAGCAATTGAGGCTAAGGAATGATCTCAACTCCTTGACACTCCTTGGGTTGGGACATGATACCATAAACTCTACCTTAGATGGATCAGTAGCTACCCCCTTGGCTAATATAATGTGGCCTAGGTATTCTATTTGGGTTCGGCAAAGCTACATTTGGATTTCTCTGCAAGCAGTTGATAGTCTTTGAGTGTTTGGAGTACTGACTTAAGGTGGACCAGGTGAGATTCCATGGATCTGCTGTAGATGAGTATATCATCAAAGAAAACTAGGACATATTTCCTTTAGAATGGTGCAAATATCTCATTCATTAAGGCTTGGAAAGTAGATGGTGCATTTGTCAGGCCAAGGGGCATAACTTTGAATTCGAAATGGCCATGATGGGTTCGGAATGCTGTTTTTGGCATATCTGGTGGGTGTACTCGAACTTGAAAATAGCCAGCTCTTAAGTCTAGCTTGCAAAAGATGGTAGCTCCTTGGATTTCATCTAATAAGTCGTCTATATGTGGTATGGGAAATCTATTTTTAATTATGAGGTCACTAAGCTGTCTGTAATCGATGCAAAAATGCATGGATCCTTCTTTATTTTTGACCAGTAGGACAGGGGAAGCAAATGGTGAACAATTAGGCTGAATAAACGAGGATTTTAGTATTTCCTTGACTTGTGTTTCAATTTCATTTTTCTGCAGGTATGGGTACTTATAGGGCTTGATGTTGATAGGTTGGGCATCACTTTTAAAAGGTATATGGTGGTCATGGGATCTTTTGGGTGGCAGGGACTTAGGTTCTTGGAAGACCACATCATATTCAATAAGAAGATTACTAACTGAAAGAGGTAAGGTGGAAGAAGGTACCTAAGAGCCCTCATGGCCTTGAACCAGCATTAATGTTGCCACGAAATACTCCTTCTTCTTGTGGCATAAGCCTTACAACTTCTAACTAGTCAAGAGTTTGAATGAGCCTGAATCTATGATCTCCTTCAATTCCACTGTCTTTCTATCCTTGACAAAGCTGAGCTTGGGTTGGTTAAAATCTAAAGATATGGGGTAGTACTGCTGCATCCAATCAACACCTAGCAGCATATCACGTCCCCCAATCTTCATCAACCTTATATTGTATGAGAATGACTGGCTTTGCATCTGCCATTTAACTAAACATTGCTGCCTACTGATCATAGCTTGACCATTTGCCACTATGATGCCTAGAGGTGATGCATCCTCAAGTGTAAACCCTGCCTCCTTCTCTAATCTTGGGTCAAGGAAGCTATGAGTGCTTCCATTATCCACCGGGATGATTATGGACCTTTTATGCTAGTGTTCGAGGATCTTGAGGGTGTTTGTGGATGCATTTCTAATCAAAGCATGCACATATACTTCTTTAGCCATTTCATCGCAAGCATGAATGACTTCCTCCTCCATTGAAGCTATTGATTGCTCATTTTTTGATTTTGGGTCAGAATCAAGAAGTTCTACAGCTTCAAGGCTGTTTAGTGTTTGGTTTTCGCATTTGTGACTAGGAAAATACCTTTCATTACATTTGTAACAAAGGCTTGGGTTTCTTTGGGAAGAGTATTTGGTCCAGTCTGAATTGGGTTTTGAGAATTGGGACTAAGGTTTGGAGATTATATTGCTGTTGTTATTGGCCGTAGGGTTATGGGTTTTCAAGAGGTTTTTAGCCTTTTGCAGGGATGCATCAAAAGATTTTGTAAACAATTTTGCTTTTACAAAGGCTTCTGACAACGTTTTTGGGTTAAGGGCTTTGACCAATGGTTGTTTTTCTTTGTCCAGGCCAGATATGTAAGAGGATAGGAAATACCCCACAAAAAATGAGCTATCAGTTGACAGCATCAATGAACGAAGCTCCTCAAATCTCTCTTGATACTCTTGTAGAGAGCCGGTTTGCTTTAACTTGTTGAACTGGCTTATAGCATCAGTATTGTCACTGCCTTCAAATCTATCATACAACATTTCATAGAATTCTGCCCGCCCTATTTCTCCTTTATCTGCTAGAAGACCATCTAACCATACATCCGGCTTATCATCCAAGTACACCGCAGCCATACCCAATTTTTCAGACTCCTTAACTTGGAAGAGGGAAACATACCTTTGGCATTTCCTAACCTAGCTTCTAGGATTTGTGCCATAAAAGGATGGAAAATCAATCTTTGGTTTGGGTTTAGAACTTTTACCTCCAGTTGAGCCTCCTGACTGGCTATTCTGTCCTTTATCTGGGTAGGCTCCCAGAATGGGGGGTCTCCTAGCGTTGATGTTCCCCATATTGACCCGAGACTCATGGATCCCTACTTCAACTTCTAGGTTGCATGTGGGTACTGTGGAATTTGAGGAATTAGCCACCAATTGCTGTAACAATGCCAACATCTGAGTGATGGTCTGAGACATCTGGGCCTTACTCTGTTGTATGGCCTCAAGCAGCTGAGTATGCCTCTCTTCATGCAATCGACTTGTTTTTGAGTTAGATTGTTGAGATTCAGCGAGTTTCTACATTAGACTTTACATCTAACCTTCAATCTCCGCCACAGAAGGATCTTTCTTGCTTTTAGCCAGGGTGAATTGATTTTAGGGTTCGTTTGAAATAGTTTGAGCTCAAGATCTAAGCTCTGATACCAAATGTCATGAATCTTGCTACATGCATGAGAATCAAGTTCGATTTAGTGAAGGAAAGAGAGAAAGAGAAGAGATGAGATCGGAAGAGAAGAGAGAAGAAGAAGCCAGGCTGCAGAGTAACCTGACAGGGATGAGACAAGAGGAAAAACTGAATGTTCAATATTTCATTGAATGCCTATACTTGTGTGTACAACTTGTATTTGTACTCACTAATACAACATACTAACTAACTCAACAAACTTAGTAACAACCTATACACTTATTTCTAGAAGTATCAAACAATGTAAAGTATCAACAAGTATCAATGTTACAATCATATTCACTACTAATCATGACAAATTCCTTGTGATGATGATGTAATGACCAAACCAATAAACTTTACAACCTCATTTAGGAGCAAGAATAGGCTCAACTTGAAGCTCTAATGGATGAACAGAAAGGAAATATTGAAAATGTAGAATCCAAAGAGGAAGACGTGCTACATGTGATTAGAAATTCTTGAAGGATCACCCAACAACTCAAATCATCAGTGATCCCTCTCAATATGGTAAGAAATAAGGAAAAGATAGTAGCTAAAAGCTATAACTAAGAAGAAGGTGTAGACTATGAAGAGAACTTTGCACCCTTTGTTAAATTAGAAGCTATTAGACTTTTACATGCCTTTATTCAAAAATTTTGAACTTTTTCAAATTGATGTGAAAAGTACATGTTTGAATGGTTTTATCAGAAAAGATATTTATGTTGAACAACCACTTAGTTTTAAGGATAAGAAAATTTCCAATCATATTTTTAAACTCAAAAAGGATCTTTACAGATTGAAACAAGCTCTAGCTTGACATGAAAGATTGACTTTATTTTTAATGCAAAACAAATTTTTATGAGGGATGGTTGAGACCACACTTTTTATGAAACACTCTATATATAGATGATATAGTGTTTTGAGCTACTAACCCATCTATTTTTGTGAAGAATTCGTAAATATTTTGAGTAGGGATTCGAAATTACAATGTTGGGAGAAATCAACTACTTCCTTCGATTGCAAATCACCCATGGTAAGGAATTTTCAACAACCATGCCAAGTAAATCAAGAAAATGCTTAAGAAGTTTGGCATGGAAAAATCGAAGGCAATTGCAACCCCAATATGCTCGACACTCAAGCTAAACATGGTTGAGAAAGGTAAAATGGTGGATCAAAAGGCTAAATAGAGGTATGATTCGATCCTTCTTTGCCATTCCACGAGTAGACTTGGTATCTTATTTAATGTGCACGTATGTGGTTGATTTCATGCATGTCCAAAAAGAATCGCAATAATGTGATGTGAAATGAATTTTTTCGATGCCTAGTTAGACTTGTTCTATCCAAGTGTGATTTCCTAGATGTAGTTCGATATAATAATGTGGATTTTACTTGTTACAAAGTGGATTAGATATTAAATTGCGGAACTTGACTATTTATTGGTCATGCTTTCGTGTCATGGTTAAAAAAATTTTAAAAGAAAGGAACGTTGCCACATCCACGTTCAAGGTCAAATACATTGCTTGTGCAAGTCATTGTGCTCAAACATCTTGTTAATGCATGAATTTTATGATTAACACATTCATATTGACCATGCAGCCGCAATGTGTAGTACAATATGCTTAACCAAAACTCCGGCTCAACATTTTAGAACCAATATAGAGGTAGACATCATATCATTCATTATCACGTGCTTAAAAAAGATGTCATTATAAAATTTATCCTCACAAACAATCAATAATTAGACCTTTTCACTGAACCTCTATGTGGAACTATTTGGTGGCACTAAAAGAAGGATTGACATGGTGAAATATTATTACTTGTGTGCATTAATTTCATATGCTTGGTTATATTGAAAATGAATCTCATGGATTTAACACGATAGGCACAGTTGTCCAAATATTCTTATCCAAATCAATAGATATTAGTACTTGGAAACCGTTTTTAAGAGAAATACTAAAATTGAGTTACCTTCGATCTCTAATTTGAACAAAATCTCTCCAATATTTGTTTAACTTGCATATTTACTCACATTCCTTTTCATAATGTCGTTCAAAGTTGTAAATGTGTTATCATAATTTCAAAACTTCAAGCAAATTTAAAAATTTTGCTTTGTGAAAAATTATTCATGTTCACCATATTAAGGCATATGGAAATATTGGGAAAAAAAAAAAGGTGAAACATTATATCACAAAAAAAAAGGTGAATCTATCCTTAACATATCGAGCTATATATATATAAACTACTTTTACATTTTGAACTTTAATGTATAAATCCTCTCCCTTATCGCTCTTTTGTTTATGACAAAAAGGGAGAGAGATTGGTGTTGTTTATGTCGATTTCAACATTACGCATATCATGAAGGGGAGAGAAATATTAAACACATTACATTGAATTAATTTATTCTTTTTTATTGATGACAAAGGGGGAGAGAAGTTGGTGTTTGCTTGAGTTGTGGTAAAATTGATGTTGATGTTGACCTATTAAATGTGTGATTCTTACAATGCATCAACATAGGGGGGATACAATTGAGTTTGAACTTTTAACATGTTATATATAACTCCATGACTTGATGCAAAGTGATAATTTGTATGATTTGAGTAGTCAATATTTTTTTTGGTGAACTCTATACTTCAACTTTTAAATTTTTAAGAGAAAACACTAAATGTTTATCATCATCGAAGGAGGGATTGTTCGCCCCAAAGACTATTTATATTGTAATTTTTATGATAACAATCATTTAGTGAGTCATTATGTTTAAATTGTTCTAATCTTGCTTGAAGTGACTCACAAGAAAGCTACGAAAAATCAAGCCTAATCATGTTGATACCAAGCTTTCCAAGACAATGGATCAAGAGGAAAAGAGATCAAAGTTGACAAGAAGATTCATCCAAAATGAAGAAAACGAGATCCGAGTCCAAGTGCTTTGAGTCATCTGTTTTTATTATTTAGGACTTAGGATCGGTATATATCAATTGAGTCAAATCTCATTATCGATATGTGATTCTCTAACAAAAATATTTTTGAAATTTGATTTCCAAATATTATTTGAAAAAAATTCAAGTCAAATTCAAGCCAATCTAGTTTGTCAATAAAAATATGTTTCAAATTGCTATTATGACACCCCAAAATAATAAGATCAAATTTTAATAGAGTGATATTTTACCTTGATTAAATCAACCAACCATTCAAATGATTAAGGCCAACATGAAAGCTAATTCAAAAAATTAAGCTAATATGGTAATCAATCAATCAAGCTAAATGATCAAAAATATGTATCATCCACCAAGGCATGCTGAGTGTCAACACATAGAAGGGATGTGTCAACACACAGACATACAATAGCCTTCCGGAGCTACTGTGTGTTGACACATAGAGGCTGTGTGTCGATACTGAGCCCAGAAAATACTCCAAATGGCTACTTTTGAGTTGATTTCTTTCCTAACCTAACATTTTGAACGTCGCCTAGGCCCTCATTTGCCTATAAATAGGGCTTGAATGCGTTGATGTTATTCATCCAATTCTCTCTAAGCATTCTTTGATTAAAAAGCTCTTGTTCTCTTGTGCTTTAACGTTTTAGTTTCGAGTTTCTTTTAAAGCTTTTTTGAGCATCAATACTTCTGTTTATTGTTGATCATTGAGCTTAATTGGCATATCTTTAGCTTTGGCTAAGCTTGATCCAGTGTCAATTCACTCTTGAAAGAGTGAAGAATTTCGGTACGTTAATTGTTTCATTGCTTTATACACTTTATTGTAAATATTGGATCATGAGCCTATGGTTACAAAAGGATCGGTTGTAAAGGTTGGGTCTTGAGCCTTTGTACAAAAAGACTAGTTGTAAAGGTTAGATTCTGAGCCTAGTTTTAAAAAGGATCATCAGATTAGTTAAAAGCTCAAGTGACAAAGAGTAGTCACTTGAGGAGCGGACTGGCTTCTGGGTTGGAAGTAAATCATTATAAAAATTCTCGTGCATTGTTTTTCTTCTTCCCTTTATTTTTTACATTTCATATTCATTGTTTAGCTTTTAATTTATTTTTTGGTTCTTAAAGTTTAAATTTTCATTTTATCTTGAAAGAACCTAATTCAATTTCCCTCTTAGGTTGCTTTTTGGGCCTTCAGAAAGTTTTGTTGTTCATGGTCAAGAAAGAAAGTTTGCAAATTCATAAAATAAGTATATGGTCTTAAACAAGCACCAAAATAGGAGCATGAGAAATTCAATAACATGTTGGTTGCTAATTATTTCTATGTGAATGACGGTGATTCCTGTGTCTATTCTAAGTCTCACTTGAGTGGATGTGTTAATGTTTTTCTGTATGCTAAAGGTATGTCAATTTTTGTAACAAACTTGAATATTGCCATGGGGACTAAAAATTTTCTAAGTTTTAAATTTGATATGTTGGGTGAGGCATACGTGATTCTAGGAGTTAAGTTTATGAAACTCTTGAAGGCATAAGCCTTAATCAGTCTCACTCCATTGAATACTTTATGATCCCAGTGTGCATTTGACTAGACATAAAGATATTGCTATGTACTAATCTGAATATGCCAAAATTATTGGTAGTGACATGCTTTTGATGAACTACACTAGATGTGCCAGTACATATGCAGTGAGTACACTTAGTAGATACCCTCATCATCATAATCAAGCGCATTGGAATGCACTAAAAAGATATCTCGGATATTTAAAGGGAACACCGAATTAGGACTTCACTTCTCGAAATTTTTGGCCATAT
Organism: Simmondsia chinensis; assembly: GCA_018398585.1. Classification (NCBI taxonomy): domain Eukaryota; kingdom Viridiplantae; phylum Streptophyta; class Magnoliopsida; order Caryophyllales; family Simmondsiaceae; genus Simmondsia; species Simmondsia chinensis. The sequence goes on from JAGTTD010000022.1 coordinate 12,181,494, forward strand.
TAGAAGGATATTGTGACACCAACTGGATCTCTTATAATTGATGAAATAAATTATACTACTGCATATGTGTTCACACTATTTGGAGGTGTTATATCCTAAAAATCTTCTAAGCAATCTTATATTGGCACTTTTACTATGAAATTTGAGTTCGTTGCTTCTAGGTTGGCAGGTCATGAAGCCAAGTGGCAGGGAAGCTGATTAGGAGATGTGTTATGGTGGGTGCAGCTAGCTCTATCAGTAACACTGCATTGTGATAATCAAGCTGCAATTGTCAAAGCAAAGAATAAAGTGTACAACGGCAAGAGGAGACACATTTGTCTCATACATAAGATGGTATTGGATCTTCTAGAAAGTGGAGCAATATCACTATACTATATAGGGTCTAAAAAAGACTTGTAGATCCATTAACAGAATGCCTGTGTCATAAAATGGTTGTAGAAATATCAAGGGGGATGGGCCTGAAGTCTATGTATAAATAAATTGTAATGTATCCAACCTTGTTTCTACTTATTCAATGTGAAAAGTCACAGTTTAATTCAAGAATTACACTGTATTTTATTATTTGTCCCTCCCTCTGATGTCGACGGTGCTAGGATAGGTCCATAGACATATTTTTGGTGGTATGAATAAGCTCCCACTTGATGGATACCATCAATATGTTGCCAAGGTAGCAAGGTTGAGCTTTAGCTCTTGATGGACCAATAGCCATATGTTTGGTAGAGTGTGGTAATACATATTTGATGGGATCCACCTATATAGGCGTGAGAGTGTAGCCTCTCCCTATAGAGGTTGAAGACTCACCTTCTGGAGCACTTATGAAAATCTAGGACAGGAGCTTGGCCAATAAAACACACCATACCACAAGAATGACGAGATTTGAAGCTTGGTACATGTCCAAGTGGCAGACTATAAAACCACTTGTGAGGTTCACGACGAAAGTCACCTTGTAAGTTGTTGGCCTTAAACTTTGTTTACATTAGGTGATGATTCAAGTCGCAAGAAATTGGCATTGAAACACTGAGCTCTCCTTGCCCAAATTCATATATTTTTTCTAACTTATGTTCTTTTTGAGAGATTGTTGGAAAAATGACAAGAGTTTCTTCAAGTAACCTACTATTGGTAAACCCATGGCATATAGGAAACCTAGTGAAGGCTACCTCACTTTGAATAAGGGATCTCATGTTTTCATTTTGAATTAAATAAAAGGAAAGAGGTAGATGGGGAAAAAAAGAGTGCGCACGCCTAACTAGGCAAAGCTCGGGCGAGGTTGTGGGTTTGGGGTGCTTTTTTAATAGATACTTTTATTTTTGAAGAAATATTACATAACTGTGATAAATGTTGCCTCTTCCTGAGGTACCTCGTAATCTTTTCTGGAGCCCCCATTTGTTGCTGTTGTTCTTCCCCAACCGTCATAATTGTGGTTTGTGACTGTTGGAGCTTAATGTAGCCCCTCTAACAATCACCTTCCATCTTATATAATGCATGTACTGGCCATTGTTCATAGCATCCAAGAAACTAAGCACCACTTTCCTTTCTCACTCATCCCACTAGTCAAAATCTCTAATTCCTTTTGGGAAAACTTCAAGTAAAGCTCCAAATCGGCAATTAACGAGTGCAAGTTAAAAGTTAGCTCGCATTAAGTATGGAGGACGGCTGCATGTAATATTGTGATCATCAAAGCAATGACGAAATCATCTTTTAGGACCATGGTCATTGATGCATCTCATATTTACTCATCTTTTAATTGCTTATTTGATTATTTTGCACGTGATTAATTATAGTTTTATACTCACTTTGACAATTTTAATGTTTATAGGTTCGAAGATTAAAATCTCGAAAATTGTCAAATTTGATGCAAATAAGACAAGCTTGATGCATAAACAATTAAATCAAGTCAATCGAGATTTGGGACAAGAACGTATAAGCTAAACCCGCTAGCCTCTACTTAGCCACAGCAACACCGCCTGATATTCTCCTTTCTGAATTTCTCCCTCCTCTTGTTTGAGTTTTCTTTTTCATTAATTTGGAATGAGAGTGAATTTGGCATGAAGACTGACATGGGTTCATTCATCTCCTCCTTCACCGGTTTGTCCTTGATGGAGAGCTAACTTGCTCTTTAGAGTTAGATGGAGTCTTAGCCTTTTTACTTTTGTATCACTTTTAATTTTGGGATAATTTGTTTGTAACATGAATTGCTTTGTTGTGAGAAATACTTTGAATTATTATGCTTTAATTGTTTATCCAATTGAGATGATTATTGAGTTTGTAATCTTTGATTGTTGATGTTGATATTTATGAATTAATTCTTTGCGGTTGTAGGCTTAGGATTAATTAATCAAGCAATAGTATTCACCGAATTGTTAATTAAAGCATATCTTCCCTATGCTTTAGTTAGATATGGTTAATATGTAATAAGTAACAATACATTATGTAAAGCCTATTTTTCTTATGCTTTAGTTAGATAGAGTCAATATGCGATACTAACAATATCATCTTAGTAGGTTAATGCTTATAGCCTAAACCATTACCCGTGTGATAATCAATAATCCCAATTTACGAGTTAATGCAAGAATAATTGGCTAATGATAGATTCAAAACCTTAGGTTCCAATTCCAAGTTCTTTTCCCTATTAGAAGTAGAATTCTTTAGTTTCATTGTCGTTTCCTTAGAATAGTTAATACTCAACTTCTCAACTTATATGAATTAATTTAATTTGTAAATTAAATTTACGTACTTTTAGTCCCTATAGTTTGACACCCTCTCGCCCTTGACTTCAATTTCAATGTGTTTAGTAGGTACGGTTTAATATTAAATTTTGATAGACATAGAAAAATATATCAGTTATTACCATGATGCAGTACCATTATTTTGTAAGATCTTTTCATTTGCTCTCTTTTGGTCCATGTGTTTGAATATTAGCTATTATTTCCAACAACGACCACATACAAATCCAAATATTGACCCAATTTCTTGACTTGACTGTTAAAAATTATGTCACCAACTTAACATCAATTTCGTTGTATGACTAAGTTGACACAATAAAAATTTAAATAAAGATTAAACTGATATAGTTATAAATAACCCCAAAATAGTCAATTTACTAAAAGTAAAACTAATTATCTTATATTATTTTTATAGTCCAATAATTTATTTTTTAATAGAATAATTTATTATAAAGCAATATTTTTAGTGCCCCAAGTACTCTTGCCTAAGCAGAGTATGGGGGAGGGATGGGGGTGGATGTACACAGCCTTCCCCTACCCCCAACCTCAGGGGTGCAACACGAGGACTTCCCAGGAGGTCACACATCTTAGTACTACTCTCACCCAAGCACGCTTAACTTCGAAGTTTTAATGGAATCTGGTACATGCATGCTAGTACCCTCTTAGGTAGAATAATTTATTATCATATTACTAAATAAACAAATTATTTTTTTTGGACAAAAATAAAAAAAATTATATATCTAACTAAATCGAGTAATTTCATTTTTAAGATGAAATTGAAGCTAAGTTGATGATATAAATTTTTAAGAGACCAGTCAGGTCCATTAATGCAAGTGATCTAATACAAATCCACCTATTGATTTAATTTAAGCCCACTTGTGACCCAACCACTAAAACTATGTCATTCACTTAGCTTCAATTTTCACCATACAACTAAATTAACATAATATAAATTTTACAAGGACTATGACATAGTGAATGAAGTACTAAGACCTATAAATCAAACCAAAAAATTCAATTTGGTAAAATTAAAATTAAATATCAAATATTATTATTAATTTTTTTTTTTTTTTGCTTCTTACTTTTTAGAACTTGGGGCACTCAAACGGATTCCCCCCCCCCCCCCCCCCCCCCCCCAACCCAAAAAAAAAAGACCTTGCTATGGTGGAAACCTTTGTAACATCGAGACTGTTGTTGTTGTTGTATCAAATATTATTTTTATAATCAAATAATTTATTTTATCATATAATAACTTATGATCATATTACTAAATAAAAAACCACATATCTAGTTAAAATTGAGCAGTTTTATATCTATATCTATATAATATATTATTGTAAAGTCTCCCCCACCCCAAAAGCCTCCAATATCTAAACTAAGCAATTTTAGGAGACCATTATTCATCTTCCTCTTGGAGTACTAAGAACATGTTTAGTCAAGTTTATTTTTTGGGAAAAAAAAATGCTATGTTTGTGCAGGAAAAGGCTTTTTTCATGATTTCTGGATGTTTGACCAAGAAAAGAAAGTGATCTCGAACCAAAAAGTAAGCTATTTTTCTTCTTTTAGCAGATTAAAAAAAGTACTACTTCTCCTTTAAATAGAAATAAAGCAAAAACTAAAAGTTTTCGACAAAAATAATTCTTTTAAAAGCATCTTTTACAAAAAGGCTCCGCAACAAGTGATTTTGAAAGAAACAGTATGTTCATAGCTTGGCGATAAAATCCTACATATTATATAGAGAAGCTCCTCATTTTCTTATAAAGTTTAATTATTTTCTTTGAATAGAAATTAAATCCATAAGTTACTTTTTAAAAATTGTAGATATCAAATCTCCAGTATATATACCAATGAACTGATTTTCATCAAATAGTTTCAAATATAAATGCTGGAATCCTCTAAATAACTAAGAATCAAGATTATTTTAAATGAACTAAAATTATAGAATGTAATTGCAACCATAAAACCATGATTAAATTGAACAAAAATGTATTAGACGAACAATGAAGATTCGTAACAGAAATTGACTAACATAATTACAATGATAGTGTATGTAAACCAGAAACCATCACAAGTCATTGTCATAAACCTAAAATTTGAATTCAAAAAAACTCAATATCAAAAGCAATCATATCCACAACGTGCACACACTCAAAATTTCTGCAGAAAAATGCAAAAGGCATCAAAATCAGGAGTTCCTCCAAGAACAACGCCATTGACCAACAACTTCATTTCTTAAGAGCAAGAAGCCTATTTAAGATAAACTAAATTATGTGATATACTTACAATCATAAAACCATGATTATCGCCAATATAATATGAATTCAATTTATTTGCAAAACTTATAAAAAAGTGAAAAAAAAATATGGGTAACAAAACCAGCCCATGCATTGCACGGAAAAAAAAACTAGTTCTTAATTATGGTAAAATTAAATTTAAACTTGATGATGTAAAACCTAAGAGAACAGTCATTCTAATCAAGGCGATCCAACACAAAATTACATGTTGACCAAATCTAATCTCATTTGTAACCCAACTATTAGAAAATACGTCACCAACTTAACATTAATTTATTCTACGACTAAATTGATGGGAGAGGATCCCATGCAGTGGATCATGTGAGAGGAAAAGGAGAGAGACAGATACATCATAAATTATATAACTACTAAATTAATATAATAAATAAAGTAGAAGAAAGGATAACGTAAATAACTCTAAACGTAATCAATTTATAAAAAGCAAAAATAAACATCTATGTAATATTATTCTTATAATATTCAAACAATTTTATCTCTACCATTAGATAAATGAATTAGATATCTCACTAAAGTGAAATTATCACTTAGATATCCTGATGTTTGGCTATTTATTATCTAGGTGTTCTAATATTTCAATATATAAAATAAGGTACTTTGAGTTTTAAAAATTTTAGCACTCATATATCTTGAAGTTCTAAAATTTTATCAATTAGATACTGTTTTGCCGAAATTTGAAAGAATTTCAATGGAAAGTGATAAAATGGAACATGATTCCGGTTTTCATTAGAATGTGATGATATTTTATCAAAAAATATTAATATAACGCAAAATTTTGATAATATATAGGTAATTTACATTAGAACTCCATCTAATATTTTGTTCAGTTTCTACCGAAATATTGATATGGCTTTTATATATATGCATAATCATATACTAAATTAGTTTTTTTTTTAATATATATAAAATTGTTGAGATTCGTATACCTAAATGACAAAAATTCAAACCTTTGGTATCTTATTGCAAATATTAAAATGTCAGGGTATTTAAGTTGTTAATGTCCAAACTAACGAGAACTAAGATAATTTCCCCTAATTAAATTGAATAAATTGTAATTTCCATGGAAAATAAACAAGAATGAAACGACACCGAACCGGAAAGAAAAAATAACGGTCAATAACTGCCGCCTAACTATCATTTAAATTTCCTGCCCCTTCAAATTTCCCTCTTCCCCAATCCCCCCCACGCCCGCTAAATCACCACCGTCCATTTCCCGATCATGGCAGATGATCATCAAGGCCCACCAAACGAAGCCGTTCCCGATTCATACTTCCACCGAATACTCCAAATCATGGAGGTGGATGACGACGTCGCCAACCCCCCACAGCCTCCACCACCGCCGCCGCAGCCAGTGCAACCCACTAGAGGCGGTGGTCTCGATCATAGTGTTGCAGAGGACGTTATGGATCCGAGTTTCTTTGATTTTTTATATGAAGATGAAGACTTGACTGGCGAGGCGGGGCCTAGTGTAACAGGAAGTCGGGGCAAGGGCAGTGGTAGCCGTGGCGGCGGCGGTGGTGGTGGCGGTGGCGGTGGCGGTGGTGGTGGTGGGGGTGGGGATGGTGGGTTTGAATCGGGGTCGGGATTGGGGGATCCGCGGGGGTTACCGGAGTGGCCGCCGCCGCCGGTTCCGTTCACTTGTTCTTGCTGTCAAGTTCTTAGAGAAATTATTCATTTTAACAATGAGGGTATAGAAATAATATAATTGCATTTTGAATGGTCATCATAGCTTGTTCATTGTGTTATAATTCAGTTCTTTTGCTTCCAATTATATCAATTTATTCATTATACAATATAAATTATGTCAATTTAGTCTTATAGTGAACTTAAAGTTATATTTAATGACATAATTTTGCAACTAGGTCATGGATGGGGTTAAATTGGATCAACAAATGGGTTTGTATTCGAGTCTTGCATCTCCCTTAATCACGTAGTTAAAATTTATGTCATTAACTTTGCTTGAATTTTAACTATTGGACTAAATTGAAAACAATGTTATTGTACAAGGGTTTATTGACACAACTAATAGTATAAAGACTAGATTGTCATAATAGCCGAAAGTATTAGGAATGTTGATGCCAATAACCCTAAAATATATTTACACGAAAAATGATTTTGATGACACTCTATGGCATTTCTTCTTATAAAATTAAGATAATTGAAAGTTGCATTAATTTAAATTTGAAAAGTTCAATATTTGTAAGGTTTATGTGAGATATTTTAAGATACTATTATCATACAGTTCAATAAATTGTAATACATATTTTTAATGATCATCTACAACTTTTTAAACTTTGTAAATTCATATACGATATTCATTTTGTGACAAACAGAACAATATTGTTATAGTATTTATGGAAATGTCGATGAAGTATGAAACTGTAAAATTGTATTATTGATTGCAAATAGATGGAACTTTATTCTTGGTTGGGACTAAAAAAAAAAAATAATTCTATATACAAATTTAACGTTTTTTTCAAGAAATGAGTGTTTCTAATTTATTAATAAATAAAAATTTGCATGGAAGCGTTTATTTGGTCTACATACCCATGCATACGAAATAACTACTTAAGCATAAGAAATTGACGATTTAATAATTACTCTATTGATCAAATTTCAAAGTCGATCAATTGATTATCTTTGTTTGATCAGTGATGCTTTTAATTCATTGATTGGCATTCAAAATTAAATATCTATCCTTTGGGTTTAGGTTTTATAGAATTCTCTATTGAATTTGATGTTTAGCATAGGAATGCTCTTAAAAGGAATGGCCAAACGAGTTGATATCTATATTTTTCTTGTAAATTATGAAAATTAAAAGTCAAATTGTTATGATCTTATTAATCATTATCATTAAGCCATTGTGTAAAACTAATAGATACGGTATGTCTATAACTCTTAAAAGTTATAAGCCTTTTCATGTTTACTATACAAAAAGTTACACTAACAACAATTACATGCATATAAATAATGTATATAGTAACAAATAAATATGAATAACTAAATAATACTCATTATCTATTACGATTTGTCGAGACTTTATTTGGTTTGACAAGGAACTTTCTTTTAGAATATTGTTTCTCTTAATATTTTCAACTATTAAATTCTTTTTAATTTTTTTATATTTGTCTAGGTAATTAATTCCATATACATATTTGTAATAGATAAGATTGAGTATTAAGAAGGGGGGAATGCCCTAGAGGAATTCCCTAGGTATATTATTATGTGTATAAAATTATTTGTTTTATATATTTCTCAATTTACTCTTGGATTTTGTCATAGTGTATTATTGTTGTTAAGATAAAAAAAATGTTATTATCAGAGAAATAATACAACTATAATGAACATTAGTCACAAAATTACTTCAATATTAACAATTTCTCTGATAGTAAAATTATCCTTCTTTATCTTGTGAAATAGGAACACATGTAATGAAGTTGGAGATACATGGGAGGGTTGGACAGATAAGTCATGGGGTTTTGGAGAATCGTTATAATTCCAATCCCACTTCTGCCAGCCAACTAGACTACCAAATGTTTGAGTACGTTCTTTTTTAATATCTTCCCATTTTTAATATCAAATTCTTTTCTTTTACCTTGTAAAATTAATAATTTTAATATAAGAAATGTGATTGTTTGAAGATTGTTTTGAACAGAAATATTTTCTGCAAGAAAAATGCTTTCGTTATTTACTCCGTTGGTTTTTAATATTTGTAATTTTGATTCAAATTATTTCTCATACTTTTTATTTTTGCCTACGACAAGCCACCCAATGGAGCACCAATTGGGGTCAGTCTTAAGTCTCAAGTCGCCTTGGGTCCCCTATTTTTGGGGGCCTCTAAATTACAAGACTTTTGATTTAGTCCACATGCCTTTTTTTTTTTTTTTGATTTAATTATTGTTTATATTGTTGAATAAAATATTAATATAAACTAGGGGTCGTATTTCGAATGTTCATATATATTTAGACCGTGAGACAGTTAATACCTCACCTTAGACTTGATACGAACCTAAATCAAAATATACGAAATACTAAAAGAAAGCTTAGAGTGGGCTTTTGAGTAAAGACTTGGTGTGCTTCCTTTCCATTCCTTTCCAACTATCGCAGATTCTAGCAGGGTTGAGTAACGGGTCGTTGCTAGCTTTGAGGAAGTCTTAGTCTTTTTTTTTTTTAGCATTTTGTTTGTTAGGTTTCTTGTTTGGATTAACTCTGTTTTGTTCGGGGCCAATTTTGGGTCTCCGCTTTTGTATCAAGCTTTGCTCACAATTTATCAGAAAAAAAAAAAAAAAAACTAAAAGAAAGCATAAAGAGATAGAGAGAAAAAAATAAACATGACATTTGATTGATCATTTTTATTACAAGACTCCTCTATTTATAAAATATTCCATCTCTAGGTGGGCGGCTCACTATTCTTATTATTACACTACTCTAATATTAAATATTATAATAGTATAAACCCTAAATACCTAGTTTGAGAACGTATTAAGAACTTATTTAATTACAAAATAAAACATAGCATTATTTAAAACAAGCAAATGAAGCAGGACTAATTTAATAATAGTGACAAATGGAATAAACTACTTTATATTCATATTTATGACACAAATCTCTTCTTTCCTTTTTAGTTGGGAAAAATGAAGGATGTTGGATGAAACTAAAGAGAGATGATTAAAATTTGAAGTGTTTATTTGTAAATTAATTAATTAATTTATATTTTCAGTTTTGTGGGGCAAAGTATGGAGGGAGTGAAGAATTTCTTGAAGTCGTACATGGAACAACGCAGCGAGGCAGGCTACGTTATGTTGCGAGATCCCCTTTCTCCCTTTTACGAGGCTTTGTGTGTTGGATTTGATTGGCTTCACATTGCTCCTCAACCGTCTCACCCGCCGACGAATTCCGGTATGTTTATATTAAGAATTTTACATGTGAATTTACAAGTAACTTTCTTTTAAACAAAGTATAACACATAAGATCGTTTTTATACAAGTTTAATGGTTGTTTCATCTGTTACTAAGTAATGTTGGAGTCAACTGTCTTTTGTTTTTGTAGCTTAAAATCAACCCTAATCATAAATGGCCCGGGCAACTATTGTGGTGTAAAGTTATTTTTAAAACTTTACCTAGTTACTTAGGATTTGTTTGCTCTCATTTTTTATTTGTAGTTTTTGTTTTTCGATTTTGAAAAATTAAAACCCTAATTTTGAAAGTAGTTTGTTTTTTTTTTTTTTTCCTGGTTTTCATTTCTGTTTTCAGTCAAACTAGAGGAAGAGTAAAATAATAAATTGAAATTAGAAAAACTATATCGGGTAGTTCAACGGTTCAGTAATCATTTAAGAAATTTGTGAAAATTCAATAACCGTTACCACCCGTTTAAAATAGTTTACCCGGAATTTTAGTATCGATTTGTTCAGTTCGGTATCGGTTAACCACATATTGAAAAAAATTAAAATATGTTTCTTACCCATTTAAATCTTAAAATTTTGCTACTGCCATACGCTCTTAAAAAAAGGTAAACTAAGGAACCACTTAAGTTTAGGTTGTCTATTGTATTTTAAGTCTACACAGTTGTTATGTTAATTTAGATTGGCTTATGTTAGAAATATAAAAGGTTGAAATTAAATTGAATTGAACTCATAATCATACAAAATTAAGCTTGAGTATTTACCTACTAGACTATAACTTATAATGCACAACTATAATGCTCTCGTAAATATACTAATCGATTTATCCAGTTACCCGTTTATGAGAATCCATGAACCGTAACTACCCAAATTAAACAGATTTTTTATCTATTTCGATAACCAAACCGCTTCTCCGAACTCAATAACCGAGATTTTGGATTCGGTTTTCTCGATGTCGGGTTTTTTGTGAACACCGTATCTAGGGTAGGGTAGAGTGAAGTAAAAATTGTGTCGAGTCTTTTTATATTTTGAAAGGCTTTTAAAAGAGTGAGCATTATTTACTCGAGTATGAATCATACTCGAGTGCTTTGATTTATGGTTTGAGGCCTTCCAAAAGTCGCTTCTGGGTGAGTAAGTAGTTTATCATACAAAAGCTATATCGAGAAGGATTTGTAGCATCACCATAGAAAAGCTACTTTGAGGAGAATTTGTAGTTTTATCATACAAAAGTTACATTGATGAGAGTTTGTTGATGTACCCTCCATAAGCTATGTTCATGAGAGTTTATAGACTTGGTGTGCAAAGTTAAATGTGAGATGAGAGTTTGTGGGAAGAGGTTTTGGTATTATGATAAGATATTATAATTCAAAAATTTTATAGTAGATGAGATATTTGTTTGGATTCTGTGGTTTTTCTCTCTGGTTGAGAAAGGAGTTCTGCATAAATTTTAATATATACTTTGCTGTGAATTTTATTCGTTAGTTGTGTATGTGTATGATTTTTTCCCACATATGTTTTCATTATGTGTATTTGATTCGTCAATGCAAAATGCTTATAAACTAGCGAAAGAAATAATAATGTTGTTTGAATTAACATTTGCGGAAAAAAAAAAAAATAAAAAAAGATTACCCTACTAAATTTAATTTCACTTATTATGATTCCATAAAAGTTCAATATTACTATTAAATTAATTGTTACTATGAATCTAATTTTATTTTTTTAATTCTCATTACAGAAGCACAACCGAATCCAACAGAGGCAAGCCATCATGAAATTCAACCTATAAACGAAGAAAATGCTCCACAAAGACCCAAAAGTTCTCTTTCAACACAGGTTCAACTATTCTTACCCGTTTCTCTAGTCTCTTAATTATCCCAAAACCGATGTTTTTATTTTTTATATTTAAACTAATTTAATTTTGATTTTTTTTAAAAATTCTGTATTACTTTAAATTATACAATTATATTTAGAAAAATATTAGTTTCAAATTTATTAAAATTTATCATTTAAACCAATTAAAACTTCATTTGATTTGAATGCATTATATTTTTTCAAAAAATATTTGACCTCGAGTGTTTTTAACAAAAAGCATTCAAAATAAACTTCATTGCTAGACTTCTGATGGGGTGGGATTTAAATAACTTGCATTATTTACGAGAAGAAGTCAATTTCTTTCATTTGCAGATATTTCAATTTCTTTTAATTTTATAATTGTCATTATTATTGAATTTTATAATTGTCATTATTATCTTCAATAATAATAACAATTATAATAATAAAAGAAGCTCTTCAAATAAAACAAATCGGGAAATAGAATTTAGCAAGCCTGTATTGGCCTATTTCTTTTTCAGTATGGCTTTTTAACAACATTAATTCTAAAGCTATTGTTAGAAAAATCAGGAGCAAACTTGATATACTTTGATACTAATTTGTTAGAAAAATTTTGATGCGAAAGTGTAAACCTTAATCACTTGATTCGATTCAAATAATATGACTCACACGAATGAGAAGTAAACAAAATAGGCAAACGGAAGAACAAATGAAACAACACACAATGATTTACGTAGAAACCCCTCTTCAATCGAGAGGGTAGAAAACTACGGACGGAGAAGGAGATTCTTTTATGATACTTGAATGAAAGAATTACAATAGCACTTTCTCTGAACGAGATCTATGAAAGAATTATGAATCACTTTCTCTTAGCTCTTGTAATTGACCGAATAACTAAATTGGAGAAATTACTGAATCACCTCTCAACAAAGGGAACGGCGGCTGGCCTCACTTTAATTGGATTCTGAATTGGATCACAAAATGCGTAAATCCTAGGCACATATTTATACTGAAGGGCGAAAACGACTCCCGATCGATCGGCCCCCTTACGGCTGCAAAACTTGTATTTTCTCCTTAAATCACCCCGATCGATCGGACATCCCCCCGATCAATCGGTGACCCCTCAGCAGCCCATAAATCCTAAATACATAAATTTGAGGCATATTCCTAACAAACCTTCACCTTGACTCAAATTTCAAAAATAAAGACAATTCTCCACCTTCTCCACAAAACACCCCACACATGGGGTTATCTAGACGAAACACAAAACCTAACCGAGTCTGAGCGATGCTTGAACTTTCTGCTAGGTAGCACTGAAGTGAACATATCTGACAGGTTATCAGCAATGCCAATCTTCTTCTTCTCTGGATTGGCTCTTGACACATCTTCTGAAACAGTCACCTGCCACTGAATTATGTTACTTAACTGAAACTGAACTCCCTCTGGCTTATTCGGCTGACCTGAATCACAACTAACTTATGACATCTTCTGTGGAGATGGCAATGAAGACTCATCAAACGTGACATCTCTACTCGTTAGGAATTGCTTGAAGCGAAGACTCTTCTGCTTCCCATAAATACCTTGTTCACAAGATATCAGTCCTGTAGGCTGACCGCACAACTAGCCCCTTTTAATGTGCTTAGACAGACCTGTATCATCTGAATGATCCAATCTCAAACTCCATGACTTTGTGATCTCTGGTTCTGTCAACAACGATGATGATGAAGATATCTTAACTAATCTGACAACTGTGGAACCGACAAGCTCATACAATGTACCTACCCTTCTGCCTTTCATAACTGTCAAAGCACCCTTAACGATCTTCAAAACTCCACCTTCAGTTGTGTACCTGTACCCTTTAAACTCAAGAGTACCTAAAGAGATGAGACTTTTCTTCAAATTAGGAACATGATGAGGTCGCTTAATGTCCTAATAGTGCCATCGAACATCTTAATACAATTGTTCCCATCCCCAAAACTCTGCATACTGCATCGTTACCCATCTGCACAATTCCACCCTGAATTGACACGTATGTGGTGAACCAGCTTCTATAGGGACAAATATGATAGGAGCAACCTGAATCCAAAATCCAACTTTCTGCAAAACTGGACTTAGGTTCAGATACTGACAGAATGTCTCCATCCTCATATTCAACAACATTAGCTTTTGCGGATCTCTGGTCAGACCTGTTATCTGCTTCTAGTTTTCTCTTAAGCTTGTAACAGTCTCTCTTAATGTGCAATTTCTTATGACAGTAATTACAGGTTAGGTCTTGATGTCTATCCACTATGATCATATTCTTTAGACTTAGCTCTTTCTCTCACAAATAAACCACAACCTGAGTTCTGAACGGAGTCGGACAACTCCTTATCTACTCTTTCTTTACTCATTAGGTTTCTCTTAACTTCATCAACTGTGATAGTTGACCTACCACCATAAATCATACTTTCTACAAAACCTTTATATGAAGTAGAGAGTGGACATAACAAAAGCATAGCTTGATCTTCATCCTTAGGAGCATTATCCAATTCTTTCAATTCTTGAATAATTGAATTAAACTCATTAACATGATTCTTAAGTGACGTACCTTCTGACATATGAAACGTGAACAACTGACGGTTAACTGCGAATTTGTTGGAGACTGACTTGAAACAGAACATATCCTGCAATTTTTTCCACAACTCCTTAGCGGTCTTCACTTCCAGAACTACTGTCAAATGTCATCGGTAAGACACATCTGAATAGCTGTGAGTGCCTTCTCATCTAACTCCTCCCATTTTTCATCAGACAGACTCTCCGGTTTCTTCTCTTTTCCTTCTAGGGCTTTCTTCAAGCCACTCTGCGTCAGGAGACCCTGAACCCGGACTTGCCACAAACTAAAACTTCCTTGACCTCCGAACTTCTCAACTTCAGTCTTAATTGCGAACGCCATAACATCAAATCGAAATAAATAGGGCTCTGATACCAATTGTTAGAAAAATATGGAACAAACTTGATATGTTTTGATACCAATTTGTTAGGAAAATCTTGATGCGGAAGCGTAAACCCTAATCACTTGATTCGATTAGAATAATATGACTCACACAAATGGGAAGTAAACAAAATAGGTAAACGGAAGAACAAACGAAACAACACACAATGATTTACGTGGAAACGCCTCTTCAATCAAGAGGGGATAAAGCCACGGCGGAGACGGAGATTCTTTTTTGATACTTGAATGGTAGAATAACAATAGCACTTCCTTTGAACGAGATCTATAAAAGAATTATGAATCACTTTCTCTTAACTCTCATAATTGACTGAATAACTGAATTGGAGGAATTACTGAATCACCTCTCAACAAAGGGAACGGCGGCTGACCTCACTTTAATTGGATTCCGAATTGGATCACTAAATATGTAAACCCTAGGGACGTATTTATACTGAACGGAGAAAACGACTCTCGATCGATCGGGGGGGGGGGGGGGGGGGGGGGGGGGGGGGGGGACATCTTGTTTTTGTTTTTTGTTTTCATTTCTTTTAGCCAATAATTTTCACCCAAACCAAAATAGCTTCAATTTTGTATATCTATTTAGATAACAGTAGGCACTTTTTTGGCGTATATTATTTTCTATTTGCAATTTTTGAAGTTTCTAATAAACAAAGCCTATGTTTTAGAAATAATTTAGTCTTATTTTTTGGTTTTTGTTTTTAAAACTCCACACTTGGAATAAAAACTAAAAAGAAAACAAAGAAACATTAAATTCATTTCCAAAATACAGGCATTAATCTTTGAAACTTAGTCTTGTTCACGTAAACGTCACGGATTTAAATTCCAACAACCTCCACTCTAAATATACATAATGTTCAAATATAAACTATTAATGTACTGTTATACATAAATTTAAGCATTTTGAAATAATAAATAATAATGGAATGATATAAAAAAAGTGCAGAGGGAGAGGGCAAGGAGGATGAGACTGAGGGATTTTGCAAGGTATTTTAATATGCCCATTGCTGAGGCGGCTAAGCAGATGAACTTATGCGCCACTACCATTAAGAAGCGCCTCCGTAACTTCAACGTCCCTCGTTGGCCCTATCGCCAGGTCCATCATCTTTTCTTTTATTCCTCCTATATTATACTTTAGTTTATATGTTACAATCATTAAATTTATTTCTTTTTTCATGAATTTTGTATTGAAAATTTTAGTCCTTGAGTTATGATGGAATAATTCTTTAATTCAACTGACAATGATTTTTTCATCAAATTTTACATAAGAGACGTCATATGACAGAAGGGTAACATTAAACGGTGAAAAGATTATGACATATACAAGAAAATGACAACCTATGTTGGAAAGGTAATGTCTGAACATACCAAAGGAGGTTTTATCTTAAAACTAATTGGTAATGGGCCGAGTAGCTCCTTAGGTATATACAAGCGGTATTGCATAAGCCCTCCCACGAACGTGAGATTCATCCATTTTTGCCCAATTATCTTTTTGACTGTATCAATGTCACACTCTGCATTTAGGACTACAAAGTTATTTCACCATAATCAGTGTATTAAAAACTTTCAAACACAAGCATTATTTTTGTGATACTAAAAATTTAAATCGCCAAACTTCGGAGCAATTAAGTGCAATTAACCATTTTTCTCTATTTTTTATCTAGTCAAGCAGGGCGGATATTTATGTCATATCAAACCATGTCATACGAGTAGCTTTAGAAAACTAATTATCCCAATCCCAAGTTGCTAATCAATTGGGTCATGGCCTGTCAATCCAACACAATTAATAAATGAGTAACCTGTTGATTAACAAATTAAGATGTTAGTTGAATAACTTAGAAGCAAAGCCGACAAAAGTCCTTTGTGGTTGACAATATATGTAAAATGTTAAAACATGTCAGCTTTAGTTCAACCCAATTCAAACAACCCCTTGTACAATAAGATTCCCCAAACTTTGTAATTAATTATAATATATTTTTTTACACTTTTAGTTTTAAAAAATATTTCCTTGAACTTTATAATCAAATATAACACATCTCATGTACTTTTAATTTTAAAAAGTAGCTCCCTAAACTTTACAATTAAATACAACACATCCCATGCACTTTTAATTTCAAAAATAGTTCCCTGAACTTTGCAATTAAATACAATACACCCCCTAAACTTTATAATTAAACATAACACACCCCCTACACTTTTAATTTCATAAAATAGGCCCCTGAAATTTGTTATTAAATAGAACTCACCCTCGACCTTTGTTACTAAACACAATTTACCCCTTAAACTTTAATAAATTTAAAATTAAAAAAATGTACGAAATTTAAAATTTTAAAACAGATTAATAAAAATTAGAATAATAAAGTTAAAATAAAAAAATCTATTTTTTTTTAATTTTATACAAAATATAGGAATTTATGTTTTAAATGAAAGGTAGGAGTATTGTGTTAAATTAAAAATTAGGTATTTCTTTAGTTTTATACAAAAGATAGAAAATTATATTTTTAGATAAAAGGTAGGAACTTTATATTTCTAGATGAGAGGATTTTATTATATTTATGCAAAATAAATATAATTATTTTAATTAATTATAGCAAAAATATTATAAATTATAAATTTAGAAGACAATTAAATATATTTTTTAATTTTTATAAAAAACTATAAGATAAAATATTTTAAAACTATAAAAATATAGAAAATTAAAACTTTGAAAAGAAATGCTACAAAATAATTTTTTAAAAACATTAAAAAATAAAATTGAAAATTATTAATTTATTTTTTCAAACTTTTTCCCAAAAAACTATAATTTATTTTAAAATTTATTAATATATAAAAGGTGTGTTATATTTAATAACGGGAGTGAGTTGTATGTAATAACAAAGTTTAGGGAGCTATTATGTGTTGTGTTTAATTACAAAATTCAGGGAGCTATTTTTTAAAATTGAAAGTGCAGGGGTTATGTTGTAACTAATTATAAAGTTCAGGGGGCCTTACTATATTTTGCCCTAAGTTATTTATGCAAAACTATATTTTTTTTTTTTTTCCCTGAAATTTTGGAATAAAAATGAAAGCAGATAAAGAGCATAGAGAGACAAATATCAAAGAAGAGCAGAAATTTGAGTGCAGAGAATGCAGAAGTGAGGACCCTCGCCCAATCCGAGATTGACCGGCTCCAAGCTGAACTCACTAATGTCTTGTCCTCCGGAACTTCTTAACGCTCCGGTAAAAATATTAACTTTATTTATATCATTTTCAATAATATTGTAAGAGACTTATTTAGTTTTCTTGGGATTTTCTTATTGTGGTGCTAGAAATAGCATCAGGAGTCGTAATCCTACTCCTTTCTATAATAATCTCAAACAACTGTCCGTGAAATTTGCATGAATAATTTGGTTGAAAATACTGTAGCACTGAACTGCTGATCGATGTCTATATAACTCGTGCGTTGCACGGATATTGTTTAAATTTTAAATGATATAATTTATGCATCCATTTAAGATTGGGGTCAGTTTTAAAGATAAGTTCACACCTATATAAATGAGATTGGTTGATTGCATATCACTCGAAATTCCGATGTTATTATGGCGCATTGTTTTACTAATTTTGATTAATTATTTTTTCTTACCTTTATTCAATGTTTGATTTTCATTAGCACTTTCTTTAATTACTTGAGTGTGTTGTTAACTCAAGTTTTAATGGCATTTTTATTTTTCTACTCTGTAATTGTAAAATATAGCTTCTGTTAATAATCTATTTTATTGCAATTTTATTTACTTTTGAATAAATGTGATTTGGATTAAGACGTTACGCCTTGGTCAATTTTAAATATACTTCTTTGATAGTTGCTTGTGTTTCACGACAAAAGATGATTATAGCAAAAAAATCATATAAACATAATAATTTTGATATTATTTTTATTTAACATTCAATAATAATGTTCAATACATATGTTGTTTATTTTTATTTGGCTGGTTTATTTTCTGTATTCATAGAAATAATTTATTTGGTTGATATTTTTACATCATGAATTAAATGCAACGTTAATAATAATGTTCAATACAAATCTTCTTTATTTTCTTTGGGTAAATGCACAAAATTTCTCTGCCTTTTGCTACAATAACAAAAAAACACCCTCACAGATAAAATCACATACTAAACCCCCTCATTTTTAAAATTAAACACTAAACCCACATTCAACTTTTTTTTTTTTTGTTATTGTTGTTGTTTGTCCCTCTAAATTGAGGGGGTTAAGTGTTTGATTTTGGTTTTAGAAGGGGGTTTTATGTTTTTAAGCAACAATTTGGAACTTTTCTGTTTCCAGCAAAAAGGGAGTTTTCTATGCTTATAAAAATATAATTATTTTAACTAATTATATTAATAATATTATAAGTTCCGGAGATAAAAAATATTTTTAAAAATTTTGTCAAAATATTCTGAGATGAAAAGAGAGACTTAAAAATTTGAGATTTAAAATATACGAAACTAAAAATTTGAAACAAATAAAGAAAAATAATTTTTTGAAAAAATATGATAATATTTTCTAATTTTTAAAATTTTTTCCAAAAACATTATTCTTCATAATTTATTTTTAAATGTTTAATTTCATCTATATTTTAATTTAAAACTTATTAATCTAATTTTAAAATTTATTTTAACTAACAATTATTACATGTTACCTTATAGCATTTTTTAAAAAATTTAAAAATAATTTTGTTATCTTCTAAATTTATAATTTCATTATTGTAATTAATTTAAGTGTATATATATATAATATAAATCCTAAGAATTCTTTTATCTTTTGCATAATAATATAAAGTTCCTATGTTTTGTCTAAATACATAAAATTTCTATTTTTTACTACAAGTAGGAAATTTTTACTTTTTAATTTCTGCACTTTTTTATTTTAGATTTATTAATATAATTTCTCAATATTAAAAAATATTATTATATTTTTAAACTTTTTCCAAAAATTAGTTTTCTATATATTTTATAAATTTTTTTACATTTTCTTATTTATAAATCTGTTAATCTAATCTTAAAATTATTTTGAACAAAACATATTATATTTTATTTTATAACATTTTTATGAAATTTGAAAAATATATATATTTTTATAATTAATTAAAATAATAATTTTTATAAATATAAAAAGCCTCCTTTTTTTTTCTAAAAATATAATTAAACACTGGGCAGAGTGTTTGATGTCTAAAAGTGAAGGGAAAAGTAAGTGATTTTATTTATAAGGAGAGTTTTCTGTCATTGACGCAAAAAACATGGGGATTTTATATAATTTAACCCTTTTCTTTTTGTTATTGTTATTGGAAAATAGTGGGTTTTTTTATAAAAGGGAATAGAAGGATATTTGTTAGAACGCATGGAACTGAAATTTAAAGGCTTTTGAGAAGATGAGAAACTTCTCCATAGTATACACGCTAATTTTATCCCATGCGAGGGTGCTTAGTTTTTAAGACGTATTTTGTTATATATTATCATATTCATATATTATATTAAATTTATCATTGTCCTATTTGTGAAACCTTTTTAAGCTGCGTTTGGTTCAACTTTTTAACAGCTCGAAGCTGTGAAAAAGATCTAGTTGACTGCAAGGCTTGTGTTTGGTTGGCAGAAAAGATCTTTTTACATCTTTTTCATAGCTTAAATAGAAAGATGAAAAAAAAAGTGTTATAACTAAGCAAAAAAGATGCAAAATTGGATTTTGTTCGCAGTTTATTTCAGAAAAATGCTTTAAAAAGACTATATTAATATTAAATCTTCACCATTATGACCTACTTTTACTTGTTACTACCACCCCACCTACCACCATCATTTTTACGCTCATGCGTTGTTACAATTACTCTTTTTGTTTTTATGTTATGCAAGTGGAGCTTTAGTATTGCAAGATTAGATCAAAGTTTGAGATGCCTTGAGGGAGGGGAAGACTTGACAAATAATAGGTAGATAAATTTATTTTAACTTTCTTTGGGTTTTGGGTGTGGCTTTAGCATTTTAGAATATGCGGGGAGAGAAGTTCTATCAGACAAGGAGAAACTTCTTCTTAATATATAGAGATAGATTTTAACATGCTTTGCCTTTGTATCCTAAATGCTTTTTTTGATTCAAAATATAATTCAAGAGATCAAAAAGAGGGATGAATATAATAAATTTTAGAGTAAACATCGAATATTAGTACCCTGAGGTTTAATGTATTAATTTTTTATTCCACAAATTTTGTGAAATAATTTTTTAGTCCAAAAATTTCCAAAAATTTGTATATATTTAATAAAATAGTTTGAATAACAGTGCGAAAAAGTGTAAAACATGACGTTATTTATTGGTAACCTCACCCATTCTCCTTATCCACACACGAATTGCAATGTTGTGATACTTTTAATACAGAAAAGTTGGATGAAAGATTTATTTTATACCTTTATATACTACAATTTGGACTATTTTATTAAATATGCAAAATTGGATTTTGTTCGCAGTTTATTTCAGAAAAATGCTTTAAAAAGACTATATTAATATTAAATCTTCACCATTATGACCTACTTTTACTTGTTACTACCACCCCACCTACCACCATCATTTTTACGCTCATGCGTTGTTACAATTACTCTTTTTGTTTTTATGTTATGCAAGTGGAGCTTTAGTATTGCAAGATTAGATCAAAGTTTGAGATGCCTTGAGGGAGGGGAAGACTTGACAAATAATAGGTAGATAAATTTATTTTAACTTTCTTTGGGTTTTGGGTGTGGCTTTAGCATTTTAGAATATGCGGGGAGAGAAGTTCTATCAGACAAGGAGAAACTTCTTCTTAATATATAGAGATAGATTTTAACATACTTTGCCTTTGTATCCTAAATGCTTTTTTTGATTCAAAATATAATTCAAGAGATCAAAAAGAGGGATGAATATAATAAATTTTAGAGTAAACATCGAATATTAGTACCCTGAGGTTTAATGTATTAATTTTTTATTCCACAAATTTTGTGAAATAATTTTTTAGTCCAAAAATTTCCAAAAATTTGTATATATTTAATAAAATAGTTTGAATAACAGTGCGAAAAAGTGTAAAACATGACGTTATTTATTGGTAACCTCACCCATTCTCCTTATCCACACACGAATTGCAATGTTGTGATACTTTTAATACAGAAAAGTTGGATGAAAGATTTATTTTATACCTTTATATACTACAATTTGGACTATTTTATTAAATATGCAAAATTGGATTTTGTTCGCAGTTTATTTCAGAAAAATGCTTTAAAAAGACTATATTAATATTAAATCTTCACCATTATGACCTACTTTTACTTGTTACTACCACCCCACCTACCACCATCATTTTTACGCTCATGCGTTGTTACAATTACTCTTTTTGTTTTTATGTTATGCAAGTGGAGCTTTAGTATTGCAAGATTAGATCAAAGTTTGAGATGCCTTGAGGGAGGGGAAGACTTGACAAATAATAGGTAGATAAATTTATTTTAACTTTCTTTGGGTTTTGGGTGTGGCTTTAGCATTTTAGAATATGCGGGGAGAGAAGTTCTATCAGACAAGGAGAAACTTCTTCTTAATATATAGAGATAGATTTTAACATGCTTTGCCTTTGTATCCTAAATGCTTTTTTTGATTCAAAATATAATTCAAGAGATCAAAAAGAGGGATGAATATAATAAATTTTAGAGTAAACATCGAATATTAGTACCCTGAGGTTTAATGTATTAATTTTTTATTCCACAAATTTTGTGAAATAATTTTTTAGTCCAAAAATTTCCAAAAATTTGTATATATTTAATAAAATAGTTTGAATAACAATGCGAAAAAGTGTAAAACATGACGTTATTTATTGGTAACCTCACCCATTCTCCTTATCCACACACGAATTGCAATGTTGTGATACTTTTAATACAGAAAAGTTGGATGAAAGATTTATTTTATACCTTTATATACTACAATTTGGACTATTTTATTAAATATGTAAAAGTTTTGGACTAAAAAATTATTTCAAAAAATTTATGGACTAAAATATTAATAAATCAAATCTCAGGGTACTAATACATAATTTACCCCAAATTTTGAAATGCAAAGAGAAAAATAGAACATGATTAATAAATAGAATAAAAATTAAAGCGTTGCTAGAGTTATGTTAGTTCTACCCTATCCCAAATTTACAAAAATGAAATAGTTCAAAATGATTCCAAACAAATGATATTTTTAAAATAATAAATGCATCCATACATCGCACAGTATAAGACTAGTATATAGTTAATATGTAGTAAATGTTGAAGGTCCAAATGGCAACCTAAGAGAAGGGGTGAATTAGGTTTTTTAGTGATAAATAAAAAATTAAAGATATAAACCAAAAAATTCAATTAAAAACAAAACAATAAATTTTAAATGAAACAGACAAAGACAAAAATAAACGAGATGCACAATAATTTTTATAGTGGTTCACTTCCAAACCGGAAGCTAGTCCACTTCTCAAGTGACTATTCTTAGTCACTTGAGCCTTTGACTAAGCTCGATGATCCTTTTTAAGAACAGGCTCAGGATCCAACCTTTACAACCGGTCTTTTTGTACGTAGGCACAAGACCAATCTTTTACAACTGATCCTTTTATAAGCAGTAAGTACAGGATCCAACCTTTACGATAAAATAAATTTGAATAAAGTAATGAAAGAATTAAAGCACTCAAATTCTTCACTCTTTCAAGAGTGAATTGACACTTGATCAAGCTTAGCCAAAGCTCAGGATATACCAATAAAGCTCAAAGATCAACAATAAGAGAACAAGTGATGCTCTAATAAAAGTTTTAAACAAAGCTTAAAAAACAAACCTTTAAAGCGCAAGTATATAAGAGAACTTTTTATCAAAGAATGCTAGAGAGTATTGGATGATTTTAAACAAAGCATTCAAGCCCTATTTATAGGCAAATGAGGGCCATTAAGACGTTCAAAAAATTAGAAAAAGGTTTTGGAAAGAAATCAAGTCAAAAGTAGCCGTTTTAAGCTTTTTCAGTCTGTATGTCGACACACAACCTCTGTGTGTCGACACACAGCAGCTCTTTGTGGCTACTGTAAGTCTGTGTGTCGACACATACAGCCTGTGTGTCAACACTCAGCCTATCCGAGTGCATTTACACGTTTTGATCAATTTGCTTGATTGGTGAAATAATTTTATTGCATTTCCTAAGTTAAAAATTGATTAATTGATTACTATATTTGTTCAAATTTTGAATTTATTTCCCACTTTACTTGATTATAAAAATAATTAGTTCCATAAATTAAGCTAAATCAACACCCATTAAAATTTTATCTTTATTTGATTTGATCATACTTTTCAAAGTACCAATCTTAAAAAAAATATTTTAAATGATAAATTAGATTGGTTTAATTTTGACTTGAATATTTTTCAAATAAAATTTGATAAATCAACTTTCAAAAATATTTTCTAAAAACATTTTTGTAAGAGCATCACATATCAATATTGAGACTTGGACTCAATTGATATATCTCGATCCTAAGTCCTAGACAATAAAAATAAATGACTTTAAGATGCCCAGACTCGGATCATATTATCTTCAATCTAGATAAATCTTCTCTTCAGCTTTTATCTCTTTCCTCTTGATTTATCGTCTTTTGGAAAGATTCGTATCTATGATTAATCTTTGATGTGCCTAGCTTTCTTATAAGTCATTTAAAAATAAGATTAGAACAATTTAAATCACATGACTCACTAAATGCTTGTTATCATCAAAATTACAATGATATTGGCTTTAGAGCCAACAATCTCCCCCTTTTTGATGATGACAAACATTTTGTGTTTTCTTTTGGAAATGTGGAAGTTAAGGCACAGATATCACCATAAAAACATCACACATTGAAGCATATACATGATTATAAACTCATGGAACAATGTATATCATGATTAATATTCAAACGCAATTGCTCCCCCTAAGTTGATGCATTTTAGGAATCATACATTCGGTATATTAACATCATCATTACTTTCGACATTTCTCAATCAATCAAACACATACATAAGTAACATGAATACTATATATTAGTACACCAATTTTTCTCCCCCTTTGTCATCAACAAAAAGCACAAGGGGAGAGAGAGAATATGACAATTAGAACATTAATGCACACAAGAAGAATAAAGAAGAACATCCATAAAGTGTATAAGATTAAACATGATTGTACAATATGAAGTAGAAAAAAGGGTCTGCAAATTTCTTCCTTGTGTGTCGACACACACGATCTATGTGTCGACACACAAATACAGAGCAGCACAGAGAAATAGAGCACCGCTCTGTCTTCCGTGTGTCGACGCACAAAATATGTGTGTCGACACACAGAGCAGCAATACCGCTGCTCTGTATTTGTGTGTCGACACATAGATCGTATGTCTCGACACACAGAAGACAGAGCGGTGCTCTGTTTCTCTGTGTGTGCGTTACCCTTTTTTTTTAAAATAAAAAAAAAATTGGTCCAAGTTCCTATATCCATGAATTGGATAAGAATACTTGGTTCATTGGAGCTCTTTTATGATGAGTATTAAAACTCAATAGAAAATACAAATCACTTATGTATGCAATCAAGGTCAAGATGATAGATTACACATGCCAATTTTACTTCTAATATTGCAAAAGATTTCTTCACTTAGAGGTTTAGTGAAAATGTCCGCTAATTGGTCGTTGGTGAGAACAAATTTCACAATGACATCTCCCTTAAGCACATGATCACAAATAAAATGATTTCTAACCTCAATATGCTTTGTTCTAGAGTGTTGAGCCGGATTTTTAGTTAAACATATAGCACTAGTATTATCGCACATTATAGGAGCATGGTTAATATTAATACCATAGTCATTTAATTGGTGCATTAACCATAACATTTGAGCACATCAACTACCACATGCAACATATTCAGCCTCAGCAGTAGATAAAGCAACAAAATTTTGTTTTTTGCTAAACCATGACACCAAAGCGTGACCAAGAAATTGACAAGTACCACCAGTGGATTTTCAGTCCACTTTGTATCCAGCAAAATCCGCATCACTATATCCAACTAAATCAAAGAAATCACATTTAGGGTAAAATATGCCTAAAGTAGGGGTCCCAACTAGGTATCGAAATATTCTTTTCACGGCACATAGATGAGATTCCTTGGGACATGCTTGAAATCTAGCACATAAACATACACTGAACAATATGTCAGGTCTACTCGTGGTAAGGTAAAGAAGAGATCCGATCATACCTCGATATAGCTTTTGGTCCACCTTTTTACCTTTTTCATCTATATCTAACTTAAGAGTTGAGCTCATTGGTGCTATTGCCTTGGAATTTTTCATGCCAATTTTCTTGAACATTTCCTTTATGTACTTGGCTTGGTTGATGAAAATTCCTTCCTTGCCTTGCTTGATTTGTAATCCAAGAAAGTAGTTAAGTTCTCCCATCATACTCATTTCGAATTCCCTACTCATAAGATTTGCAAATTCTTCACAAAGAGATGGATTAGTAGCACCAAACACTATATTATCAACATAAATTTGTACGATAAGAATTTCATAGTTAGAGTGTTTGATAAAGAGTGTGGTGTCAACTTTTCCTCATGAAAATCCGTTTTGCATTAAAAAGGAACTCAATCTCTCGTACCAAGCTCTAGGAGCTTGTTTCAATCCATAGAGTGCCTTTTTAAGTTTGAAAACATGATTGAAAAATTTGTCATCCTCAAATCCAGGTGGTTGTTCAACATAAACCTCTTCTTCAATAAGACCATTTAAAAATGCACTTTTAACATCCATTTGAAAAACTTTGAAATCTTTAAATGAAGCAAATGCACATAAGAGTCTAATAGCTTCTAGCCTAGCAACGGGAGCAAAGGTTTCCTCATAGTCGATACCTTCTTCTTGGTTATAGCCTTGACCTACCAACCTTGCCTTATTTTTTACCATGTTACCTTCCTCATCCTTCTTGTTGTGGTAGACCCATTTGGTACCTATGATTTGATGATCTTGGGGTCTATCTACAAGTTCCCATACATCACTTCTCTTGAATTGGTTGAGCTCTTCCTCCATTGCCATTATTCAATTTGCGTCATTAAGAGCTTCTTTTATGTTCTTGGGTTCTTCAAGAGAGATGAATGCAGCTAAATGACAATATTCCGTTAATGCATGCCTAGTTTTTACACCTTGTGAGGGATCACCAATGATTTGACTTGTTGGGTGATCCTTCAAGTATTTCTAATCTCGTGGTAAGTTTTCCTCTTTGGATTCTACATTTTGGTTATCTCCTTTTGATTCATTCATTTGAGCATTGGATATAACATTTTCTTGCTCATTGGATGAGTGTGTGATCTTTATTGGTTTGATTACTATGTCATCGTCATCACAAGGAGTTCTAGAGGACAAGACATTAATTTCATCAAAAACTACATGTATAGACTCTTCTACAAGCTTTGTCTTTTTATTATAGACTCTATATGCTTTGCTTGTTAAAGAGTAACCAATGAAAATACCTTCATCAACTCGTGAGTCAAATTTTCCAAGATTTGTTTTGCCATTGTTGTGAATGAAGCATTTGCCCCCAAAAGGTTTAAAATATGCAATGTTTGGCTTTCTACCTTTATAAAGTTCATATGGTGTTTTCTTTAAAATTGGTCTTATTAAAGCTCGACTTAAAATATAGCAAGCAGTGTTGACTGCTTCGGCCCAAAAAGATTTAGGCATTTTGTTTAGGAGTTCGAGGTGCCGAAAAATTGTGATCAATTCCAAAGTAATCACAATAAATTTCAAAATCATCATTTTCAAATTCCCTTCCATGATCGCTTCTAACCGAAACAATTTTCAAATCGTTTTCATTTTGCACCTTTTTACAAAATTTTTCAAATTTATCAAATGCTTCACTCTTATGAGAAAGGAATAGGACCCAAGTAAAGCATGAGTAATCATCAACAACTACAAGTCCATATCGCTTTTCACCAAGGCTCAAATGACGAGTAGGACCAAATAAGCCTATATGTAAGAGTTCAAGATGCCTTGATGTTGAAACTACGTTCTTAGGTTTGAATGACAACCTAGATTGTTTGCCATATTGACATGCATCACAAATATGATCTTTTTCAAATTTTAACTTTGGTAAACCTCTAACAAGATCATTTTTTGAATGTTTTGAAATTAAATCTATACTGGCATGTCCAAATCTTCTATGCCAAATCTAAGGATCATTTTCATCCATGATACTAAAACATTTTAATGAGTCTACACAATCAAGATCAATCATATAGACATTCTCACATCGTAGACCAACAAGCAAAATTTCATTTGCTTTAGCATGTTTAACTATGCATCTAGATGATTCAAAATTCACAAAATAGCCTTTATCACATAATTGACTAATGCTTAGCAAGTTGTGCTTAAGACCTTCCACAAGTAAGATATCTTCAATGCAAGGAGAAGAGTTAGAAGCAACATTACCGATACCAATTATTTTTCCTTTCTTATTGTCACCAAAGGTGACATTTCCTTTTCTTGGCATTAGTGAAATAAACTTGGATTTATCTCCGGTCATATGTCTTGAGCAACCACTATCCAAGTACCACTTTCGTTTTTTGCTTTGGATTTTCATACACATCTATCACAATTCAAACACTTTTAGGTACCCAAATTTTCTTGGGTCCTTTGTTGTTAGTCTTTGCATTTGGTGGTTGAGATCCTTTTGGGACCCAAACCATCTTTGTCTTTTTCAAGTTTCTTTTGAAAGAACATTGGTAAATGATATGCCCATGGTCACCACAATAGTTGCACCTTACAGAGTTTGTTGAAGGTGACGAGGCTTTAACAAAAAGAACATTCAAAATTTTCTATTGGACATTTCCATTATAACCTATTCCTTCTTTGTTATAAATTGGCCTTTGAGATGCAAGAATTTTGTCAAGTGTTTCTTGACCTTTAAAAAATTTACTTGATATTTTTGAAAGTTCTTCCGTTTTCTCTTTCAAAGACTCATTTTCATTTAAAAGTGATTCATCTTTCTTGGATTTTCCTTTCTCATGTTCCTTTAAAGAATAAAGTGCTTCTTCCAAGGATTTCTTTTCATTTGTTAATTGAATAATCTCATTATTCAAAGACTCGTTCTTTTTCTTTAGGGATTCATTTTCAAGTTCAAGCACTAAACATCGTTTTGAATCCTTTTCCAATCCCGTCTTTTCAAGACCTCTTACAAAAGAATTGTGTTGTTTTTTCAATTTTTTATATTTCTCATTTAACTCTTGAAAACCAACCACAAGTTCATCATAAGATAGATCGTTTACCTCATCCTATTCAATGCTATCGTCGTCAAAAGCCATGAGACAAAAGTTAGCTATTTCCTCTTCATTTTCTTCGTTGGAGTCATCGTCGCTATTTCCCCAAGCCCCAAAAGCATTCTTTCGTTCTTCCTTTTTGTCTTTCTTTTTGAGTTTATTGATGAACTTCTTATTTTTTGGCTTAGGACAATCTTTTTTAAGATGTCCGACTTCTCCACACTCATAGCAAGTTGGTTCATCTTTGGAGGAAGATGAACCATTTTTGAAGTTTTTCTTAAATCTTTTCTTTTCAAAACGTTTGTAAAATCTTTTTGCTAACATAACAATTTCATCATCACTTTCGTCACTTTCGTCGCTTAGAGATGATTTAAATGCTATGTCTTTGTTTTTCTTTTGTTTTTCCTCTTCTTTAAACTCTTCCATGTCAATCTCATGGGTCATGAGATTTCCAATTAATCGATCAAGTTTATAAGTAGAGAGGTTATGAGCTTCTCAAATAGTAGTAACCTTGCCTTGCCATGAAACAGGGAGACATCGAAGAATTTTACTAACTTGCTCCTCATTTGAATACATTTTTCCAAGAGCTTGGAGTTTGTTAGTAATATCCAAAAATCTGGTGTGAATCTCTTTTATTGATTCCTCCGGTTTCATTTTGAAAAGTTCATAAGCTCTTACCAACATATTGGTTTTAGAGGATTTAACTTGATCCGTACCTTCATAGGTGACCTCTAGCTTGTCCCAAATTTCTTTTGCCGATTGACAACCGGATACATGGTTAAAGACATTTGGGGCAATAGCACATAAGAGTTGATAATGAGCTTTTGCATTTTTTGCAAGTTTTTCTTTGTCATCTTGCATAAGCTCATTTTCTTCTTTTTCAATGGTTTTCTCACCTTGTTTCTTTGAGGGTACGTAATCACCATTTTTTGTAATAAGCCATAAGTCGAAATCAATAGATGTACTATAAAGTCTCATTCTTAGCTTCCAATAGGGAAAATTTTTCCCGTCACAAAGAGGAGGCTTGTTGGTCGATTGACTCTCGGCTAAGCTTGGAGAAAAGGTTGCCATAGGATCACTCTAAGGTTGTTAGACCCAAAAAGAATAGAGCACTGGCTCTGATACCAATTGAAGGTCCAAATGGCAACCTAAGAGGGGGGTGAATTAGGTTCTTTAGTTATAAATAAAAAAGTAAAGATATGAACCAAAAAATTCAATTAAAAACGAAACAATAAATCTTAAATGAAACAGACAAAGACAAAAATAAACGAGATGCACAATGATTTTTATAGTGGTTCACTTCCAAACCAGAAGCTAGTCCACTTCTCAAGTGACTACTCTTAGTCACTTGAGCCTTTAACTAAGCTCGATGATCCTTTTTAAGAACAGGTTCAGGATCCAACCTTTACAACCGGTCTTTTGTACGTAGGCTCAAGACCAACCTTTTACAACTGATCCTTTTATAAGCAGTAGGTTTAGGATCCAACCTTTACAACGAAATAAATTTGAATAAAGTAATGAAAGAATTAAAGCACTCAAATTTTTCACTCTTTCAAGAGTGAATTGACACTTGATCAGGCTTAGCCAAAGCTAAGGATATGCCAATAAAGCTCAAAGAACAACAATAAGAGAATAAGTGATGCTCTAATAAAAATTTTAAACAAAGCTTAAAAAACAAACCTTTAAAGCGCAAGTATATAAGAGAACTTTTTATCAAAGAATGCTAGAGAGTATTGGATGATTTTAACCAAAGCATTCAAGCCCTATTTATAGGCAAATGAGGGCCATTAAGACGTTAAAAAAATTAGAATAAGGTTTTGGGAAGAAATCAAGTTAAAAGTAGCCGTTTTGAGCTTTTTTAGTCTGTGTGTCGACACACAGCAGCTCTTTGTGGCTACTATAAGTCTGTGTGTCGACACATACCGCCTGTGTGTCGACACTCAGCCTTCCCGGGTGCATTTACACATTTTGATCAATTTGCTTGATTGGTGGGATAATTTTATTGCATTTCCTAAGTTAAAAATTGATTGATTGATTACTATATTTGTTCAAATTTTTGAATTTATTTCCCACTTTACTTGATTATAAAATAATTAGTTCCATAAATCAAGCTAAATCAACACCCATTAAAATTTTATCTTTATTTGATTTGATTATACTTTTCAAAGTACCAATCTTAAAAAAAATATTTTAAATGATAAATTCGATTGGTTTAATTATGACTTGAATATTTTTCAAATAAAATTTGATAAATCAACTTTCAAAAATATTGTCCAAAAACATTTTTGTAAGAGCATCACATATCAATATTGAGACTTGGACTCAATTGATATATCCCGATCCTAAGTCCTAGACAATAAAAATAAATGACTTTAAGATGCTCGGACTCGGATCACGTTCTCTTCAATCTCGATAAATCTTCTCTTTAGCTTTTATGTCTTTTCCTCTTGATTTATCATCTTTTGGAAAGCTTCGTATCCATGATTAATCTTTGATGTGCCTAGCTTTCTTATAAGTCACTTAAAAATAAGATTAGAACAATTTAAATCACATGACTCACTAAATGCTTGTTATCATCAAAATTACAATGATATTGGCTTTAGAGCCAACAAATGTGAACTACGTAGTCTTACCTTTGGCAAATAGAATCGACAATCTTTGAGTACAAAGGTTTCCCTCAAAGGATGGCCAATGGATTTTGATGAGAGGGTCCTTCTTCATCGAGTTCAAGCCTCCTTTGCCTCGATAGGTTATTAGTTTTAGAGGATTGTGTTTTTGTTAGTTTATAATGTACAAATTGGAGTTGATTGCTTTACATTAAAGCTCGACAGATTCTAATTTACTGTGATCAGTAAAGTAATATTCGATTATTATTGTTTTATTAGCTTTTGATATGTTCTTTGTTGTGTTTTTTGTTTAATTTAGTTATTGATTGAAATTAAATGTGGGGTAAAAATTACATTGTATGTTTTAAGTCGTCACCGCTAGCAAGAAACGTACTTAGGACCTTTTGGCTTGCAATTTTCTCATTAACACTATATAGTTACGAAATACCACTAGCATGGATGTTTTTTCTCAAATTTCAAGAGTTTTTGTGAGCTTTTGCTTGATGTTGAGTGTAGGTCACCCAAGCATGAAGGGAGTCATGCTTCGATGCCTCGATTGTGATGCAATGCTGACAAAAAGGAAGTAGGAAACAGAAGGCTCAACAGTCTTCCTTTGAACTTCTTTTTACCAAAACAATTAAGAAGCAACGGAAAAATAATCAACCATAATTCTCACACCATGAGAATATAGGAAAATACATAAAATAGAAATAAAATCTGATAAAAATTGAATGCCTCTACCCTAGTTAGCCTCTCTCTTTAAATAGAAGTGCTTGACTAGCTAAACTCAAAAAATTAAAATAAATTAAAATTAAAATTAAACTTCTATGTAAAGATTAAGAATGGATATTAACTATCTGTGTGCTTTTATCCATCAATCCGTATGTTCATCTTTAAATAAAGGAGATATTTTACTTAAAATAAAAGATAAATAATTACATCTTCAAATCTAAATTAAGCTTTCTTTATTGATGTGAACTCCAAATGCCCATTCAACCGTTTCCGCATCTCTCTCTCTCTTCTGCATCTGTCTCCCAATCCTGCCAAGCGAACCCATTTCTCCTAATACCAACCCGCTAAGATCTATCCGCCTCGTAACCCGCCAAAATCTAAGGCACGGCTACTTCATTCTCCTCGAGTTGGAGAGAATTTGAAATCGAATTCGTCAAAAGATCATCTACGTCATTCTCTCTAAGTTATGTCCCCACATGCCCGGCCTCTATCTCGCTAAGCTCTAACTCGCTAAGCTTGCCCAGTTGTGGATTGTTGACAGGACTTGCCAAGACGTTGGTAGTAAACTGTCTTGTTAAGATGCGGGCTGCATCATCCTCCTTGGCTCGGAAAGAATTCACCCTCGAATTTGCCAACAGATCATATAGACCATTCTCACCAAGTTATATCCCCATACACCTTTCCCCCGTCTCGCCAAGATCACCCAATCATAAGCTGTTGACTCGACTTGCCAAGACAACGCGGATTGCATCATTCTCCCCGGCTCAGAAAGAATTCGCCCTCGAATTCACCATTTCTTTTGTCAGATCACTCTCATCAAAGTAAGGACCATGTTGGAAGTCCTTATTTGATGCTAGTGCAAGGTCTATCGGTGAACAAGGAACAATGCCAAAAGCAATCCTGAATGGCGGAGACCCTGTGCTTTCGTTTATCGAGCTATTATAAGAAAACTTAGCTTGATACAACTTATGTTCCCATCCTTTGATGTTCTCGGCAACAAGACATCGGAGAAGATTACCTAACAATCTATTCCTCACCTCTATTTGAGCGCCTTTCTGAAGATAATGAATGGTGCTAGAGGCCAGAGAAATACTCGCCACCTTCCATAAACTCTTCCAGAACTGGTTCACAAATTGGACATCCCTCTCCCACTCTCGGCATGGAAAATCGAGAATGCATCGTGATCTTGTTTATGGCTCTGTTGTCAATACACATCATCAAGTTCCATCTCTCTTTGGCATCAGCAGAGTTAGACCTGCATGAGGAATCAAGTTCTCTTGAGTAAAACTCATGGCAAGTAACTCCTCGAGTTGGCAGCTAAACTCTTCGCACTCCACATGCTCATTTGGTAATATGGCCCTTTCGGTAAGACAACTCTCGGCACCCAATCAACCCAGTGTTGAATGCCTCTTGATGGCGTAAAGAACTTAGCAAACTTTTTGGGCACAAGTCCTTCATCAAATTTTCCACCTCTTTCAATAATTCGTCCTGATCCTCCTAGCACCATTTTCCCATCTTGTTCTTGCCAACTTCCTTGGCAAGCATGGCTTTATCCTCCGGATTCGGATTTTTCGTAACCGAAAAAGGCAGTTCGTCCTTCTTAGGCAACAAGAATAACTTCGTGCCCTCAAACAAAAAACTATAGGTGTTCTGTCTCCCATATGGGTAGCGCCTCTGTTGAATTGCATGGTCATCCAAGCAACAAGTGGCACGCGTCCATATTAACCATGTCACATATCCCGATATTTCGCCGAAATTGAAAACTTAACCAGACAATGTTTTGATAGGCTTACCTAGTCTCCTTTCTTGAGCCATGACATCTGCTAGGGGTTTGGATGCTCCTCCGTCTTTAATCCTAGCTTTTGGACTGTTTCCTAGGAGATAGCATTCTCACAACTTTTGAAATCAATGACCAGGCAACATACCCTTCCACCAGTCATACATGCTGTCCGGAAGATGTTACCTCAAAGCCAATCATCCCCTTCTAATGCCTTAGGCATGAAGCCAACCTACTCGACCATTAATAGGTGGCCCTCCTCGGTGGCTGTTGAGGCAGAGCCATAATCGTTTGGTTGGGATTCGCATCCAATTGCTCCAAACACAGCTTGATTAGCTAGAATTTCTCCTCCAAATCGTTGATTCTCCTCTTGAATTGTTGTTGAGAATCTCGCTCATAAACAACACCAATGGCGTCGTACCTCTGTCACCCCCGGGCTATCTCAGAAAATGTTATGAGCTCAAATACCAATTGATGCAGACAAGAAGGAAGTAGGGAACAGAAGGTTCAATCGCCTTCCTTTAAACTTCTTATTGCTAAAACAATTAAAAAACAAAGGGGATACAGTTAACCCTAATTCTCACACCCAAAGAATAAAGGAAAACACATAAAAGAGAAATAAAATCTAATAATAATTGAATGTCTCAACCCTAGCTAGCCTTCCTCTTTAAATAGAGAGCTTTTCTAGCTAGACATAAAATAATAAAATAAATTAAAATTAAAATTAAATTCCTATCTAAAAATTAACAATGGATATTAGCTATCTGTATGCATTTATTCATCAATCGTGTGCTCATCTTTAAATAAAGGAGCTTTTTGACCAAAAATAAAATATATATAATTATATCTACTAGTCTAAATTAAGCTTTCCTAATTGATGTGAATTCCTAATGCCCGTTCACCCGTTTTTGTGTGTCTCTCTCTTTCTTCTGTGTCTCTCTCCTGATCTTGCCAAGCGCCCCATTTCGCTTAATGCCAACCCGCTAAGATCTATCCTCCTGGTAACCCGCCATGAGCTGAGGTGCAGCTATATTACTCTTCTCGAGTTGGAGAGAATTCAAAATCGAATTTGCCAAAGGATTATCTGTCGTTGACTCTTGTCCCGACTCACCAAGAGGCAGGTTGTAACCAGACTCGCCAGGCTGACTCAAAACGTTTTCTGAGATGGCCTGTTGCCAACAGTGGCACGCCGCTGTTGGAGACGTTTATGAGCATGATCAACAACAAAAACTTAGAAGGAGAATCAAGGACATGGAGGAGAAATTCCAGTGAATCGAGCAGTGTTTGGAGAAATTGGGTGAGGATACGAACCAAATGATTACGGCTCAGCCTCAACAACCACCGAAAGTGGGAGGGTAGAATCGAGGAGGGCCACCTATTAATGGTCCAACAGGTTGGCTTCATGCCTAAGGCAACAAAAGGGTATGATTGGCTTCTTGATATCATCTTTCAAATGACATGTATGATTGGCAGAAGGGTATGTCGCCTAGTTATTGATTCCGAAAGTTGTGAGAACACTATCTCCGAGGAAGTAGTCCAGAAGCTAGGGTTAAGAACAAAGGAGCGTCAGAACCTTTACAAATTTTCATGGCTCGAGAAGGAAGACCAGGTGAGCGTATCAAAACATTGTCTAGTTAACTTTTCAATTAGGGTGAAATACCGGGATGGGTTATGTTGTGATGTGGTTACCATGGATGCATGCCACTTGTTGCTTGGACCACCATGGCAATTCGACAGAGGCACTACCCATGATGGAAGGCATACACCTACAGCTTTGTTTTTGAGGGCACAAAGTTAGTCTAGTTGCCTAAGAAGGGCGAAGTGCCTCATTCGGTTATTGAAAACTCAAATCCGGAGGATGGAGTCATGCTCGCCAATGAAGTAAGAGAGAAAAAGATGGGCAAGGAGTGCCGGGAGGAACAGGATGTAGTACTGAAAGAGGTAGAAAATTTGTCAGAGGACGTTTGCCTAAAATGATTGCTGAGCTTTTTATAACCATCAATAGGCATTCAACAATAGGTCTATCAGGTGCCAGGAGTTGTCTTACCAAAAGGGCCATATTACCGAGTGAGCCTTGCAAAGCATGAAGATCTTAGGCGCCAAGTCTGGAAGCTACTCGCCATGGTTTTCATTTGAGAAAGCCTGAAAAGCAGATCAACTATCTTAACGCCAACAAAGAATGGGACTCGGCTAATATGACTTGATAGTAGAAGCATCAAAAAGATCATGGTATGTTACCGAATACCCATTCCAAGATTGGGTAACTTTCGATATCGATTGCAGAATTCAATGGTGTCTAGCGAGTTAGGTCTGAAGAACGGATACCACTAAGGTCGTATTTCGCCGAAAGGTGAGTGGAAGAATGAATTCAAAACTAGAGAAGGGTTACATGAGAATAAAAGCATAGTGTATCTACCAACATTGTGTCGGATTGGGATATACACTTTGTGCGCTATTCCTAGAAGCCTTTGTGGAAGATATCGAGTAATCGAGACATTGGCAAGAGTGACGCAACCCGTGACTTGGTGAGAATTATCAAGAAGAATAGTTGGTGCATTCAAGGGCGGATTCTTTCCAAGCCAAGGGGGATGATGCAACCCCCATCGTGCCGGGATGAGTTACAACCTTCGTCTTGGTGAGTCAGGTTAATAGTCCACATTTGGGCGAGCTGGATGAGTTATAACTTAGATGATCCTTTGGCGAATTTGAGGGTGAATTCTCTCCAACCCAGGGAGGATGATGCAATCCCGCCTTTACACTTAGCGGGTTACTTGGCGGGCAAGCCTTAGTGAGATGGTCATCTTGGCTTGATGGGAGAGACAAGTGTAAGGGATGACTACAAGCTTAACTTCAAGTAAGAAAGCTCAAACAATCAACGGATAAGGAGAAAAGGACACGGATAACTAATATCCATAGTTGATCGTTAGATTGGGGTTTTGTTTTAAATTTTTTTATTTTGAGTTTAGCTAGGAAAGCTCCTCTATTTAAAGAGGGAGGTGTATTAGTGTTTATTCAATTTTCATAAATTTTATTTCTCCTTTATGTGTTTTCCTCTATTCTTAGGGTGTGAGAATTAGGGTTAACTATTTTCGCTTTACTTCTTAATTGGTTTAGCAACAAGAGTTTAAAAGAAGGTCGTTGAACCTTCTATTTTTCTAAAGTTTCTTATTTGTGTTGCGTCAAATTTAGAAATGTTAGAGTTTTTGTAGCTTCCTATATCGAAAGCTACATTGTTGGATGACTAGTGGCTTGACGTGCAAACCAACATTGTGCGAGGGCTAGTGGCTTGCTGTTCAAAACTACGTTGTTGGAGGACTTGTGGCTTTCGCTACAAAGCTATGTTGTTCAAAGGCTAGTGACTTTCTACTCAAAGCTACATTCTGCGGGGACTGCCGGCTTGTCATTCAAAGCTATATTATTAGAGGGTTGGTGGCTTGCCGTGCGAAGCTACATTGGTCGAGGGCTGGTGGCTTGATGTTCAAAGCTACATTAGGAAATGGTTGGTGACTTATTGTGCAATAGTTACATTGATATTGATGAAGCTTGTAATATGGGATTTGGGGGTTATGATTAGATATTGTAATTCCTAAATATCATAATGGATGTGGTACCCGTTTGGGTCCCATGGTTTTTTGCAGTGGCGGATCCAGAATTTGTGACTACCGGGGGCACAAATACAGTTGAATATGTGTGTGCGCATGCACGCGTGTGTGGGGTGCTGGTGTCAAAGATTTAGAAAATTTAATTACTAGGGCCAACTAACAATTTGCAAATTATGTTCTAAACATAATAAATAAATATATTATTATTAACTAATATATTGCAAATATTTATAAATTAATTAAAATCAAAGAATATAAAAGCTAAAATTAATTAATTATACAAAATAACACAAGTAGAACTAGAAATTAATAGAGTAAAATACTTTTTATTTTGTTGAAAATTTCCTAAGTGATCATAAAAAGAAAATTAATTAATTTGTTATATAAAGGCTATGATAGTGGGCGGTAGAAGTTTATTAAGGTACTATTCATTGACAAGGAAAAGAAAAATGCACCTAATTTATTGAAAAACTAATACAGAAAAATATTATATTAAGAAGGGATATGTGACATTTTAACATTTTCGTTTGCAATGGTTTTTAGCAAATGAATATACTCATGTGTTATAATACTCACTAAGAAAAGTGGTGAATGCAACATTCTAATAGCATAGGATTCATAATTATAATAAAAATAAAAACAAAAAATCTATTACACAATTAATTAGTTAAATTTATATATATAATTACTGAAATGAGATTATAATAAAATATTAATTAAAACATAGAGATATTAACATATAAAAAATATTAAATAATTATTATTTTATAAGTCAATAAAGTTTTTGGTCTAATTTATAAGTTAATAATTTTTTTTTTAATAAAAGAGAGCAATGAACTAATCAAAAACCTTATTGTTCAAAAAAATCAAAAACCTTGAGAAAAAATCAATAAAAATGGAGTACATGAAGCTCGAACCCGTGCCCCCAGTGCAACACTAAGAGTGGTTGCCTGTTACCACTAGACTACTACAAAAAGATTGATGCTATTGCCTCTATTATAGTATATATTTAGGAATGTGACTGGGGGCCCGTGACTGAAGGCTGGATCCGCCCCTGGTTTTTTGCTTTAGCTGAAAGAGGATCTTCACGTAAATATGATGTTGGATTTTTTCGTTATTTTGTTAATTTTTGCTTCCACTTGCGTTTGATGTGTGATTTTTCAAACAAAATTCTCATTCAATTTCAGTAATGTTAAATTATATTGTTTTTCTTTCATCAAGTTTTAGTTACAAATTATTAATGAATGTGTTAATTTTTGGCATAGCTATTGCAATTTTCAAATATTTAATGTTTATTTTAATTCAATACTAAGAATATTATTTTCTCTCTGTTTATGACCCTTTTTTTTTTGTTTTTTGAGAATGCATATATCATGTCAACATATTTGTTAAATAAGAATCAAATTTACAATAAGGATACTTATATAGGCCAATGACACTTGCTGCGGCAAAAAAACACTAATATGAAGACAATTTAATATTTTTAAATTAGCTCTTTCTTTACTAATTACTCTATATCAATTTTTATTTTTTTTTTGTATTAACAATATAAATCTCCTTTATGTATTATAAAAAATTATTGTTCTAATTAGGGAAAAATATTAAAAAGGTATTGAACTATACCCAAAAGAATTTTTTTAGTATTTAACTCTTTAATGGTAAAAGAAAAGCATTAAACAGTCATATTAAAATTAATTTAGAATTAAACTCCAACATGAGAATTAATTTAAAATTATATAATAAAAAGGAATAAATTAGCATTCTATAAATATTAAAAAAGTATTGAAAGATACCCAATAATTTTTTTTGTATTTAACTCTTAAATAGTAAAAGAAAAGCATTGCATCATATAGCAATTAATTTGAAATTAAACACCAATATAGGAATTAATTTAAAATTTTATAGTCAAGGGAATAAATTTAGTATATATATGTAATCTATTTTTTTAAAAAGGAAAAATATTAAAAAAGTATTAAACTGTACCCCAAAGAATTTTTTTATTATTTAACTCTTTAATGGTAAAAGAAAAGCATTAACTTACCACATAAGAATTAACTTGGAATTAAACAACTATATAGGATTTAATTTGTGCTAAAAAAAAGGGTTTAATTTGAAATTATACTTTGAAAGGAATAAATTTAGCATTCTATATATA
Source organism: Simmondsia chinensis (assembly GCA_018398585.1). Classification (NCBI taxonomy): domain Eukaryota; kingdom Viridiplantae; phylum Streptophyta; class Magnoliopsida; order Caryophyllales; family Simmondsiaceae; genus Simmondsia; species Simmondsia chinensis. Next base: position 12,221,425 of record JAGTTD010000022.1, read on the forward strand.
TATATATATATATATATATTTAACATGTATAATCTATTTTTTAATAATTAAGTATATATATTTTTTGATGATTAAGATGAGAATTAGGGCTATTTTTTTTAATAATTACGTATATTTTATGATATACCATTGTAAAAAAAAAAAGTATATTTTATGATATATGTGATGCAATTAAATTAGGGCTATTGACGTAAAATGTTCTATACTTCACCCAATGTGTTAATTTAGTCCTTTTACTTTTAATTGCATCAGCTTAGTCCTTATACAAGTTAATAGAATAATTTTTTTTAAAAATTGTTTGATCACATTAGATGCACGACCTAAAGAAAAACGACCCTTTAGCTTAATTAAACTCACTTGTGACCCGATCATTAACATAATTTTTATAATATTGATATTAATTTTACTATAGGACTACAAGTAAAATTAGGCTAATTAAATTTTATTTTAACATAATTAAACTCACTCGTGACCCTACTGCTAAAAGAATTTTCACCACATTGACTTCAATTTTATTCTAGGACTTTGAATAAACTTATGCTAATTAAAAATTAATATAGCCTCATTAAACTCACTCATGACCTGACATTTTAAAAAAATTTCCCCACATGGACATTCATTTTATTGTAGGAATACGAGTACAAGCACGCCAACTAAAAACTAATTTAACCTAATTAAACTCACTAATGACCTAACTATTAAAAAAATTTTCATGACATTGACGTCAATTTTATTGTAGGACTACAAGCAAAATTAGGCTAATTAAAAATTAATTTAACCTAATTACTTTGATCATACTGTAAAATGATCATCAAGATGGTGAAATGGTTTTTATAGTTGGGTTCAGATGAGTTTAATTAGGTTCAAGGATGGATTTGCATTGACTCATGCATCTAATGTGATAAAACTATTAAAAAAAATATATATATGTTATTAACTTGTAAAAAGACTAAATTGATACAATTAAAAGCAAAAAGACTAAATTAATACATTGGACAAAGTACAAGAACATTTTATGTAAATAACCTTAATTTAATTATACCACATATATTATAAAATATACTTAATTATTAAAAATATATATTATACATAATAAATATATATATCTAGAATGCAAGACTTATTCCTTTCAAGTGTACAATTCAAAATTAAATTCTATATGCTTGTTCAATTTTAATAAATTCATATAGTGGTGTTCATGTTGATGTATTTTCAAAATAATGCTATAAGAATTGTGAATAAAATATTTAAAATTGATCCCGAAGTTTGTTCAATATGTTTTAATGTGTGTTGGGATGCATGTGGTGTGTCGACACACATTCTTACAGAACAAGGCTGTAGATGTGTGTGTTGATACACAGATCAACAGAACCATCTCTGTGGAACTGTGTGTCGACACACAGGTGCAGTTTTCACCGGATTTTCACGCGTTAACTATCAACCTTTTGTGCCTTTTCTTTGAGGCATAATTTGGGACGTCTTCTTTCACAAAGTCTTATATATATATATATATATATATATATATTGCCCTAATGTCTTTGATAATGATGAATTAATTGATTTGGAAGAACTTGTTCATTATTCTTGAAAAACTTCATTCTCATACATCTCTCCTTATCTCCCTTTACATACGTTCACTCTATTGACATTATGTTATCGTTGTATCCCCCAGACTATTTCATACACTGAAATAAGTCTTAAGGAAAGTGACATAACCCGTTACTTACGAATTGTAAGTGTTTGATCCAACAATGTTTGGTTACCCGGTTCCCGGTACTTTTGGGAGTTTACACCAACAGTTCAATGCCTTTTCTTTTACCGTTGAAGAGTTAAATACTAAAAAACTTCCTTCGGGTATAGTTCAATACCTAGTTAATATTTTTTCCTTTAAAAACCTGACTATAATTTAAATTAGGGCTATTTATGTAAAATGTCCTTGTAATTCGTATAATATATCAATTTAGTTATTTTGTCTTTAGTTGTGTTAACTTAATCCTCATACAAATTAGTAACATAGTTTTTTAATTTTTCCTTCACATTCATGATGCAACGCGCCTTTAGCATAATAACTCACATGTGACCCGATCGTCAAAAAAGTTTTCACCACGTTGAAATTAATTTTACAGAAGGAAAAAATTAATTCGGCTAAATTAATTTTAAGTTAGGACCACTAGTAAAATTAGGCTAAATTAATTTATTTGTTGATCACAAAAAAAAAGCCTAATTAATTTGGTCCTACTATAACATTGACGTCAAGGTGGTGAAATATTTTTAACAGTCGACTTACAAGTGATTTTAATTTGGCTAAAAGGTGAATATTTATTGGGTCATGCATCTAATATGATCAAATGATTAAAAATTATTTTTTAGCACAAAAATTATGTTAATAACTTGTACGAGGATTAAGTTGATACAATTAAAAGCAAAATAAGTAAATTGACACATTAGACGAAGTGCAAAAATATTTTAATAAACGGCCCTAACTTAAATGTACAATGTATCATAAAATATGGTTAGTTTCTAAAAAAAGAAAATATGTATACATATATAATGCTAAATTTATTCCTCTACATTGTATAATTCAAATCAATTCCCATATAAGTATTCAATTCTAAATTAATTCTCACATATGTGTTGAATATTTTTCTTTTACCAATGAAGAGTTAAACACCAAAAATAAATTTTTGGGTATAGTTTAATACTTTTCTAATATTTGGAGAACACTAAATTTATTCCATTTTATTGTATAATTTTAAATTAATTCTCATACGTGTGTTCAATTCTAAATTAAAGCTTATATGAGTGTTTAATACTTTTTTTTACCATTAGACAGTTAAGCCAAAAAATATTTTCAAGGTGTAGTTAAATATCATATTAATATTTGTTTCTTCTAATTATACATTATAATTCTGATCAATTCAACTAACTAGACGAGGGAGGTAGTATAGTCCTCGAACTATAGAGAAGTCTTTCGAGATTTCAAGGCCTGACACGCTGCCATTATTAGAGTCCTATCTTTGGTTCTCCTCTCGCTCTCTCTCCCTCTCCCTCTCTAATGTCAGCTTTCAGTTGAGTTATTTACATCATTTATCCATGTGTTTTTAGGTATCGGTTGAAATTTATCCCTTCGTCCATAATTTTTCCTTTTTTTAAATTAATTTATAATATTTTATTTTGTGATAAAATTAATCCATTGTGTTTTTAATTTTTACCTATTTTAGTGATAGGGTATTAATTTTGTTATGAAATAAAATATTAAAAAATATTTTTAATAAAAGAAAAGATTATAGACTAATTTAAAAAAGGGTACAAAAGTGAGACAAATTTGAATAAGAAAAACATGAGCTACTTGCAGTGTAAATAAGTCGCTTCAAGTTTTTTGGTTTGTTTTTTAATTTGAATTTTGGAATTTTCAGTTTTTGATGCAGTATGAGGATAACGTAAAATATAAAATTTGTGAAAAGAGCTGAATTATAACTAGCACGTCTTACTAAAGTAGAATTGACGTTATCAACATCCATTAGGGCTGCACTTTTTCCATTAATACAAGCATTACTAAATGACCAATTATAGAGACATCATGATTCGGATATCAAAGTTGTAGTTACCACCTGCCTCAGTGAAATTACAAGAATTACAGCTCCAAATTCACCTTATGATGATGATCAAATGAAAGAGGTATTTTAATTGATTCTGTCGTGTTTTGAAAAATTATTTAACATGTCCAACAGATCTTACAACAAGAGAGATTCTTGAAGTTATGGCACTCTAGAGATCTTGTTTGATGATTTTAGATCTTAAATGTGATGCCATAACGATGCATCATAAGTATGAAAATTTAGCAGAATGGAAGGTTCAACGACCTTCTTTTAAATTTTTAATGCTAAAACAAATAGGAACAAATGGAAAAATTCTAACTAAATTATCACAACTCGAGAAATAGGAAGAAACACATAAAAGTGTAAAAATATCTAAGAATTGAATGAATAAAACCATAGGCTTCCTCTTCTTTAAACAAATGAGCTTTCCTAACTATATTAAATTCCCTAATTAAGATCAATAGTAAAAATTGCAATCCGGTGCTTCATGTAGCAACCCCTGTGATCTTCCTAAACTAAAGACTAAAATTAAAAGGGGACAAATAAAAACAAACTACAAAAATAACTAATAATTACCTACTAAGTATCCTACTAGATGTCAACCTCTTTCATCCGCTTCTTCCAGAGAACTCGCCAACAAGGGGCAACTTGCCAATGCTCGTCACGCCAAGTTATCCACCAATTATAACGGGGCTGCTTCATGAACCCACTATAATGGTTATCCCGCCAAGCTTACAATCCCACCAAGATAAACCCACCAAAGGTCCTTCGCCCTACAACCCGCCCAAGGCTTAGGTGTGGCTACATCATTCTCTCTAGGTTGGAGAGAATTCATCCTCGAATTCACCATTGGATCATGTGGGTCATTCTCACCAAGATATGTTTACGCATGCTAGTCTCCCATCTCGCCAAGCTTGTCACGATGTGGACTATTGATCCGGTTCGCCATAATGCGGATTGTAACATGTATTGCCAAAACGCGGGTTGCATCATCCTCCCTAACCTGTAAAGAGTTCACCTACGAATTCGCCATGGACTCATTTGGATCACTCTCATCAATGTGCGTAACATGTTGTAAGTTCTCATGTGTACCATCTTGTATTTGGCATGTACTTTAAGTGACGATCCACAATCCTGCCCAAGTCCCATCTGCTGGTTGGAGATGAAGTCCTTCTCCCTCTCATGTGTATGAACAAGACCTGGTATTAGAAGAAGGTATATCGACGAATTTCGGACAAGGGTCTCAACAATCTTCTCGCCACCCCTGCTTGACCATCTGCTTGTGAAACAGAAAACCTACAACATACCGTGATCATGTTGATGGTTTTGCTGTCAATGCACATCCACCAAGTCCCACCCTTCTTTGGTGTCAAGAGGACTAGAACAGTCTGGAGGATCAAGTTCTCCCGAGTAGTACTCCTGGCGAATAACTTTGGAACTTGGCATCTAATCCCTGCATGCTCCTCAGGACTCATGGGGTAATGTAGTGTTCTTAATAAGGCAGCCTCCGAAACCTATCCGGTCCCGGACCTTCCTCAACGACGCTACAGGATTTGGTTCTTCTTCCGGTATTCTGCCTTCTACCTTCCGTCACTCCTTGCTCTTCGATATCAATACCTCCTTATTCTCACCAACTTCCATGGTATCATGGCTCTCGTCTAGAGGTTCGGTTTTTCAGCTTCCTCCGGACGAGGCGCTTCCTCCTTCTTAGGCAACAAAACTATCTTTGTGCTTTCAAACACAAAGCTATAGATATTACGCCTTCCTTCATCATTGGTGCCTCTATCAAACTGCCATGGGCATCTAAGCAACAAGTGGCATGCATCCATGGTAACTAAATTACACCAACCTCATCCCGGTACTTTGCCCACTTTGAGAAGCTTAGTAGACAATGTTTAGAAGTCTATACAGGGTGGAGTTGTCTTGATGGGAAACGATGCTACTTGTAAGGTAGTGGGGATTGGGACAATTCGTGTGAGAATGTTTGATGGGGCTATTAGAACTTTGAGTGACGTACATCACGTCCCGGAGTTGAAGAAAAACTTGATTTCTTTAGGTACCCTTGAGTCTAGTGGGTACAAATACACCGCTGAAGGTGGAGTCATGCGGGTCAGTAAGGGTGCTTTAGTTGTGATGAAAGGGAATAGGGTTAGTACTTTGTATGAGCTTGCAAGTACTACCGTCACAGGTTCAGTTGCTATTTCCACATCTACTATGATAGATGCAGAGATCACAAGACTGTGGCACATGAGAATGGGTCACATTGGTGATAAGGGGTTGTTTGAGTTAAGTAAAAGGGGACTGCTTTGTGGTCAGTCAACAGGACTGATGAAATTTTGTGAGCACTGTGTGTATGGGAAGCAGAAAAGAGTCAGCTTTAAGTTAGCAGTGCATCAGACAAAGGGAACGTTAGATTACATACGTTCTGATCTGTGGGGACCTTCCAGAGTGGCTTCTAAAGGTGGGTCCAGGTATCTTCTAACGTTTACTGATGATTATTCACGTAAGGTTTGGGTCTATTTTCTGAAGCAGAAAAACGAAGTGTGTGATGTCTTTAAGAAATGGAAGATTCTGCTTGAAAAATAGACAGGGAAGCCGATAAAGAGGTTGAGGACTGATAATGGTCTTGAGTTTGTTGAAGGTGACTTCACTTGATTTTGTGAAGATCAAGGTATAGTCAGACACAGGACATGTACAGGTCGACCTCAGCAAAATGGAGTGGCTGAAAGATTGAACAGGACGTTACTTGAGAAGGCTCGATGTATGCTTTCAAATGCTGGTTTGAAAAGAGAATGGTGGGCAGAGGCAGTTAGCATGGCTTGCTATCTTGTGAACAAGACATCGCATTCTTCATTGCAAATGAAGACACCAGAGGAGGTATGGTCTGGTTTTACTTCTGATTATTCTCATTTTAAAGTATTTGGTTGTCCTGCATATCCATATGTTAATGATTGAAAGCTAGAGCCTAGGGCAAGAAATACATCTTTCTTGGTTATTCATCAGGTGTGAAGGGATATAGACTGTGGGATCCCAGTTCTCAGAAGTTTCTAACTAGTAGAGATGTTACCTTTGATGCGTCTGCTCTACTACATCCGCCACACACACCCTTCATTGACAGTGATTCAGTTCAGGTTGAGACACTTGATGTCACACAAATACAGTCAGATCAGCAGGTCGTTCAGCTAGAGAGTATTCCAGCACCTCAGGTACGGGTTTCTGATGTTGTTATTGATAATACAGAAACAGGTCAGCAGGTGGAGAATAATACTATAGTTGGTGGTAGACCGAGGCTACAGAACAGGCCTCCAGAGAGATATGGGTATAAGGAGATGATTGCTTATGCCCTCACTACTGCTGAGTCTTTAGATGACAGTGAGCCGACTTTGTATTCAGAGGCTGTATCGAGATCAGATGCTGAGAAGTGGCTCGTTGCTATGAGTGAAGAGATGCAGTCTCTTCATAAGAAACAGACATGGGAACTGGTGAAGCCTCAAACAGGGAAAAGACTGATTGGTTGCAAATGGATCTTCAAAAGAAAGGAGGGCATTCCTGGAGTAGAAGATGCAAGATACAAGGCACATTTGGTAGCTAAAGGCTGCAGTCAAGTACAAGGTGTGGATTTTCATGATATATTTTCACCTGTAGTTAGAACTTCGATTCATGCACTTTTGTCTTTAGTTGCCATGCATGACTTAGAGCTTGAGCAGTTAGATGTAAAGACTGCATTTTTGTATGGTGTACTAGAAGAGAGTATCTATATGCATCAGCCCGAGGGCCTCATTGTAGAAGGAAAGGAAGATCATGTATGTTTGCTCAAGAAGTTTTTATATGGTTTGAAGCAATCTCCTAGGCAGTGGTATAGGAGATTTGATCAGTTCATGTCCGGTCATGGGTACATCAGGAGTAAGTACGACAGTTGTGTGTACTTCAGAAAGACTGATACAGGCTTTGTTTATTTACTTTTGTACGTTGATGATATGTTGATTGCAGTACGAGACATGAAGGATGTTGATGACTTGAAATCTATGTTGAAGAGTGAGTTTGAGATGAAAGATATTGGAGCCTCTAAGAAGATTTTAGGCATGGAGATTCGTAGAGACCGAAAAGCCGAAAACTTATTCTTGTCACAGGAGAAGTATATTGAGAAGGTGTTAGACAGATTTCATATGAAGGATGCCAATCCAGTTAGCACGCCCTTAGCAGCTCACTTCAGACTTTCAGCATTAGATTGGCCTCAAACTGAGGAGGATGTCAGGTACATGTCTCCGATTCCCTATTCTAGTGTAGTGGGCAGTATTATGTATGCAATGGTTTGTACACATCTAGATATTGCTTTTGCCGTGAGCAGAGTTAGTAGGTACATGGCGAATCCAGGTAAAGAGCATTGGCATGCTGTAAAGTGGATTCTCAGGTATCTTTGTGGTACTTCTGATATTTGTTTGGAATATGGGAAAAGTAAGTGTTGTTTGATTGGGTATGTAGATTCTAATTATGGTGGAGACCTCAATTAGAGGAAGTCCACATCAGGGTGTGTGTTTTGTTTAGGTGACACAGCTATCAGTTGGAGAGCGTATTTATGGTCTGTTACAGCACAGTCTACTACCGAAGTTGAGTATATGGCAATCATAGAAGCATTCAAAGAAGCCGTCTGGTTGAAAGGTTTGATCAGTAAAATGAGCGCTGAGCAGGGCACAGTTAGTGTCTATTGTGATAGTCAGTCCGCCATTCACCTAACAAAGGATCAGATGTCACATCATGACATAACGAAGCATATAGATGTAAAGCATCATTTTATTAGAGATCTGATTGACGAGCCGAAGGCGGAGTTGAAAAAGATTGGGACTGAGGACAATCCAGCTGATGTGCCTAAGGTTCTACCAGGGAGCAAATTCGAGCATTGCTTGAATTTGGTGGGTCTTTGCATTGGATGTGTGTTAGCCCCGGTTGAGGGGGCGTTTGTGGAGAAGGTGAAGTTATTTTATTATCGATGTTAATTTTGAGCCAAGGTAGAGATTTGTTAGAAAAATGTCTCAAAATTCTTTGGTATTTTAAGTAGGGATGCCGTGAGGAGGCCGATCGATCGGGTGAAACACGATCGATCGAGAATGTTACGTAAAAGAAGGACTGCAGCAGTAAGCCAGCCGATCGATCGGGAACCGCGTTTTCACGGGTCTATGGACCTAAGGTTTACGTCACAAGTATCCAATTATTCGTGAGGTTTTTCCCCAACAGCGCCGCCAATCAAAATAGAGAAAGAAAGAGAAAATGAGTGATTGTAATTCTTCATTTCGATTCAATAATAAAAGCTTTAATCTTTGCCCGTGGTTTTCTCCCCTTTCGATATTAAAGGGGTTTCCACGTAAATCATTGTGTAGTTTGTTTCTTTTCTCTTTTTGTCCATTTATTTTTTGTATTGTCGTGGTATTTGATTCGATTGCATACCGGGAGAATTAGTTATTTCCGCACAGATATTGATGTTATCATGAGGATATTTTGCTGTTGATTTGAGTGTTTGTCTATCTCTTGTTGACTTCATCTAGATGGAATATTTATTTTATATTTTGTTTTGATTATATATTATCTATTGTAAATTCTACAAATATAATATAAAGGGAAGGGCTCACATCATTAAATGACCCATTTATTTATTTTATTTTCTCTTTCTTCTTTATGGCATCAAGGCCTTGAAATGACAAACTTCAGATCTAATTTTCATGGCATCCCAATCTTCTAATTCAAATTTTCTCCTTGCCGTAAACATGAATAATTCTCAAAAACCCTTTTGCTATTCCTAGTCTAGCTATAAAGCTTGGCAAAGACAATCTATACTATATCTATATACTTATATATATACTATATATTAATTATAAGTTCACCCGCTCAAATGTCTTCAATTCCCCATCTTTGAAATTCTAGGCCATCACCACACTCCCTAAAGCCTTCACTTTCTAACTCTTAAATTCTTGGACTATCACTTTACCTTTTTTTTTTTTTTAATATATATATAAAACTCAAATACATAATAAAAATTAAAATCTAATAAAATTTAATTAAAAACAAAATAAAAACTAATCTACAATTATATATTTGTTTGCGGTTGCTTGACTCATCAGATTTTACATAATCCCAAAATTTTGGTTTTTCAAAATATTATTTTAAAAGTAATACAAAATTTTCTTCTTTTTGATAATTTTATATTTATATAATATCTATTTTGATAATAGTGGTGGCCCACTGGCAAGGCCAGTCCACCTGGCCAGCTCTCAGCGGGGGCCAGGCCCGGGCCCGTGGGGGGGTTGTGCCCCCCAACTACTTCATGTCCCTACCATTATTAAAAAAATATATATTTTTTTCCTATAAATACTAACCTCATTTTCTCATTTCACCATACAACAATCTCTCCAATTCTCTCTTCTCTACTTACTCTACTTACAACTTACTCTCTAATTCTCTCTTCTCCAATTTTGTCAAGTTCGAAGCTGCAACTGTGTTATTCTCGTAGAATCTTGTAGAAGTTCAACGTTCAATTTTGCTTCGGTAAAATTTAGTATTGAAATTTTAGTTGTTTGTCATTTTTATTTTCCTAATTTGTATTTTACTTACATTTCATAATTATAAGTTAACGAAAAAATGGCTCATAATTCATTTTCATCTGAAGCTTGTTGATCTAGTTCTAGCCCTTACCGACCGCCTAAAGCTCCTAGAGTAGCTGAGTTTAATACCCAGGAACAGAAATATTTACAACTCGGTCCGTCACCTCCCTACATGGACACCTTAAGTTGGGGAACAAAAGTATCACTACGAGCAGGATTATTCTAAATCGAGTGGTGTGGGATGTTCTCAAAACAAACCCACACCCACCACCGATGAAACTGAAACCCGCACCACCACTACTGGTAGGCGTAGTAATAGCGACGTATGGAACCATTTCACACTGGATCGCGAAAATAATGAAGCATATTGTAAATTATATGATCCCCCTGAAATTTTTAGTCATTTACGTGGTGGTGGGACATGCACGTTAAAAAGACACCTGACAAGAAGCCACCCTGAATTATACGCTGATAAAACCCAACAAACTCAAGTACAACATGCGACCGATGCGCTTGCTAGCATGCGATTGGTGCGCTTGCTAGCTTTAGGTTTTCACAAGAAAATAATAGACGCGAATTAATAAGAAACGTCATTGGGGCTGAAAAGCCATTTAACACCGACAAAGAACCTAGATTCATCCGGTACTGTCAAAATGCGTTAAACCTCGCCGCTATAAGAGTTTCTCGGAACACTTTCCAATGGGACACGTTTAAAGAATTTAATAATATGAGAAATGAATTACAAGATATTTTAAGGGCGAACACAAGCATGTTCTCGTTGACGTCCGACACATGGAATTTGAAACCCGGTGCGCCTTTCTTGTGTATAACGGCACATTGGATCGATTCTTCCTTTATAATGCAAAAACAAATAATTGCTTTTACAGAATTTGAATATCCCCACACTGGTCAGACAATAACGGGTGCTATTATGGAGGCATGCCATCAGTGGGGGATACATTGCAAAATTTTTAGCATTACTTTTGATAATGCTTCACAACGATGCTTCTATACGACAATTAATTAGGCATATAAGACCCATGTTAGATGGAAAATGTTTTCATTTACGTTGCATATAGCATATTTTGTATTTAATGGTAATAGATGGCTTGGAGCTTATAGATGCTTCTCTTGAAAGTGTTCTTGCATGAAGAAGAAGAGAACGTGTTCTTGGACATGTGGCAAGAGAAATCTCGTCTAAAGAAACCTTGTTAACTCTCAAACTTATTTTTTACTCATAGTCCTGGGCTTGTGTGATGCAAATCAGGTGGCAACTATAAACTCTTAATCAATGTATTTTATCAATTTTTGACTATGTTGAGAAGAAGAAAGTTCTTGCTGATCAGTTGGCCGCAACTCTCAATCCGATCCCTGAAAGATGTTATTCTTTATATTCTTAATGGCCTTGATCCGAAATATAGGTCCTTTGTGACCTCTATTAATACAAGACCCGACGTTATCACCCTAGATGCACTCTTTGGCATGCTTTTACAAGTAGAGGAACGTCTTGATCATTTCTCTCGAAACCCCACCTTTATTGCACACTTGTCTCACAAACAACAATATAAAGGACCAAATAAAAATTACTCAAATCAATCCCATACCCTTCATCTAATCAGCAGATGAACCATCCAATTTTTGATACTGACAATTGGCAGCCAAACTTTAATAACAACTAGCCCGGACCTAACTGTGGGTCGAACAATCAGGCATCCAAAGACAACAAGCCACGAGTATACTGTCAAATTTGCTCCAAGCCTGGACACTCTGTTGTATGCTACAATCACTTTAACCAGGCTAGTCTGCTGAAAGGCCCGCTAATATTAGTGCTATGATAGACTCTCCAAGCATTGTGACAAATCCATCTTTGGTATGCAAATTCAGGAGCATAAAATTATCTCACGTCTGATCTGAACAATCTTTCCCATCATGTCAGTTACCAAAGAGATGACCTTGTTCAAGTCAATAATGGTATGTCATTACCTGTCTCTCATACTGTAAATTCATTTATACCTGCAAAAGGCACCAATCTACCTCTATCTAATACATTATGCATTCCAAAAATTACAAAAAATCTTCTTTGTGTCTTTCAATTAACCAAGATAACACATTTATATGGAATTTCTTCGTAACTTTTGTTTGGTTAAGAACATGAAGGGCAACACACTCCTCAAGGGCACACTTGAGCATGACCTCTACAAGTTACCTAGCAACATAGTGGATTCAACTTTAAGTAGGTCTAGAGTTGCTTTCTTAGGAGAGCAAACTTCTCTTCAAGATGGCATAATCGACTTGGTCATCCCAATGAGAAGATCGTTCTTAGGACTATTTCTTCTTTTCAATTACCAGTGTCTAGTAAATATTTTTCTTTATATGAGTCTTGTTAGATGGGCAAAAGCCATCATCTTCATTTGCCTAGTAGTCATGTCACTTCTACTTTACTGTTTGAATTATTTTATTCAGATGTATAGGATCCTACACCTACTACTTCAATAAATAAAAATTCATTTTTTATTCATTTCTTGGATGATTATTCTATATTTTATGGATTTTCTTCATGTCTTATAAATCTCAAGTTTTTGATATTTTTAAACTATGGTTAAAACTCAATTTGGACATACTGGAGGGGGGAGGAGGGATTTTGTAATATTTCTAGTTTTATGGACACTTGAGGAGTTGCACATCGTGTCTCCCATCCACACACACAAGGACGAAATGGTGCTATTGAACAGCATCATCGTAACATTGTCAAAAAGGACTTTCTTCACTTGCTCACGCATCCCGTCCACCCACACTTTGGGAACATGCTTTTAATAACACTGTTTTTCTAATTAATTGAACTATAACTCCTATAGTTCAATATCTATCTCCATATCAAAAAATCTATAATCAATCTTCTAATTATGCCCTCTTAAAAATGCTTGGTTGTTTGTGTTATTTTTACAACCTTATAACAAACATAAACTTGATTTTTGTTTTCCAACCATGAGTTCTTGTTGGATATAGTTCTAAAATCAATGTCTTAATCCTTCCGGAAATCGAGTTTACATAGCTCATTATGAAGTTTTTGTTGAAGCAAATTTTCCATACTCTTCCCTTGTTCACCCATCGTCTTGTTCCTCCTCACCACCCAATTCTAGCGTCTCTCTGTCTCCCAGATGATGCTTCGCGTGTCCCATTAACATTGCCACCAATAGCACTATTACCTCCTCTACCGCCTGCTCCCTCGCTCTCCACTTCTTCCACTCGATCACCCCATCCTCCTCCTAGTACTTACTCAAGGTTTTCCACCGGTGTGTCGCCAGTCCTTGCCTTTGTTCCTCAATCTCCTACATCGGTTCCATCTTCAACCGCACCCATGCACAACCCCTTTGCTCCATTCTATTTTTGTCCAGCTAATACATCTATACACCCTATGACCACTTGATCCAAAACTGACCCACTCAAACCTAAAGCCTTAAATGCCATGCGTTACCCTCTTCCTTTAAATCATGAATCCGAACCTACATCCTACTCTCAAGCCGCCAAATTTGCCCATTAGAAAGACGCTAAGGAGTGTGAATTACATGCTTTACACAAAAACTTGGACATTAGTTTCCCTCTACCGCTGCTGCTAATATTGTAGCTTGTAAATGGGTTTTTCAAGTAAAGAGATGAGCTGACAGATCCATTGACTACTACAAGGTTTGCCTTGTGGCTAAGGAGTTCAGTCAAGAGGAGGGCATTGGTTTCATTGAGACATTTAGTCCAGTTGCAAAATGGACCACTATCCGTCTTGTTCTTTCTATTGCTTGTTCACATGGGTGATTCTTTCTTAAATGGAGAACTTTTAGAAACAATTTAGATGCGGCAACCTCTGGGATATTGCGATGCTTCTCTTCCTGGTCATGTATGCTTGTTATGAAAGGCTCTTTAAGGCCTTAAACAAGCTCCCCGAGCATGGTTTCACAAGCTGCATTCATCTCTCTCATAACTTGGGTTCATAAGTTACTATTTTGATTCTTCTCCTTTTGTTCAATGAAGTGGGAACCATATTACTTATATGCTTGTTTATGTTGACGAATCCATGTCACAAGAAATGATGTCGCATACATTGATGAGTTAGTTTAGTCTCTTAACAACAGTTTTTTTTCTTAAGAGTGTTGGATCTCTTCATTTTTTCTTAGGTATTGAAATCAATCGATCATCTGATGATTTCTTCTTGTCTCAATCAAAATATGTGAATTGACTCCTTCATAAGGTACATATGGAAAGCACCAAACCTGTCTCCACGCCGGCTGAAGCTAACTCACATCTCTCTTGAGTTGGAGAACCTATGTGTAATCCCTCACTCTATTGCAGTGTTATTGGTGCTCTTAGTATGCTACTATAACTTGGCCTGACATTGCTTTTGTTGTAAATTGGGTGTGTCAATACATGTCATCACCGATAACTCTTCATTGGCAAGCTATAAAATGTATTTTGAGATATCTAAAGGGCACATCTTTGTCCTTAGTTTATCTTCTAAACCAAGTATTGTGGCTTACTCTGATGCTAATTGGGCAGGTGATCCTGATGATCACCGTTCTACTGATGGCTATGCTGTCTTTTGTGGTGGTAGTCTCATCAGTTCGTCTTTTAGAAAACAATTTGTTGTTGCTTGCTCTAGTACAGAAGCAAAATACCATGCTGTTGCTTTTGCTACCACTGAAATTATTTGGGTTCAGCAGCTACTTAGGGAGCTCGGTGTCCCTCTCCCTATTAGTCCCCATTTGCTATGTGATAACTTAAGTTGTATATGACCTCCAATCCAGTTTTTCGTAAACAGTTAAAACATATTCAAACTGGCTATCATTTTGTATGAGAAAAAGTTGAACAAGGGGATTTAGTCGTCTTATAGATTGCCTCTGAAAATCAAATTGTTGATTTACTAACTAAAGGTTTTTCCTGGACTCAATTTGCTCGTTTTCAAACCAATCTTTACCTTTTTCTACCACTACTATGATTGCGGGGGGATGTTAAGAATAAAATATTATCTCCACAATCTTTCTCATTCTCATCTCAACCGAACAAGTCAATGCTCAATCTTCATCCCCAAAGCCACGTAGATTTAAGTGTTTATTTATCTCTTGTTGACTTCATCTAGATAGAGTATTTATTTTGTATATTTCTTTTGATTTTATATTTTCTTTTGTAAATTCTATAAATATAATATAAAGGAAAGGGCTCATAAGTGATCCAATTATTTATTTTGTTTTCTCTTTCTTCTTGGCTCTTTTCATATTTTTTAGTACCAATTTTGTTCGACTGTCTTAATAAATAGAAGTATTTTCATGTTGAGACCAAAATATAGTGAAAATCTGTTATACTTGGATATGAGTCCTCATATTGTGAGGTTTATGGTTCATTTCTTTTAAATCTTGCCACTGAGTTTATTTACCAGGCACTAATACACCGGATCCTATTAGAACTCCGAAGTTAAGCGTGCTTGAGAGAGAGTAGTACCAGGATGGGTGACCTCCTGAGAAGTCCTCGCTTTGCCAACCCTATTAGGTTGGGGATCCTCGGAAACAGCCTCTCGACAGGGTTACAACTTGAAGGAGTAAGGTTGCATACATCCACCCTCCCAGACCCAACTTAGGCGAAAGCACTTGAGACACTAGGTCTGTTGTTGTTGTTGCTTGCCACTGAGAACAGAAAATGCCTTTGGGGCACCGACAAATTTTTTGAAGGAAGTTCAAGAGAACATTGGACTAGCTACCGATACATAGTCCATCCTAGTGAGTCAACAATGATAATTCTTTCGAGGTTTTGCCACAATTCCCCTCTTACACATCCTTAACCTTGCCCGAAAGAAGTGACCTGTATTTGCCCCCAAATCTACAACCTGATTACTTTCTCGATAAATATGAGAAATTCAAACAATGTAAAAGATAGCAAGTATCTCAGAATATCTTCAATAATGGTCAAAATCTGCTATAAGCATTTGAACTTCTTCGGAATCAACTTGTGGGCCCCGACTTACCCTAGTGCTCATGAAAAAAGTATTTGACTATCTATCATTGGCTTGTGATTTATCAGAAGTGTAATTAGCTTGTAAATCCTGCTACATTTAGTTGTTTGTGACAGTTATTTCCTTGTTAGTTTTATGGAGGCGCTTATAGTGGCCTGATTGATTTCTTTCTAACAATGAGCTGCATTACTAGGGAAAAGTTAAAAGGATAATTACACATAAATATCTTGAAGTTAGTGTATTAATTTTTTTAATCCATAAACTTTATGAAACAATATTTAGTCTAGAAGTTAAATATATTTAATAAAATAATTCAAATGCCAGTGTATAAGGGTGTAAAATAGGTCTCTTATCAAACTCTTCTTCATTAACAATATTGTAGCTTGTGTTCAGGATGAGTCGAATAACGAGGATATGATGAGTTTACCAACAAATAATGGCAAGTTTTATACTCTGTGACACTGTCATTTGCAGTACTTTATCAAATCCCTATATCTTTTGGGCTAGAAAATTATTTCCTAAAGTTTGTGGACTAAAAAATTAATACATCAAACTTCAGGGTACTAATATAAAATTTATCCAAAAGTTAATGACATTTGACTATATTATGGGTATCTTAATGCTGGTTGATAAATTTAAGAATCTGCGTGAAATTTCATGTTACTTGTTTCTTGAGCGTTTATGTAGCATGAAAAATTACTCTATTACAAGCATGTTTCCTGATATATATATGTTCACCTTCTCCATTTATGTTTCAAAATTATATAATATGTGGTAATGCATGATAATGTATATTTCTAAACTTGTTTGTTGGTTATGATTGACTTGGTGCTACTGCATCTGATGCAGCGCGGCAGCGGAAGATTAGGGGGCAGGAAGGAAACGACGGCCTTTCTTTTTATTTTATTAAACTCTAATAAAAATTACAGGGGAAAGATAAATTCAACTCTTATTCTCACTCTTGAGAACAGAATGAACAAACAACAAACAACAACAACAATCTCAGTGCCTCAAGGGCTCCCGCAAAAGCGGGGTCTAGAGGGGTTTATGTACGCAGCCTTCCCCCTTCAGGGTGTCAACCTGAAGAGATACTGTTTCCGAGGACCTCCAACTTGAGAGATATGTCTTCATCGCATCGTGGTGACCATTTTTCTTGCTAATTCGCACAAATTTGGAGCTCCAAACTGTGCGATTTGCAATCTATCTCTAGCTCTCCCTCCATATGTGGCGGGTGAATGTAGAACAAAATGAACAAATAACTCATAAAATTGATTCTAAAATTGGCTCCCTAAACCCTAGCTACCCCTCTCCTTATATAGAGGAGGGCTCTAACTCTAATTCAAATTTTAAATCTAATCAACGGTTAAGATCGAAATCCGCGTGATATGAATCAACGGTTGAGATTGCAATCCGTGTGCTCTATTTAAAACAAATAAATAAATAAAATAAATAAAGATTTAAATCTGAATTTAAACTAATTCTAATCCTAATCAAACTCTATCTAAAATAACTAACTTCACACGCGTCTCTTGAACCATGTCTTCCAGTGGTGGGCCAGTATATGGTGGCGCCGAGTCTTGATATTCTTCTCTTTTACTGTCGTTAAGCCCGGTTTCTTGTTCACTCCAGCCACGTGCTCGCCAAGCTTGTCTTTCTCTGGTTGATCCTTTACACGCGAAGATGGCGGTTGTATCAGCATCTTTCTCTATCTGGTTTAATTATTGCCGAGAATATAAGCTAGTAGGTCAACGGGTCAACTACGGCATCAAGACCTAGCAGCACAAGTACTCACGGCATAAGCATACAAGATGCTGCAAGCGCCTACCGCGAAGTCCATAGCCACACCAGCCTTGGCGGCACATCCCTGACAATGCCCATATACCCTTCACGGCTGCTACATGACGCAAGGCCCTAACGGCACCACCTTGGCGGCATGACTCGTACCGCCAACACCTAATGTTCACGGCATCCACTCTACCGCGTACATGGGCATCCCGGTACTTCATCTGCAAGCATACACATGACGGCATCTCCATTAGGGCATCCCCTTACTGTGAAGCCCCACTACCGCCAATACCACCCTACCGTGTGCATACCCACCACGGTACCACTGCCTCCTCATCCAATCACCATCCACCGCACGCCTATCCAATCAACGCTAGGCACCTACCTTTAGCCCCTGCACTAAGCAAACCCGTACGCTTACAGCTACCGCCACTATTATGACCACGGTACCGCCAACACCACCGACTTCCCACTTCCTATAAATGTCAGTCTCTCTCCCGTCATCTAGGGCAACTCATGAGAGGACTTCTCTCCCCTCTCTCTACTCCCTCTCCTCCAGGACACTCCTCCCCCTCAACGCTCCCATTCTCCACGCCACTCTCTCTCTCCCCATCCAATTAAGGCTCACTCAAGTCCATCCAGGGCCTCACGCCCCGCACCCTCTCCCCAAAGCTCACTCGAGCACCTTGCGCCCCCTCTCTCCTAAATTCTACACCCAGGGCCTCACATCCGCATTCTTTCTTAAAAGGTCCCTCATTTCCTTCTACTCACTATGAACAACCATCTAGTTATTTCTCGCTGTTTACTTTATGCATATTGTTACCTCTACTGACTTAGGCATCGGAGGGATCTCCCGCGGTCCACAAACGCGGGTCCCTCTAACCGCCATGCTCGTTTTGCAAGTAAGCCCGAACCAAATGCTATAGCGGCGGACTTCTTAGCGAGAGCTTGAGTCCGGCTCTCATCCTAAAGAACCTATTCATTCTTGTTTGGGATAAATTGGATCAGGCCTATCCACTTAAGCTACCCGCTTGATTTATCCTGAAACAATTATAAATGAATACTCGCGGCTAGAATTATTAGGATGCGAGGTTTCACTCAGTTTCCTTAAAATATCGTGGCTAGAAGCATTTTTTTGATGAAAGATTGATTCCCTCTCTTTTTGAAATTGTCTTAAAATATTTTAAAGCCTGTCATGCTGCCCATGTAGCAGTAATATGCAAGTCTTGGAAGACTAATATGTGCTGGGGAACTTTTCGAGGAATAGTCGTCTTTCTAGGTTCTCTTTGAGCAAAAATGTTTCGGTGGCTTCGATGATACTTCCTTGGCTAATTTGCTAGGAAATTGAAGGGCTTCCTTATTTAGCCTTTTTTTGTTTTTTTTTTTTTTTGAGGATATCTTCTCCTTACATCCTTTCTCTTAAAACAATTTTATTTTATTTTCCTAAAGCATTTTTTCTTGGCTTAGCATCACATTAGGCATTCTCAATATATATCTTCTATCTTCACTCCTTATCAATATCGTACCAGGATCTTGCTTAGGCGTACTTGGACGAGAACAGTTCTAGGATGGGTGACCTCCTGGAAGGTTCTTAACCTTTTGGGGGCACTCGAAAACAACCTCTCTTCAGGGGTAATAGCCTGAAGGGGGAAGGGAGCGTACATCCGTCACCCCCCCCCCCGCCCCCCCCCCCCCCCCCAACCCTACTTAGGCAGGAGCCTTTGGGGCACTGGGTATATTGCTTTTTGCTGCTTTTCTTCATTCCTTATCAATATTGTATGTACTCTTAACAATATTCTTTCTTTATGCAACCAAAGAGTTATTGTTCAGATTATTTTCTTATCGAAACAAATGAAGAGGATAATTTTTAAGTTGAAACTTCACATCTACATGTATATGGCTATAACATTTAAGAAGGTTTCCCATTGCTTGCAGCTACCATTTTTCTGCTGGGACTGGTCAATGCTGCGAATTATTCCCCTACCTTACCGTATAAGTCAGTTAGGAACATATAAGAAATTCATAGGGTATTTATCACGGTGAGTTTAGACACCTCATTGTAGAGAAGCCATTTCACCACCTTAGTAAGCTAGGCTAGGCTTAGCACTACAATATGTATATATATATTTGATAATTACGTCATACAATTGCGCCAAAATAGCTAGGCCAAGCACCGTAATACTTGTTACGGTGGTATAAAATTACGCCACAATTCGCCGTATTAGGTAAATGCGGCGAGATTTGTAGCGCTGCAATAGATAGGCCTAAAATGGCACCAGAAAACACTGTATTTGTCCTCTTTGATAGGTGGGAGAACGGTTTGAATATAAAGTTAATACGGCGGATTCAAGCGCCGAATTAGTTAAACCTAATACGGCATATGGACGCACCGCATCAGGTTAACTAAATGCGGCGAGTTTAAGAGTCGTATTAGCGCTTCACTGTTGTTGTTGATTGCGCTTAACTGTTAAGTGTTGTATTAGGTGGAACTTGCGTCGCATTAGGTCACAGATTTAATAAATGTGACGCATCTACGCACCGTATTATTTGCACCAAATACAAACACTGCATTAGATCTATATGGGCAATATTAGCTTTGCCTAATTGGGCATTAGGCAAAGCTAATTAAACATCATAATATATATTAAACATTATGTCATATATTATCAAAACCAATTAAATTTGGAAACATAATATCAACTAGTATTTAAAATTTACAATACAATGTCACAAGTATTTAATTATAATACAAAATAATGTATAACCAAAAACTCAAAAATATGAATCACATCAATCTTTTACAATTGCATCATAGCCAAATATGAATAGTTCCTAAGAAGTTGAAGAGCTCTGTTGTCCCCCAATTTGATTTTGCATCTGTACAGAAAATTATTATTATATATAAATAAATACAACCATCCTAATTTAATATACATTAGTAGAAAATTCAAAAAAATTACCATCGATTGCACTGCAGACATAACGTCTTCTCTAAGATGAGTGTCCCTCTCAACGAATTGGGCTTCGAACTCCTAATTTCTGCGGTCTTTTGGGCAACTTGTTCAACAACTCATTCGGCTACACGTCGATCTATTTCTACCTGAGTCATACGAGGATGTTGCTCGTCCTCATAGACGTGTTGCCTCCTAATAGCTGGAGAAGGCCCAACTCCCATGCCTCTTTGGTGACCCAAACAATGGCCAAGCACTTTCGTGAATGCCTCGGCGGTGGTAAGAGTGTCAATGCCATGCTTTGCTATCTCCGTTTCATGTACTTTTACAAGGGCATTGTAAAAGATTTGTAGCGCTGCAATAGATAGGCCTAAAATGGCACCAAAAAACACTGTATTTGTCCTCTTTGATAGGTGGGAGAACGGTTTGAATATAAAGTTAATACGGTGGATTCAAGCGCCGAATTAGTTAAACCTAATACGGCATATGGACGCACCGCATCATTCGACAGTAGAGTGGGGGCTGACTGTTGGGGAAAAAAGTGAATTAGGTCAATAAGTCAACCACGGTACCAGATCCGACGTCACCCCCACGCCCCAGGATAAGTAACTGCCTTAAGCCAATCACGGTAGTAGATTGGCGGCACCTAATATTCCGCCACCTGCCCAAGTTACCGCAAGCCACGGTGCCTCCAGTTATAGCATACACGGTATCCAGAACCGCCCATCTCTATCCCACACCTAGGCTCCTGGTACCACTTGCTTCCTCCATCATAAGGTGCTGCCTACCATAGGCCTCGGTATCGCCAACCTTGCCTACCGTCAACACAGTAACAGTAAACGCTCATCTTCCATTACCGTTAGTATCCACCTAACAAGAAGGACCACGGTACCGCCAATCCCAGCTACCGCCTAACATTCTACCGCCCACCTCCACTAGTGCCATGGTACCGTCCACCTTCACTTCCGCTTATCCACCCAAGGTCTGCACTCATTGTCCTTCTATTATCAGGCACAAACCTAGGCTATACCACCACCCCTCTCAACCAATCACTACCCAGGCGGTATCACCTCTTCATCACCCAGGCGGTACCACCTCCCCTTTCGACCAATCGTCACCAAGCGGTATCACCACCTCATCACCCAGATGGTACCACCACCCCTCTCAACCAATCACTGCCTAGGTGGTATCACCTCCTCATCACCCAGGCTATACCACCTCCCCCTTTAACCAATCAGCTACCTTTACCTCTCTATTACGCAAAGCTAGGCGATACCATCCCCAACCTGGCATTACCGCTCAACACCAACCAACTTCCCCTCCCCTATAAATACCAACCTCACTTCCCTCATTCAAGGGAAGAATGGACGGGCTCTTTCTCTCTCTCCATAATCCACCCCGGGGCCTCACGCCTAATACATGCGATCCACTCTGGGGCCTCACGCCTCACCCTCTCCCTAAGAGACCTTAGGTCTCTCCCATTATACGGACCCGGGTTTTGCTCCCACCCATCCGCAGTTATCATCTGACGTGCCTCTCACTTTATGAGCCGACCTCTGCTTACCAGGTATCATTTACCTTACGCTTATTTATTTGTTGCCGCTACCACTTCCCCTACTGACTTAGGCATCAGAGGGGTCCCCCGCGGTCCATACCATCGTGGGTCCCTCTGACGGCCTTGCTCGTTTTGCAGGGGAGATCGGGTTAAACACGCTAGCAGCTGCTTTCTCAAGTGATGGTTGAGTCCTGTTGTCATCCAGAACCTACAAATATTTGTTGCTCGGGATATTTGGGTCTAGCTCACTCACTTAACCAAATTAGACCGAAACAAAGGCGCCGCCTGTGGGAAAGATAGCTTGCTAGCGTTTAACCTGGTACCTCTTGCAAGACACCTAAGACCCTCATACTGCTGGGGGCTGCGGTACCCGTTTCAGGTAATTTATCTTTTAGGAGGTATGGGCGCTTGGATTAGGTTTTTAACAGGGAATATTGGCGTCTGCCTTAGACCTAATATCGATCCCACAGCACCGCCCACTAAGTCCTTTTTAAGCCCAAAATGGTAATACTTGAACTCGTCGCGGCCAAGGGCCAAATAAAGTATAACAAAGCAAAGTAATAGTAATAAAATAGAAAATAAGAAACCAACTACTATTGTTATTTCGTTTTTTGATTTCAAAAAAATTCTAGCTTATTAAAACACTAACCCAAACATTAGTAGCAAAAAATTAGCATAAGACACCGTTATATGTGAAGGCGACAGGATCCTTAGCCCAAAAGCGACCCAAATAAAGTAAAATTTGAACTAGGAGGAAGATTACCTCCTAACAAAAGGGTAACGCAATCCAAGGTTCCCTTCAATAATAACAACGTCACCACTGAACTAAGCGAATGCCCAAGGGGCGCCAACGTTAAATCACAACGCTACCAACGATATACATTTGGCGCCACTAACAATAGAATGTGGCAAAAGCTCGCTAATAGGAACTTTACCACTAAATTAAGGCTTCAGCCTCAACAAAAACGAATTCAACAATATTAACCTAGTGCTCCGCCAATGGACTTGGCGGCAACTTCAAGCTTGACCAGTCATAGCCGCCTATGAGCGTGGCTAAATGGCCTGGCCAACCATTTAAACAGGTAGCTCACTAGAAGCGAAGTAAAAGCCATCACCAACAAACTTAAACAACTCATTAAGATCAACGACGAGGCTAACCAAACTTCGCCCGTCCATTTGGCACGGCTGTGTGGTCACGCCAATATAGCTTGTTTTCACCCCTCTATCTTTGACTAAATGGTGCCACCATAAGCACTACCGCCATGCTACTTACCAGGGTGCTATTGCCCACAACGATAGCTGTAAATCACTCGAGACACTCGTCTCGGCTCATTCGCTCTCCAATAAAGAGCCTAATACCTCTAGAGCTAAGGCTGAAGCCTCAAAGGACCCCTCACTTTCATAGTGCGAAGGGCACATTATTCTATAGACTTGTAAGGCACCCCTTGGCGCCTGATAAAATCTATCACCTTTTAATGAGGCATAATACATACTCACTCACGAACGCGCGCAATCGCATACACCCAAATAAAATTCCCATTTTAAGCCCCCTTTTGACAACTATGGAATTTACCAACTGGGGGCTTAACATTCTCTACGTGATTTATGTTTCTTATGTTCCTTATATAATTTACGTTTTACCCAGTCCCTAGCCGGGGATGGGGGCTTAACATTCTCTATGTGATTTATGTTCCTTATGTGAATTACGTGATTTATGCTCCTTCTATGATTTACGTTTTACCCAATCACTAGCCAGGGGCCGGGGGCCGGGGGCTTAACATTCTCTATGTGATTTATGTTCCTTATGTGAATTACGTGATTTATGCTCCTTATATGATTTACGTTTTACCCAGTCCCTAGCCGGGGGCCAGGGGCCGGGGGCTTAACATTCTCTATGTGATTTATGTTCCTTATGTGACTAACCCAGTCCCTAGCCAGGGGTCCCTAGCCGGGGGATGGGGGCTTAACATTCCCCATATGATTTACGTTCCTTATGTAATTGACATCCCTTACGTGATCCATGTTAACCCAGCCCTAGGCCGGGGGCTAAGGGCTGAGATTGTTATCTGTGGTAGACTCCCAGTATTATAGGGAGCCTGCGATGATGTACACCCCATTGATATTGGGGCTGATGTTGGGATTTGCTCCAAGTAGCATTGGGAGCTTGGAGACAAGGGACCCGTAAGCCCTTCTCAGGCTGGCAATATCTAGTCGAGTCGTAAGCCCTTCTCAGGCTGGTAAGACACATTTACGCTGTAAGCCCTTCTCAGGCTAGCAATATTTACTCGAGCCATAAGTCCTTCTCAGGCAGGCATACTACCCCTCATACGCAGGAGATATTCGGGCGCGGTAACTCCCATATAATGTGAGAGCCCGTGGTTATCTTAAGTCCCCTCCCAAGCAGGGGGCTGGCGGTTTGTTTTGCTCCAATTGAAATGGAGCACGGAGTTATTCGGGCGCGGTAACTCTCATATAACGTAAGAGCCCGCGGTAATCTTATGTCCCCTCACATGTAGGGGGCTGGAGGTTTGTTTTGCTCCAATTAAAATGGAGCACGGAGTTATTCGGGCACGGTAACTCTCATATAATGTGAGAGCCCATGGTTATCTTAAGTCCCATCCCAAGCAGGGGGCTGGCGGTTTGTTTTGCTCCAATTGAAATGGAGCACGAAGTTACTCGGGCTCGGTAACTCTCATATGACGTGAGAGCCCGTAGTTATCTTAAGTCCCCTCACACGCAGGGGGCTAGCGGTTTGTTTTGCTCCAATTGAAATGGAGCACGGAGTTATTCGGGCGTGGTAACTCTCATATGACGTGAGATCCCACGGTTATCTTAAGTCCCCTCACATGCCGGGGGCTGGCGGTTTGTTTTGCTCCGATTGAAATGGAGCACGGAGTTATTCGGACGCGGTAACTCTCATATAACGTAAGAGCCCGCAGTTATCTTAAGTCCCGTCACATGCAGGGGGCTGGCGGTTTGTTTTGCTCCAATTAAAATGGAGCATAGTGTTATTCGGGTTGATAACTCTCATATAACGTGAGAGCCTGCTGTTATCTTAAGTCCCCTCACATGCAGGGGGCTGGCGGTTTGTTTTGCTCCAATTGAAATGGAGCACAGAGTTATTCAAGCGCGGTAACTCTCATATAACGTGAGAGCCCGCCGTTATCTTAAGTCCCCTCACACGCAGGGGGCTAGTGGTTTGTATTGCTCCCATTGAAATGGAAGCATGGAGTATTAGGGCATGGTAACTCTCATATAACATGAGAGCCCGCGGTTATCTTAGGGTCCCTTCCCGCACAGGGGGTTGGGGTTGTTTTTGCTCCAATTGAAATGGGAGCATGGAATAATCGGATGTGGTAACTCTCATATAACGTGAGAGCCCGCGGTTATACCCGCACAGGGGACTGACGTTGTTTTAGCTCCAATTGAAATGGGAGCACGGAATATTCGAGCGTGGTAACTCTCTTATACGTGAGAGCCCGTGGTTATTAGTGTCCCACCTAACATCAGGGCAAGCGGTTGTTCTGCTCCAACCCGTATTGGAGCATGATTTGCGCTCCACCCGACACAAGGAGTACGAAACATAATACGCTCCAACCCAGCCCACGGCTGGGGGCTAGGAGTTAAAAATATTCACAATATGCTCCAAACCGGCCCACAACTGAGGGCTAGGAGTTAAAAATATTTATAATACGCTCCAACCCAGCCTACGGCTGGGGGCTAGGAATTAAAAGTATTCACAGTACATTCCGCCTCAACTTGTAAAGTAAAAACAAAAAAGCTAAATATATAGTTATTCATAACCTGGCTCAACAGCCAAGATTTAACAAAGCTTCCATGTTTCAAAAGATTATAAAATTCAAACTCAAGCCCTATTGGATTCAGGAGCAAACCTCAACTGCATCCAAGAAGGACTTGTCCCATAAAAATATTGCGAAAAAACATTAGAAAGTCTCCACACAGCCAGTGAAAATAAAATGAATATCAAATACAAACTCTCAAATTCTTATATTTGCAACAATGGAATATGCTTCAAAACCCCATTCATTTTAGTCAAAGACTTTCAACAACAAATTATATTAGGTACCCCTTTCGTAAGTCAAATATACCCCTTTACGGTCACTAAAGAAGGAATCCATACTCATATCATGGGTACAAAAATAACATTTTAATTCCTACATCCAATTCAACAAAGAGATATACATCTCATACAATCAACAATATTCAAACAAATAAACCTGATTAGTAACAAGAAAACTCATATTCAATACCTTCAAAAAGAAATAGAATATCAAAGGATTGAAAAATAATTAACCTAGTCAAATAGGAAAATAACTCAATTAAATAACAAAATAATTAAAGAAGTATGCTCTGACCTCCCTAATGCTTTTTGGGAAAGGAAAATGCATATAATTCAATTACCTTATGAAAAAGATTTTAATGAAAAAAATATTCTAACAAAAACCAGACCTATTCAAATGAACAAAGAATTGCTAGAACATTACAAAAATGAAATTCAAATGCTTTTAGACAAAAAATTAATAAGACCATCAAAATTTCCATGGAGCTGTTCTGCATTCTATGTTAACAAACAAGTAGAACTAGAAAGAGGAGTCCCAAGGTTAGTTATTAATTACAAACCACTGAACAAAGTTCTTCAATAGATAAGATATCCAATTCCTAACAAAAGAGACCTATTAAATAGGTTACATGGTTCAAACATATTTTCAAAATTTGATTTAAAAAGTGGCTTTTGGCAAATTCAAATTAATGAAAAAGATCGTTACAAAACAGCATTTACAGTTCCATTTGGTTACTATGAGTGGAATGCAATGCCATTTGGACTCAAAAACGCTCCATCAGAATTTCAAAATATCATGAATGACATTTTTACTCAATATACGGATTTCATCATTGTTTACATTGATGATATCTTGGTTTTCTCAAAAAATGTGGGTCAACATTTCAAACATTTAAAGATCCTTATCAATACTATCAAAAGAAATGGTTTAGTCATTTCAGCCCCAAAAATAAAACTATTTCAAACCAAAGTAAGATTTCTAGGACATGATATTTTTTAAGGAACCATAAAACCTATTGCAAGAGCAATAGAGTTTGCTAACAAATTTTCAAATGATTTAAAGGACAAAACTCAATTACAAAGGTTTTTGGAATATTTAAATTACGTTGCTGATTTCTTCCCTAACCTTCGCAATATGTGTCAACCATTATACCAAAGGCTTCAAAAGAATCCTCATCCTTTGACAGAGGATCATACTAAAATAGTGCAGACACTAAAACAGAGAGTCAAAACCCTTCCATGCCTAGCCCTTCCAAATCCAAAAGCGTTTCTCATAGTAGAAACTGATGCGTCAGATATAGGTTATGGTGGTATACTCAAACAAAAGGTGGATTCCAACCCTGAGCAAATTATTAGATTTTATTCAGGACTCTGGCTTGGAGCCCAAAAAAATTATTCAACAATCAAAAAGGAAGTTTTATCTATTGTTTTATGTATTTCAAAATTTCAAGATGATTTATATAACAAAACTTTCCTCTTGAGAATTGATTGCAAATCGCCAAAAGAAGTTTTACAAAATGATGTAAAAAATATAGTTTCAAAACAAATTTTTGCAAGATGGCAAGCTATCCTTTTGGTGTTTGATTTTCAAATTGAATTCATAAAAGGTGAAAATAACTCATTACCAGACTTCCTCTTAAGAGAGTTTCTTCAAAACCGTAATTCAATTCAATTACTTTCCCAGGAGAATGTCAAAAGACAAAGGAAAAGGAAAGATTCAATTTGCTGAAGACTATGCAATGGCCTTCAAACCCCATCCTCAATCTTCTTCAATAAATATCCCGGTTCAAAACCCTTTTGAAGTTCTCAATGATGACTTTCCTCCAATCTCCTACTCTGCTGCTGTTGCAAAATCTCCAAATCCACTCTCAATTAGGCCTCCTCAATCTCTTAATCAAAGACTCCAAAATACCTTACCCTCTCAAATAAATCAATATTTCTCAAAACCTCAACTTGAACACCTTTTCCTCACCAAACAAAAGGAACCTCTTCCTTTAACTGGAATTCAAAACTTAGTCAAAACAACTTTTTCTGACAATTTTCAATGGCTTCCAGATGATATTCAAAGAACCCAAAAGTTCTATGAATTCATTTTGGTTGATTCAGGTTCTGCCCTTATTAAACATGAAAAATGTGATAAGGGACAAACCCAATATTCAAAATGTAAAATTTTAAATGTTTGGGATATCAAAGATTTTGGCTACACTGCCTTTACTTCAAAACAATTTTCTTAAATTTTTATTCCAACTGGTTACACTTACCAAGATTACAAAATGGCTTGGTTTAGAACATTTCTATTCTGACCTTTTGATCATTCTTAGTTCTTTCAATTTCAGAAAAAATCAAGAACTTTTTCTGCATGGTTTTATGAATGGTGGCGCTTTTTCGGAAGCATTACTGACATATTCCCTGCAAATGCTCAAGCCTTATTCAATATTTAATCAAAACACTCAGAGGATGATCCTCTAAATGCAATTGTAAATTTTCATTCAAATTTTCAAATTCCTTGGATACTTTGTTGGTCTTTCAAGACAGCTCAATTTCTGGAACAACCATATCCTTTATCTCTAGTTTGAGAATTCAAAATAAAATTGTGGGATAAATATGTTCTTGAACGTGATTGTACCACTGATTCTTTATCAAAATTCTTCAAAACCAAAAATAAACCCATTCAAATTTTCAGTCATGATTCTCAAGGCATTCTTAAAACCCCTTCAAAATCTCATCCTAAAAAGGCTTCACTCTCAAATTCTACAAAGTTCAAATCCACAACAAAAATTTCAAAAAAAGCTCTGGCTCAACTCCTTCAACAAATTCAAAATTCCTCCTCTGATGATGATAATGATGATATCAGTTCCAGTCAGAGTGACCCGTTCAATTTGTTCTGATAATTCAAAAATCCTCTTCCAAATTCAAGTCATGACAAAAGGTGCATAGCAAACTCAAATAATTCAAATAGTTGCATAGTTACTCATATAATTCAAATAGTTACATAGTACTCAAAGGACAAAAGGACGGTTGGCAAATTTTCAAAAGTTGCACAGTTGATGCATGCGCTCAAATCCAGTGCAGTTATCAGGACACTGTGTTGAATTCAAAATTTCAATTTCAAGTCCGGGGTTGCGGATCTCAATTCAAATCTGTGGCACTGTATCGACTATAAATGGGGTCTTCTAGCTACATTCGAAGGCAGAGCCAATTCGAGAGGCAATTCCAGAGGAATTCAAAAAAATAAATAGACACTAGGAAAAAAATTTCCCTTGTAAATTTAATTTTCAGTGTTGTACTTTCGCCTCAATATCTGTAAGTTTCATATGTATTTTAATCTTATGCTTGTATTTTCAATTTCTGTTTTGTACTAAAACTATGTTCAAATTTTACAATCAATAAATTCTCTCTTTCTCGTCTTCTTCTGTCCCTGTCTTTGTTCATATCTTCCGATTGCGTCCATTTTCCCGATCCTGCCCCCCAATTGGTATCAGAGCCAAGTTTAAGGTTTTTTCAACAGTAATTTCACGGAAATACTGTTAAGCACTTATTAGGAACAAATTTGCTGTTAAAGCACTTATTAGGAGCGTTGGTAAGCTGGTAGTGTAGCGTTGGTAAGCCCGGATAGCGTTGGTAAGCCCGTGTGTGAGGTGTTCCAGTTACTGTGTCGCTGGTGTTCCCGTTCTCAACAGTGTCAAATAGTAAAACTGTTCTCAATAGTGTTAAATAGTAAGACTGTTAGGTAACTGTTGAACCCAAACAACTAAGGCTGTAACCATGTTAGGTTTCAGAATGGCTGGACCCTTTAGGAAAATATTTACAAAATAACCCAGTACTAGTTTACATATTGTTAATTCAAAAGAAGTTTCAAAAGAAATTATAAACCCAAAAGATTTTATTAACTGGAGTATTCCAAATGAGGATTTAGAATCAATTTATCAAATTGGCACTTTTGATTTCAAAATGGCTTTTTCATGTAAAACACATGAACAAGCAATGAATATTGATAACGAAGCCCAAACAGTTCAATTACTTTCAAATTTATCCATTCAAAAATATATTGCAAAAGGTTTTCATTATATCCCCTATGGATTAGTTCAAGTTGCTGTTGTTCCATTAGCAAGGTCAGGACACAACCAACCAGTTATGTTAAGTCTTAGAGATTCAACATATTTAAAATATGAAGAATCTTTATTGGCTATTGTTCAAACAAATTTACACAACGGACCAATTTATTTCAATTGTTATCCAAACTTCTCGGTTTCTCTTCGAGATCCAACAATTTTAAACACCTTAGTTTTAGATATTAATTTACCAAATGTTGATATTCAAGAAAATAGGCAAAACTTTGTTCTCATCTATAGAATTTATTTCAGGCTTTTAGGAAGCCATCTTAACCCAAAATGTCTCAAACAATCTCCTCCTGGAGAAACTTTAGTTCTTGAGGTTCAAGCTGAACAAGATTCAACCTTTACTCCAAAATGTCTCAAATGGAATGAGATAACCATTCCAGAAATTTGGAGGATTGACAACCCTCAACCTCCAAGAAATATTGCAAGAAGACAAGTTCAACAAATCACTGAAGAACCTGATGGTAAAGTTACCATTAAGTTTGAATCAGGAAAACAAACAATCATTTCAAACTCTTCTCAAATAGAATCTTCAAGACAATCAACTTCATCCTTTCCTTACAATAAGGAAGAAGATTTTCAAAATACTTCTACTTCAAGGTTTAGAGGAATACGGTTTAACTCCCCGCTAGCCGAACCAGTATTTCAAAATGATTCATTCTCAAATCCAAATTCTCCAGCTGGTTCTCAAATGAGGCCTCCTTCAATAAATGTTTTAACAAAAGATTTTACAATGAACAAAGAATTTTTAAGCAATGAATTTGAATCTGATCAAAATAAAGTTAAAAGACATTGGTACTTTCAAACTTTTACAAAAGAATCAACAATCAAAATTAGAGAAACTTATTACAAAGAATTGAATCAATTAAAATGTAATATTCCCTTTTTCAAATGGTTAGAATCATACACATCAAGAAATCAAATACCAAATCCGTTTATAAAAAATTTCATAAATGTTAACACAAACCCTACAACCAAATGGTTAACAACAGATGAACAAATTATTCAAACTATTCATCCTCCTACAAAAAATTTAATAATCAATGTTCAAAATCAGGAAGTGGTTGCTACTCCTTTCCGTAGGGGAAGAGAGGAAAAAGACGATTCACCACCTACAATCAAAGATATAAATAAAATTTATGAACAAAACAATTTTCAAGCTTTAATTCTCAAAACAATTTCGGAACAATTAAATTCAACACATAATAATGTAGTTAATAGCAAAGATAAGCAAAAATTGGAACAATCTCCAATAGTTTAAACATTACTTCAACCAACATATACAAATTATACAATTCCACAACCCATACCTCAAAGCTACCCTATTCAACAGAGTTTTCCAACTCCACAATCACAAACAAACCCGTTCTTTCAAGGAATTCAACAACCCTCTTTGCAGCCTTTCAATTTAACTCAAAAAGATAAAGAACAAATAAAACTAAGAAAACCACAAAATTCTGACAATGATATCATTGAAAGAATCACTCAAAAACTCAAATTGATGGATAATCCAACAACTAGTATCCCTACAATTCAAACAATTTCAAAAGGAGAAAATGAAATCTCAAATAAAGAAACTTCATCATTATCCCAACCAAAAGAAAAATCAAAATCACTATGTGTTCAAAACAATGATTATAATTTCAAACGACCTATAGGAAATAGCAAAAAGAAAAAACATTCAAAACAAAAGGCAAATAAAATCCCAATTTGCCACAAGTGCAGGAAACCTGGTCATTTCATGAGAAATTGCAAAAGAAATCAATCAATGGCTCAAAATGAAAATCAACAATTTCTAGATAAATTAATAGATTTATCTAACTCAACCTCAGAAACTACAAAAAATTATTCAAAAAATTCTGAAGTTCAAAAAGATACAGAAACTCAAAACTTATCTCACACTTTAACTCAAATACAAAATAAAACCTTAACCCTTGATTCAACCACAAAAATAAATCACCCTAAAATAATACAACTCAATGATCAAAAATTCAAAGAATTTAAATCTAGTCTAACATTACCAAATTCAAGAATAAATATCAAAACTTCTAGTATAAACTCAGAAGTAATTCTCAAAACATTTGATATTAATTATGACAAACTTCAAAACCTTGTTTCTGGTCTAAAACAGATCATTATGTTCTCAACCCAAACAAATCCTCAAGAAAATCAAAAATTTTAAGGATGTAGTTCACTCTGTAATGCCTCCCAAAACTCTTGATGTTTGTTATGATAAATTGCAAGAACTTGCTTTTTGTCCAAAACAAATCATTACGCTTTGGTTTAAAACAAATTTTCCAAAACTTAAAAGATTTTTATATTACAAAATTCCCTTAGCAAAACTCCATTACAAATTTACAAAAACAAATGTATTTTTAAAACTTAAAACAGCTTCATCATCCTTTCAAAAGTATTTCATACAAAACCCTTCCTTCAGGGATTATTCTCGAACAGGTATTCTGATCTTTTATTTGCAGGAAATGAAGAAGGCAGATAAAGGTAAAAGGAAGATTCAATCCACTTGTGACTGTGTAATAACCTTCAAACCCCATCCTCACTCCTCTTCAATTAATATTCCTACTCAAAACACTCTTGAAATTCAAAATACAAATATTCTCTCAAATTCCTACTCTACAGCCGCAACAGAATCTCCAAATCTTCTCCCATTCAAACCTCTTGACCCTCCTCAATCCTTTAATCAAAAAATCCAAAGCACATTATTAAAACAAGCAAGCCAATACATCTCAAAATCACAGAAAGAGCACCTGCTGATAACAAGACAGAAAGCCCCTCTTATCAAAAATTTCGCCAAAATTATTTTCCCAAAAGATTTTCATTGGTTTCCTGATGATATTCAGAAAACCCGTGAATTTTATGAACTCATTCTGATAGATACTGGATCTGTTCAGATTAAGCATCACAAGGGTGATAATGAACAAATCCAATTCTCAAATTGCAAAATTAAAAAAAATTTTATGTCTGAAAGATTTTGGTCAAAATCATTACAGACCAAAAAGGTTTTCAAAACCTTACACTCCAAATAGTTTTACCTATTTTGATTACAAAACATCTTGGTCCAAAACTTTTCTTTATCAACCCCTTGATCATACTTGGGTTTTCCAAATTATAAAGAAATTTCAAATATTTCCAATGTGATTTTATAAATGGTGGCATTTCTTTGGAAGCACCATTGTTATCTACCCTGCTATGGTAAAAATTTTCTTTGATATCTACTCAAATTATTCTCAAAGTGAACCACTGGACTCTATTTTACACTTTCATTCAATTTTTCAAATACCATGGATCTTAGGCTGGTCCTATGCATATAGTCAAATTTTAAGTCAACCCTATCATCTTTCATTAGTTAGGGAATTCAGAATCAAATGGTGGGATAATTTTGTTTTCAAAGAAAATTATTCCCCCAAAACCTTTTTAAATTACCTTGAACAACATTTTCAAATGCCTGATTTAGAATCTCAAAATATTTCAAATATCTCAACATTATTTTCTTATCTAGCAATATTAGGTTCAAATGAGGCTTCTGTAATCTCAAGTCATCATTCTTCTACTACTACCAAAGACCTATCCCTTCTGCACAACCAAACCCCTGATATTATTTCCCTTCAAAGTGAATTACAAAAACAAATTGCTGAATGCGTCAACCTTAGACATCAAATCCTTGCTCTACAAAAACAAATTGATTATCAAACAAAACCTCCTAATTGGAACAATTTTTCATCAACCTATGAATTCACAAAACCAAGGATCTTTTTCTTCCCTCAAAAATTCCTCAATAATCTACCTTTGGATGTTGTTTCTTATATTGCTTTTGTTACTCAATGCAGTAATAATAGGCTCCTAATTAAAATACAACAACTCCTCCAAGATTTATCCAGCAATGAGATTGATATTCCTGGCCTAACCTACCAATGGTGTACCTATTATCATTTCCAAGCAGAATATAGACAAACTCAAAATTGCCTCAATCCTCCTGACCTCAGGGGAGATTACCCTTGTCATTTAACCTATTCAATTGTACGTGTTTGCATTGACTATGAAATCTATCACCCAATGACCCTTATCCATAAAAACCAAGAAATTGCTCTAACCGCTCAAAAATTTTTGGATTACGGTTTCCTTTACCAATTGGTTTTTACAAAACCTGATCAAACTAATCAGTTTGGCAGAAAACTCAAATACGTAGTTCAAAAAAATTTTCAAGAAGGAGCCATCTCTGTTGATGTTACAATTCAATCAAAAGCCGTAGAATTTTACGGTATCTCTACTTTCCCTGCTCAACATAGAATGCTTATTTATGGATCACCTATTAGGCATTCTCTTCTCCCTTATGATAGCCCATGGCCATATCCAAATAATTCCATAGCTGTACAAATTCAACATTGGAGAGCAAGGGAAGCTGCTGATATTACTATTAATCCTGATATTACAATAGGGAAAAATCACAATGTTTTTGGTAATTTCCTTGTCTCAGAGGATTTTACTCAAAAAATCATTTCTTACAACAAAAATTTTGATGTTCCCTTTCTTGTTGAAACTAAACAAAACTATTTATTTAATGCTTATGAAAAACTCAAATATCAGGATCCCTTAAATTGGTATATTAATCCCTTCTAATCCTTTTGTACCATTGATTCTTTATCAAAATTCTTCAAAACCAAAAATAAACCCATTCAAATTTTCAGTCATGATTCTCAAGGCATTCTTAAAACCCCTTCAAAATCTCATCCTAAAAAGGCTTCACCCTCAAATTCTACAAAGTCCAAATCCACAACAAAAATTTCAAAAGAAGTTCTGGCTCAACTCCTTCAACAAATTCAAAATTCATCCTTTGATGATGATAATGATGATATCAGTTCCAGTCAGAGTGACCCGTTCAATTTGTTCTGATAATTCAAAAATCCTCTTCCAAATTCAAGTCATGACAAAAGGTGCATAGCAAACTCAAATAATTCAAATAGTTGTATAGTAACTCATATAATTCAAATAGTTGCAGAGTACTCAAAGGACAAAAGGACTGTTGGTAAATTTTCAAAAGTTGCACAGTTGATGCATGTGCTCAAATCCAGTGCAGTTATCAGGACACTGTGTGGAATTCAAAGTTTCAATTTCAAGTCCGGGGTTGCGGATCTCAATTCAAATCAATATCAATTACGCATTAAATATTTTGGGTAAATAATTTTAGCATATAATTAATATATAACGTATATATCTAAAACTATTAAATCTTAGAAAATTAAATATTTATTTTTTACTATTTAATAAGTATATAAATATCCTATATAACTAACCTTAAATTATATATATATTGTGTAAATTATACTATTTTTGTTATTTTCTAATTTTTAACTTTCACATAAAAATGTTTTTTCTTCTTATAAATGCAATTGTTAGATACAAATTGGTCCAAATTTCTAACCGATCTTGGACCGGACTGACCCAGTTTTAATCGGTTCGGTCCTCAGTCTCATGATTTGATGTACTTCAGTCTTCGGTCCGGTCTTGGACTGATGTGCACCCCTAGGTTGGTTAACCGAACCAGAAATTTGGGACGGTTAACGGCATTTTTGGGTCGGTATTTCGGTTACGGTTTTTCGTGAACACCCCTACCTTTAGGTCATCAAGGCTCTAATACCATGTCGAGGAACTATCTTTTCCAAAAGCTTAAGCGGATGAGTGAAGGCCCAAGGAATCATCTTTTCCAAAAGTTTAGGCTAATGAGTGAAGGCCCAAGAATAGTTTTATACTTTAACATGCCCCCTCACTTAAATGCTTATTGGGCTTGAAGCGTGGATATTGCATAGGCCCACCACCTTGTGCTTAAATTATTTTAATTGAAAGTGGGGACGGTAGAGATTCGAAATCGTGACCTTGTGGTCAATAAGGCTCTAATACCATATCAAGAAACCATTTGTCCCAAAAGTTTAAGCTGATGGGTGAAGGCCCAGAAATAGTTTTATACTCTAACAGTCAAGTTGGTCTAGCCCGTTTCTATTCATTTCTTGGCTAGGCAATTTTTGGGTTCGGGTTTGGTGATTGTTTAAGCTTAACTTTAACTCTAAGGGTCTATTTGGTATGGTTTTCCGTTTATTATAATTGTTTTTTAGTTTTAATAAATTAAACTCTACTTTCAAAATTAATTTTTTCTTGTTTTTGGTTTTGTGTTTTCTGGTTGATATCAAATGAGAAAAAAGTTAAAGACACAAATAATCGAAAATAAGAAGAAAAAAAAAACATTTTTAGAATATGTTTTCTTTATGGTTTTTGTAAACTAACGAGTTCAGATCTACCCATTCAGATTGCAAACAATGTTGCACTTGCTTTTTCTTCTTCTTTGCAGTAATAATATTATGATGCATGTAGTAATATTCAGTAAATAAGCATTCTGTCTTATGAGGAGTGAAGCCCTTGCTTCTTAGCAAACTTTCTGCCTTTAAACAAGTTTCCAAAGTAACAAAAATGACAAATTTAATGCAAAAATGCATAATGAAATCACAATCACTTGATTTCCTATGGTAAATCTTAACATTTCTAAATTGAATGACTTGTTTGCCTAATAGAGCGTTCAAATAAGGTTATGGACAATGAACAGGCGTTAAGAATTATGATGTTTGATGTGCTAATTTGCTCTACTTAAAATAATGCGAAAGTACTAAAACGGTCTAAAGTTGGAAGAAACAAGGGTGCGTTTCCCAGTACCCCATGGGGCAATGAAAGAGATGAAGAAAGGAATGACTCATCTGATTGACTCTATCTAGACCCAACTCAATGCAAATGGGTAATCTAGCTTCTGATTCCAATGTGCTAATCGGTTTGGGTCAGCAATTAGCCAGTCTATGAGTACAATTATGAGTTCATGATGCCTTTATGATCTTAGCAAAGCTGCGCATATGAATTTTGGAGTAGTGTACTTCAATTTTGTTCTAGTAGCATCTCGTGTTCTACAAAGATATTCTAAAAGGTTGGAAAGTTACTTTGTATATCTTACTCGGATCCTTCCTCAATTATCAATAAGGAAAAAAATAATAAAATAAAATATTTTCCTAGGATCTCATTCTAACTGGCCCAATATTCACACAAGATCATCTTCCCACGTCCAGAAAATGCACTAGCACTTTTAGCTGCATATACACCTTCTTGTTATACTATATGTTAAAAAAAAATAAAAAAAATAAAAAAGGAACTTGAAGAAATAAACTCTCTGCAAAGTCCTTGCAAATTTTTTATTTGGAAGCAAAGAAATTGATGGTGATGGTGAATGCAAATTAAAATTGGGGATACGTTGGTTTTTTGTTGTTCCATTGGCGAGCAAGTTGGGACATACTCCAACCTATCATTCAAGATAACACTCCTGTGATGGGCACTATATTAACCTTAGGAGTTGGAGCGCTAGAGATCCCGTTTGTACCGGTTTGGGGCATAAACGACTTAAGGTAGAGGTTTACTCCTTGGAGCGGTAATTCTGCGGTTTGATTCCTTTTTCTGCCCTTTTCATTATTCACGTCATTATTCAATTATACTAGTCTTTTTATACACTTGCCTACTAGAGCTTAAGTTTTGTGTTGTATAAGCTTAAGATTGTTTTTATTCATCTTGAGACTAATCCTTTTGGAGTATAAGCTTCGTTGTATAAAAGTGCTTGATTGACTCTCTTGGAGATCGAGGTCAGCTCTAATGGATCTAATTCAGTTCGAGGTTAATAAGTTCCTCTTCTAAACTTGACTTGAACATTTCAAAGTTCCTTTGTCTAACTTGAATGTGGTGTTCGATTGCTCATTAACCCTATTTTTCTTACAATCTAAGTCGTTTATGTATAATGAGTAATGATATTAATGTGAACGTTGATTTTGTTGTCCCTAATATATTGATCAATGGGCCCCTCAAAATAAGAACAATTATAATATGTGATAAACTGGATGAAATTTTTTTTCCAAGGAAAATTTGGAGTTCATAATGCATTCTAAATGGTATAGCGTTTGAAGGGCCAAATAGGGATTTGAACTGAAGATACTTGAACTTGTGAAGGAACAATCATTCTGTATATTAATCGTGGTAACGTGAACAATATGAGTTGAACTCATATTTATATTGATGAATTGTTAGATTTGTGGCTTGTTGGGCTCAAATGCGGGAACTGGATCTCAGTTGAAATATTTTATATTCGTGATAACTAGGGTGATTTTTACCATAATTGACGTTGGTTCTGAGTCATACATTGCAACGAATAGTTAGGAGACCTAGCCTCATATCTGTGACAGCTAGAGAACCCATAGCAAGCTCTCAACCTCCAGAACGTCTCTAGGAATTTCAAGGCCCATTTCCTAAATCCTATCCTCGAGTTGCCGCATTTTTTTAGGATTATTAGCTTGAGTGCGTATCAAACATCCTGATCTTGTCCAGCCATCATAATAGGTGGTTAAAGATGTATCCTTTAAAGTTCAAAGATTAGCTATCGAGAAGTTCTTCAAATATAAAAAAATAAAGTTTATATGTATGAAATTCCCTGTGTGATCTTTATTTAACCCCTGGACAAATTGACTATCCTTAGTAACGTATGAGTTTGTTTATGATGATGTTTTGAATGTGTGAAAAATCACGTTGATGATATGCCCCTTCTGGGCACAATTGTGAATATTTTAAATACAATAGTCTTTTTTGAGTTTATGTTTGATGTGAAATATCTATATGAGATAGTGATACTTAGTGTGAAAATCACTAGAACACATGAAGAATTTATCTTTTGACTATGTGGAGAAAGTCCTTAGAATGTTTGGTCATTTTGATGACACACTAGATGACCTTATTGTTCACTTGAAAAGAAAAAAAAAGTGATATTGTATCACGGGCTGAAAGCGTCAAGATGATTGATAGCATTATATTTTGATGAATAACACAACACACATCCTCTTATATTAGATGTCATTGGTAGACCTAGTCTACATACCTTCATCCAGATGATGAATACTAAAGTGCTCTAATTAAATTGTTGAGGTACTAGTGATATTATGAATGGGTTTACGTGGTAATAGACTCCTTGTTGTGTTATTGGGATGTCAGTTGGATGCCTATATTGATGAGAACATTTCTATTAATGATTGTGTTTAGGCTTAGTAGTGAGCTATATCTTGGGATACCCCTCTTAAGCGTGCACCTTTAAATTGACTCTAAAGTCTAAGTTGGCAGGTAGAAAATTTGAATAACTTAGGAATGTAGCATGAGGTATTCCATTGTGGGGTTTTGTCAGAACCTAAGAGCCTATGAGATATGTTCTTTGACAATAATCTCTTCTGATCATTATGATTCTGCCGCCGTTGGCTAGTTATAGCTAGCTTATGGGAATCGATTATGGTGGAAATATTGTTATGCTGACCATCCAAAGTTTATGCGGATAGCTTGATGATGTTAGCACTTGGAATTGCAAGTAGTGCAGATGCGTGGGTTACCTTAATTTGAATGATAAAAGACACTTTGTGGATTTATGGTCTTTTGTGAACTAACTAGTGGTGGTCCAGTTGAGTCGAGATGATAAAGTTTTACTCTTCTGATTGTATGTGAAACTAATATTTTGTTGCGTATAAGTGTTTTGCCAAATGGATGTATACTGTGTGCGTATTTGAGGCGGAGATGTGTTTTTACTGATATGATATGTGCTCCATTATTATGTTCTGTAGGGGTGTTCGTGGTTCGGTTAACGGTACCGAAAAGTATTTGGATTCGGTTAACCATAACCAAAATACTAAAAAATTTCTAATTATTACCGTAACCGAAAAGACCCGTTAACCAACTTCTGGTAATTCGGTTCGGTTATGCCGGTTAACCGGTAACCGAAAAAATAATTCAACGCCTCTTTCATGTTATATGATCAATCTCCTTAAAGGTTTGTAAATGTCTAAAAACGTAAGAATATTTAACAAATTATGAGCTTGTAATTTGATTCTAAAAAAGTAGACATATAATATCTCATTTTAACCAATATCGGGGAAACAAATAGCATTCGGTTGTAGTAAAGTAGTGCTTAGTTAGTATTTGGGATATAATAGTGCGGTATGAGTACTCAATGCTTGCAGATGAATTGGAAGAAAAAGATAAAGTTGATCATGTATAATGAAATAGTCACCTATATGCTATAAAAATATATTTAATTAACAATATAATATTATAAACATGTAAAAATATATATGATAAATACTGTTTCGGTAAATTGGTTAACCGAAATAGACAAAATCACTCACCATTACCATCCCGAAATACCTCAATTTTTTTCAATTTAGTTAACCGACCCGAAAATTTGGTGCAGTTAACTATATTTTTTGGTCGGTATTTTGGACATTCGGTTCAGTATTTTGATTACGGATTTTTTGAACACCCCTAGTGTTCTACTCAATCTCGTTGAAGTTGGCAGGATATGAAGTCGGTTTTTTATCACCTCATTGTAGACGCCTCAATTTGGGTGTAAGAGTAACTTATGATTGATGTTGACAGTGGCCAACTTAACTACCACCTTGCTTTATGTATAGTGCCGTAATGTCATTTGTGAAGGTTGAGCTTGATGCTAACCTGCCCATAGTCTATAAAGGATGGTGTGGGCTCTCACACCTGATGGGTTTGGCAAGAAAAGGGCATGTTGCCCTCGCTATGGTGTCAAGCGATACTCATGATCTTACTCGAGTTAAGAGTGAGACTGGATAAAGGCCTTTTAAGAAGGCGGATCATATCTAAAGGCATTTTTAAGAAAGCGGCTCATATCTAAAGCCTTTTAAGAAGGCAGCTTATACTAAAAACATTTTAAGAAGGCGAAACAAGTTTAAAGGCCTTTTTAAGAAGGTGATACATATTTAAAAGCCTTTTAAGAAGGCGATACGTGCATAGCAGCGGGAATGTCCCTTAAGCC
Organism: Simmondsia chinensis; assembly: GCA_018398585.1. Taxonomy (NCBI): domain Eukaryota; kingdom Viridiplantae; phylum Streptophyta; class Magnoliopsida; order Caryophyllales; family Simmondsiaceae; genus Simmondsia; species Simmondsia chinensis. The sequence goes on from JAGTTD010000022.1 coordinate 12,263,008, forward strand.
CATTTGTGAATCTTGATCTTGGTGGATACCTGCCTTGGGAGTTATTCTTGATGTTCAATGGGTCAAACGAAACCAAGGCTGGGAAAGCTGTGATTAAGCCATCCTTGCCCCTTCCGAGTTAATGTTGTTTTGTAGCTCAAGGATTTGTCAAATCTGCCATGATGTTGAAGTTGAGCTATACGCTCTTAATATTGTCCATAGACTGTTATGGTGTTGTTGGACAGCACACTTGATGGACCCACTGACCTCCCAAGATGTTGAGGATGAGATTTATGCTCTTGATGTAGTTTATAACCTTTATGGTGGTGTAAGGCACCACACCTGATGGACTCACCTACTGGAATGTAGGGATGCTAAAACATCCTCTGTCGTGAAGAATCTCATACATCCGGATTGCGGAGTGTGCTTCCACCCAAGAACCATATGAAAGGGGTGTGTGCGCTCTTCACAATGACTGCCCAAGCTCAAGACTATATTCACCCAGGGTGATTGTGGGACATGAATATTTACTAGGTGTCGATTTAAGTCCAAAAGACATTGGCATCATCAAGTGTGGGTCTTATTGCTCAGTAACATTTTTTTTCTTCCTCTTTCTAAAAATTGAATCATGTAAGGGATTGTTGGATTTTGGGATAGTGTGCTTCAATTTTGTTCCAGCAGCACGAAGTCTCGTGTTCTACAATGATGTTCTTTTTTTTCAACTAATTAGCGATAAATTCCCGATACAAGAAAGGCCACTCATCTAAAGCGAGGCCCAGGACACCAGTAAGAATATAGGGACCAGAAAAGGACAAACACAATAAACAAACAGATGAAAACAAGAAAAAAGAATTGCAGAACAAAATACATGGCCAACAGACGCTAGAAAACTAAAGACACCTTGTCCATCATTGCAAATCGCTCGATCATAATGGGGTCGTCACAGTCAAAGCTCAACCCGAGCTTCTTCCCCGTCTCCAACACACGCTCCCTGCAAGACGTTTCTCAGCCGTAATAACTATTTTGACATTTTTCCCTGCTTCCACTTACCTCTTTCATTACTTGAAGGCTCAAGTAATGTCTTAAAAGGTGAGAAAAGCTATTTTATATATTCTACTCAGATCCTTCCTCAATTATCAACGAGGAAAAAAATAGAAAAAAATATTTTCCTAAAATCTCCTTCTAACTGCCCCAATATTCACGTAAGATCATCTTCCCCCGTCCAAAAAATGCATTGGCACTATTAACTGCATATACACCTTCTTGTTATACTTCTAGAGTTTAATATATATATAGAACTTGAAGAAATAAGCCCTCTATGAAGTCCTGCAAATTGTTGATTTTTCATTCCCTAAAGCTTCAAATTTTTTATTTGGAAGCAAAGAAATTGATGATGATGGTGATGGTGAATGCAAATTGACATTGGGCATATGTCGATTTTCTGTTGTTCCATTACTAAGCAAGTTGGGGCACATTCCAACCCATCACCTGAGAGTATACTCCTGTGATGGGTACCGTGTTAACCCTGGAAGTCGAAATGCCAGAGACCCCTGTTCTACGTGGTAATTCTTCGGTTTGATTCCTTTCTCTGTCCTTTTCATTATTCACGTCTTTATTCAATTATACTAGTCGTTTTATATATTTGCCTACTAGAGCTTAAGTTTTGTGTTGTTTAAGCTTAAGATTGTTTTTGTTCATCTAGAGACTAACCCATTCGGCCTATAAGCTTGATTATATAAAGGCTCTTGATTAACTCTCTTGGAGGTTGAGGTCAGCTCTATTGCGCCTAATTCAATTCGAGGTTAGTAAGTTCCTCTTCTAAACTTGACTTGAACATTTCAAGGTTCCTTTGTCTAACTTTTATTCGGTGTTTGATTGCTCATTAACCTTATTTTTCTTACAGCGCATTGGTCATCGAATGTAAAAAACAAATTTGGAACGTAGATTCTTTGATTGTTTGAGTGCTTCCCATAATCATAGCATATATGTTTGGACCATAGTTGCAGGACACTACTAAAATGATAACATTTTACATTGGTAACGCGATTCAGATGTTGCAAAGTCATGTTCACATTCCAACTGTGTATCAAACTTGAGAAAACATGATTCAAATGATCGTGAAATCAATATGATAAGAAGCTATACTACATGATTTTTTCGCTAATTATATCGCTTGATTTTAAGAGTGATTGATTGTGGACATGTCAGAGTTAATTTCCTTGATCTTCTTCGTTGGAATACTGAATTTTCTTAGTCATTGCTTAATATTGACTTTTACAGCTCAGTTAATGACATTTCATTAATCTTTTTGATACATCTAATATATAGTAATATAAGGGCTCTCTCCAAGATTCCAACCTTTGAAACTTCAATGACTTGCCTGCTCCCCCGTTTCTACTTCCATTTCCGCTTGTGCTCATGTTTCCGCTTCATGCAACAATGAATTGGATTGCTATGGGGCTATTTGAAAACATAGAGTTTTGCAGTTTTCTTGCAAAATTTTCAAGAACACAAAAAATTGTTTAAAAGCTACGTCGTCTCTCATGAATACTCAAGTGGCATTGCATGTTTTGCAGTGAAGCTCAGAGTCCCAGAGCAAATACTCACGTTGAATGCAATATGGCTATTTAGAAACATAGAATTTTACAGTTTTCTTGGAAATTTTTTCTAGAAAACTAGAAAGGTGGTTCAAACATGAATAATCATGTGGCATTGCACGTTGCAGCGAGGGTCCGAGTCTCGCAGCAAATACATGAAGGCATCTCAGCATGCGAAGGAAAATGAGGATATGCTGTGATATTTGTGAGAAGCGGTTCCATGCCAAGTGTGTTCAACTCACACCTGCCAGAGCTTAGCATATCAAGCAGTACAAGTAAACAAAACAGCCGCCTCTCTCTTTCTCTCTCTCTCTGTTTGCTGCCAATATATATATATATATATATATATATATATATATATATATATATATATATATATATATATCGTGTTCATTGGGTCTTAAAAATGGGGTCAACCCAAACCCGACCTTTTTAATAAACAGGTGAAGTACTCTCAACCCTTACTCAACCTAATTATTAAATGGATAACCCAGTAGATTACCTATTTAATTATATTGGTGAATTTTTTTATTAAATGCTAGTTTTTGAGCCACAAACATGTTAATAATACATTTTATTATTGATATTAGCAATAAATACTTGGCGTATTTATAATTGCTAAAAAAAAAATCAAGTTAATATTATTGAATATAGATCAAATTATATATATATATATATCATAACAATAGTATACCACTTAACTGCATAACATAACTAAATAAAAGAGTCAATCGTGTTAAAAACGGGTTGTATGGGTCAAACCTAAATTCAACCCAATCATCTAAACGGGTTAAACGGGTCAACCCAAATTCAACCATGCTTCAAAACCTCGACCCAAACCCGCTATCATCGCATCGCGTTCATATCGTGTCGGTATGTCGTGTCAAATTCGCCATCCCTACATATGGGCTTAGCTTCAAAAGTAGTCAATTTTCACATAGTTAGCATAATTTTTTAATTTTTAAGAAAATCACCTTTAAATTTTAAATATTTTCTATCTACTATCTACATTAACATTGTTAGTATTACATTTGGGTTACACGGGAGATTTCAATTAGGTATTATATAAGATTAGAGAAAACACAACATATGTCGGGTTTTAGCTTAGTTGGTAAAGTATTATACGAGTTAACTTGGGTTTATGCACGAGTTTGAGTTTCCATACAACAAGGATGTAGTGTGATTCTAACATACACATAATTATAAAGACCATTTAAAAGTATATTCCTTTATCAAGCGATTTGGTTGAAAAAATGTAAGCTTTTAAAGGTAATTTTCAAAAAAATTGAAAAGTTGTATTCATTAAATGAAAATCACTACTTTTGAAAGTAGTTTTCTATAAAAATACCTTATTTACTATATATATAAAAGGAGAACATAAGTTAAAAAAGAGCGTAGAACGATGACATGCTTTTGAGAACACAAAACAAAAGGGCAATATGAAGCTTTCAAACATGTCTATTCGCGTAACACGCTACCCCTTTTTTAAATATGTTGTCTTATGTTGCCTTTTCGTGTATATAATGAACATTATGTCACTATTTTCCTTTTTTGAATATTATATAAGATGTTTTTGCCAACTTTGTAGTGCCGATGTTCTCTTGGCATTTTAGCTGTGCAACTTTTAGACTGTCTATATAGATTGTGATTTTTGTGCATTAAACTTTAAAAATTAGTGTAATGTATTTATTAAGTTAGAAGATTCATTTTCAGCTGCTGCCGCGATGGTATTTATGTACGTGTCATGGTGGTGTTTGTTGGAGTTCCAGTAAAGGGTTGCATTAATCGTCACTTTTAAATTTTTAGAAACACCACCTTTAAAAATGTAAGGTTTTTTACAATTAACTTCCTACATTATGTCTGTTAGTTTTTTGTTGAGGCTACATGTGTAATCTTTGATTTTCTTTATACAGAAAAATGAGGGCATAAATACACAAGCTGGTATGAGCTTACTTGGTAGAGAAATATACACAAGTCGGTACGGGATCATTTAAGCTCCAGTGAAGAGGCCTTATCTGTGATTATTCCAATGCCACGCGAGGAGGAAACAAGCGAGGTGGAAGAGAGAAGAGGCAAAGTCTTGGTGGCTTGATCAGCTAATGACAAGGTTTCAACTAAAAAGGACCGGAGAGTGGAAAAAGCGTGAGAAGAAAGAGCATTCTAAGATAAATTTTCAGAAATTTTTAAAGGATAATAGAAGCAACGAGGAGAAGGCAGTTTAACTTAAAGACATTTGCCAAAAAGGAGAGCTGGTAGGGAGGGAGCAAGTCAAGTCCCACTCTGGGGCAACCAAAAGAAAAAAGAAGTTCACACTGTTTTTTTTTTTTTTTAAATAAAAAAGCTAGTGATGTGAGTTGATTGAGTGACGTGTGAAAATGTGAACAACTATATAATACACACTAGGAAAGAGATAGAGGCGGGCAAAAAAAAGTTAGATGGAGATGATTAGACATGAGCTTACCCACTTAAGCCTTACTGAAGAGATGACTTTAGATCGAGTGTAACCATTACAAATACGTGTGATCAACATAGCAGTTAGGAGAGAACTCACCGATGGTAGTTTAGCGTGCCCCTAGGCTTGAACGTCTTTTTTTTTTTTTTTTTTTTTTTTTTTTTTTTTGCGGCTTATTGTTGTATTCATGTTTGGTTGCTTTATATGACTTAGATTTTATAAATATTTTTCCTTATTTCTTTTAGGATTGGGGCCCTTCAAAATCAATCTATCCACAAGATAGCACCCTGTAGAGGAAAGCTGCGTATATCTTACCTGGCGAGAGCCTCTTTTAGGCACTAGGTTATGTTATTGTTGTCGTACAAAAGTTAATGATGGTTAAGTAAAATATTTTGCGAGTTTTTAGAGTTAGTGTAGTGTTAAAGGTTTAAATCAAGAATTTAGATTCAATCAAGTCGCGAATCTAATGTGGTGGTGGATGAAATGACAATCCAATTTTAGTTTTCATTCAATAGCATATATTGAGTGGACTAACACGTGACCCTTTGTGTCCATGGGAGATTAAGGATCCATATTGAGGGAAAAGGAATATTGAAACATTCCAAACTGTCTGGCAAATAAATTGGGGCAATATGACTCAACCATGCATGGGTTTGGTCTATGAAAGACGAAAAGGTCTTATGGACTTATGATTATTTGCTAGATGGTTGAGTTAATGTTTATTGAAATTTTGTGGTCCAAGTTACAATCCTTGATATAGGTGGCCCGGAATTTTCTTCTGCGAAGTGAGCCCATATGGGAGCTTCCTTGTGTAACGTGGTGTCAGTCAATAGGTTGAAACATTAATGAATCACGTTTTTGGGGATGTCGATGGCCTCCTAAGTGAAATATTCCCCAGAACTACATGATACTCCAATGGTCAAGTAACTAGGGCTTCTATGGCATAATGCTGCTAAGCAACTAGGCAGATAAACCAAAGAGCATCCCCCGGTAGAATTACATGGTCCAAGGTAATTATGTTATGGAGGCACCTGTAAACTTGACCCAAGAATAGTGGACCAAGGGCTAAGGGTTCATGGCTAAAAGCCATGTTGATTTCCAGCACTTTTAAAAAATGCAAAACCTTGTTTTACTTATTGTAAAAGAAAATTTTGTTCAACTAGAACAAATAAAAGGATATTTCTTCATCCCTCAAATCTAGTAATTCATTGTCAAATTCATTCAAGTAAAAATTAATAAATGATGAATAACTGGTTTGTAAGGGAATCAACTAATGATGGCTCTAGTTTCTTATAAAACATAGAAAGCTTGAGATCGTAGAAACAGGGGCATATCAATCACTACATCCTCAAGGGTTATGCCAAGAAACTCCTCGGGGAGGACAAAAGTGTTAAAGTAATTACTCCAAAAGTGCATAAGAGTCTTCATTTCCATATATTCAAATATGATGAGATATGTGGAGACTTTGATTGCTTCGTACATGTATAGAGTCCTCCACATGCCACCAAGTCTAGGTTGAGCTCATTGAACCTTTTGAAGTACTCTACTTTGGGAAGCGTCCTACTTCTAAGGGGTAGGGAACCTTTGTATGTCTGAGCCTTATTATAGCCCCATTGGACAAGAGAGAAGGCTCAAACAAGTAAATCCATAGGAGTATCGAAAACCATCCTTGAGAATCCGGAAAGTTCCTCCCCTTGACCCATATAAGGGATAAAGAAAGGACCTATTATGAGAATCTGTAGGCTCAATTAGACTCCCCAAGGAAGAGGTTACTCAAGGGAAGAACCATATTGAAGCTTGAAGTTGAGCAAGGTTCACGGTGACATCGACTTGGACGAGGCACTTTAGTGTTCCAATTGAATCATTCTCCTTAGAAAGTGGAAGAGAAATGTTGTGAGATATGGGCCATTTAAGGTATGGATTTATAACTCAAAAACACAAAGAAAAATTGAAAAGACAAGAAAGAGTATAGCTAGGGTTTTGAAGACTTAAATCGAGAGTAACTGAGAGCTCAAAAACAAGAGCAGGGTTTCAAAGAATTAAATTGAGTAACTGAGAGTTCAAAAAACAAGAGCAGTGAATCAGAAAAAAGTTATAATTGAAAGGTTGTGATTTTAAATAGTGTGTCTTGAAGACTAATAGAATCCTACCAATGTTCCACCTCACCAAGAGTGCTAGCAGTTGAAAGTCAAATCATTTTTTTTGCTATGATTTTTAAATTTATCCCAACAGATAAAATGGGGCATTTGTTAAACCAGTAGAAATTGCATGCTCACCACCACTCCGTTTTGACTAAGTTGACTCACTTCATCTAAACCTCGGTAGTTTTGAACTTGATTGCATTATTACGAGTCAAGGTTGCTAGGGTAACCACCTAAATGAATTAGCCTAATTATAGGTTGTCATGCTTTCAAGTCTATCTCCACCATAGTTTTGAACTTTTTGAGAGTTCGAGCTATGGTGTCAAGGAGTGTTTTACATTGCTCCCCCCTCCCCCCAAAACTATTATTTGAATTGTGCTCATATTCTTTATTTCCATTTAAAAACTTAATTATCATATAATTATGCAAGTCTCCTTAATTGAATCTGTTGATAGTAAAGACAGAAGGCACTGAAAGCAAGAAGCCGCAAAGCCTGGGAAAGGCGGTAGGGGAGCTCCCGGTTGTGGATGAAGAAAACCGCGATCTCCAACATGACGCTACCTCAGCATAGCCCAAGGCGGAAGCTTACAATAAAAATGCAACACACACAACAACAACGGTACAACACCCGCAGTACCCCAGGCAACAACCGCGATGCCCAAAAGCCATCAACAAAGGCGGCTTAATATGGCCTCAGTCTTCAGTCAAAAGGAATACAGCCTTATCATCTCAGGCCTTATAATAGGAGAAAGAAAGGACAAAAGAGAGATAAAAAAATATAAGAACAAGACCAAGGAAAAGGTAAAAACAAAGGCGCTTGAGTGCAGCCCACCTCCGCAAACCCAACTAAAAAACTCATAAACAATTGGCGCTGTCTGTGGGAAGGGTAAAAAAACTTTTCCACCATGTCAAATCTTAGTAGGCATGCTGACCTTTCAGAAAGGCCAGAAAATGCAGACTACGTTACCCAAGCCCAGATCGATCAACTGCGATATCAAATAGAGCAGCTTCTTGCACGAATGCTTAACAGCGAGAGTAATGAGGCCAACACCACAGTACAAGCTCCAGGCCTTAGCCAATTCACGGAGGTCAATATGAAACCTCCTTCGACTCAGCTTCATGTTTCTGATGATATCACGGAGTCAACGGCCAGCACCCGCAGCAGGCCTATAAGGAGTAAATACATAGAGAAAGGGAAAAAGCCAGTTCCACCTCTTCAAGTACCAGAGGGACACTCACCGTTCGCCTTGAGAATTTTGTTCGCCCAGGTAGGAAAGGTCAAAGTCCCGAGCGTCGATTTATTTGATGGTACCCGGGACCTGGAGGACCACCTCGCTGGGTTCATGGCACGGATGTACCTACAAGATGTTGGAGAAGACGTTTGGTGTAAATGCTTCCCGACTACCTTGAAGGGGTAGCACAATATTGGTTTGCATCTTTACCAAATTCTTCCTTCGATAATTTAGCTGAACTCTCGAAGCGATTTGTTCAACACTTTGTTAGTAATAAGAGAAGAAAGAAAACCGCTGCACATTTATTAAAGTTGTTGCAGCATGAACATGAGCCCGTAAGAAATTATGTGTGATGGTTTACCCGTGCCATGATTGATGTTGTCAATCTGTCAGACGAAACAACCATTACAGCCTTCATTAACGGATTGCAGGATTCAAAATTTAAATTTACGCTTGCTTGCTAAAGGACAACCCTCTATGGTGGACGAGCTATGGCACAAGGCCAACAATTATATCACAGCCGAAGATGTGGTACATTCAGTACCAAGGGCAGACGGAATGCGCACAGGGCCAATGGACATGAATTCATCCTGAATACCCAGGCTCGACAAGAGACCACGCAACCTCTTTTGGAGGTAAAGAAAAAGGCTCCACGGAGCAACCCTAGAGGGTCCCCGCCCCAACTGACCAAGGATGACGAAACTAAATAGTGTACGTACCTTCAATCACCTCATCACAACACCGCCAAGTGCCGTTCTTTAGAATATTATTTACGGGAAGCGAAACACACTGGATAGTGGAAAGAATATGCCAACTTGAAAAAGTTGAGGAAAGTAAATCCTAAAAAAGAAGGTGAGCCCGTTAACAATCTTGAGGGCCCCGTGCGAAGAGTAATCACCACCATTACCAGGGGTCTCTCACATTTCGTTGGACATACATAGCAAGGAAGATTAGGGCCAGCCTTGACATTGCCATGGTTAAAAGAACATTGTCCTATAAGCTTTACTGAAGAAGATGCGATGGGGATAACCATATCTCACCAAGATCTGCTGGTAGTCACGACGGGGGTTCATAATTGCCCGGTACACCGGATATTAATTGATCAAGGGAGTTCTGCTGATATACTCTTTTTGAAATGCTACAATCAAATGGACATGCCAATAACGGCTCTTATGCCTGCCCCATACCTAGTTGTTGGATTTTCAAGAGAGCTCATGCTACCACGGGCGAAAATCAATCTGATCACTACTTTTTAAGATGAAGTTGGACAGTAGGCGGTAAATGTGGATTATCTAGTCATAGACGCCCCTTCAGCTTATAATGCAATATTGGACAGACCTACGCTAGATCAACTCAGAGCATTGGTCTCAACTTACTATTTGACCATGAAGTTTATAGCAGAAAATGACGGCGTTATGTCAATCGACGGAAACTAGGCTTTGGCCAAGGAATGCTACCAAGCGCTCACGAGCCAGCTGTCATGACGGCCAAACCTGCGTATCCCTAGCAACTGTTCCCCGCCATACCAAATACGAATGCTAACTCCACCTCACCACCGTTGGAAAAATATGAACTTGAGGCTGGACGATATGTCAACTTGGGCATTGTGTTGTCCTCCCATCTACGTCAAGAAATAGAAGGACTCTTAAAGGAATTTCGTGATGCTTTTGCATTCACAATGGAAGAAATGGCAAGTATACCCCTGGACATAATCACGCATCAGCTCAGCATATGGGTTGATAAAACACCCGTCAGGTAAAAGAGGAGCAGTTTTTGTACAGAAAGAAACGAAGCGGTCAAGGCTGAAATACAATGGTTAATGCAGGCAGGGCTCATTTGAGAAGCCCAAAGGGAGTTAGAGAATGTGTGTGGATTTTACTAATCTTAACGCTGCATGTCAAAAGGATTCGTACCCGCTACCTAAGATTGATAGGCTAGAAGATTCCACGGTGGGAAACAAATTGTTCAGTTTTATGGATGCCTTCTTCGGGTATCACCAAATACGGATGCATCCCAACGATGAGGAAAGTAAGTCCTTCATAACAGCCGAAGGAACATATTGCTACAAGGTCGTGTCATTTGGCTTAAAAAATGCCAGGGAGCCTATCAGCGGCTTGTGAATAAGATCTTTGTTCCACAAATTATATGGAAGTTTGCATTGATGGCATGATAGTTAAGTCATGACAAAAGTCCGGGTACGCGAGCAATCTAAAAGAAGCTTTGGAAGCTCTCTGAAAATACCAAATGAAGCTAAATCCGGAAAAATGCTCATTCGGAGTATCTAAGGGAAAATTCCTAGGTTTCACTGTGAGTTCCCGAGGAATCGAGGCGCATCCCAGGAAGGTCCTCGCCATTCTTGAGATGGAATCTCCTAGAGCTGAAAGAGAGGTCCAAAAATTAACTGGATGCATTGCCTCATTAAACCGATTCATTAGTTGCTCGGTCGATAAAGCTCTTCCCTTCTTCAAAGTATTACGGGGAAAACAACCTTTCTGTTGGACTGATGATTGCAAGCAATCATTCCTTTAGTTAAAGCAGTATTCGGCACATTTACCCACCATCATAAAACCTGATCTCAATGAAACACTGTATCTATATTTGGCAACTTCTGAGGACACAGTAGGTGTAGTGTTGATAGCCGACTGCGGAGGACATCAGCTCCCGATATACTTCATAAGCCAAATACTATGGGACACAGAAAGAAGGTACCCTGGTTTGGAGAAAGTTGTGCTAACTTTAGTTATAGCGTCATGAAAGTTGAGGCCGTATTTTCAGGCCCATTCTATAGTAGTGCTGACTAACCTACCATTCAAGAAATTGCTCTCAATGCTGGACTGTTTGGGAAAAATGCTAGCCTAAACGGTTGAACTTTCAGAATATGACATTTCCTAGTCACCCTAGACAGCCATAAAAGCACAAGCCCTTGCGGATTTCTTAGTTGAATGTACTTTCGATGTCAGCACATGTGAATCCTTGACGTCAACAGGAGAAGAATACACTTGGAAAATATTCGTTGACAATTCAATCAATTAAGAAGGTTGTGGCATGGTAATAAGATTCATCAATCCGGATGGAGAACAAGCCAGGTATGCTACAAAATTAAACTTTGAGGCAACCGTCAACGAGGCTGAATATGAAGCCTTACTTCACTGCATTGACTTCGCCGTGATAGCTGGAGCACAACGTGTCATTGCCCTGAGCGATTCAAAATTAGTAGTAAAGCAAGTGCTGGGAAAGTATGAGGCAAAGGAATCACATTTACAACGATACTTGGAGTTAGTTCGAAGAAAAACTTCTGAATTAGATGACTTCGTCATACAAAGGATTCCCCGTGAAGACAATAAGCGTGCAGATGAGCTAAGTCGCTATGCTAGCATGAAATCATTCACGGAGAAGCAAGAGAGGCATGTAAGTATGTAAGAAATCAAATTGAAGTACCTTGATAAGCAAGAGTCCAAACAGGTGATTTACACACCCGCTATTAAAGTGCCTAACAGGGTAGATGGGGCCTATCTTTGAGTATATTTTGCAAAACAAGTTGTCATCAGATAACAAGGAAGCCCGCAAACTCCGAAGACACGTGGTCCACTTCGTCATAATAAATCAGCAACTCTACAAGAGGTCATTTACACACCCGCTATTAAGTGCCTAATAGAAGAACAAGGAAATTATGTATTAAGGGAAATTCATGAAGGCATTTGCGGTACCCATATTGAACGAAGAACCCTATCAGGAATGGCGTTGCGTGTAGGATACTTTTGGCCAACCTTAAAGAAAGGCGCTGATGCCTTAGTACAAAGTACAAAAAATGCCAAAAGTTTGCACCCTAGATCCACACTCCTGCAACAGTTCGACACCCGCTCATTTACCCCATACCCTTTGCACAATAGGGAATGGATGTTCTGGGTCCCTTCCCACGAGCTAGTGGACAGAGGAAGTTTCTGATAGTGTTAGTTGATTACTTCAGTAAGTGGGAAGAAGCTGAACCCTAGCCAAAATCACATAAAGTGCCACCAGTCAGTTCTTATGGAAAACCATCATTACACACTTTGGAATCCCGCGGGCCTTGATTACTGTCAACGAGAATCAATTTAGTACACCGTGCTTCCAGAAATACTGCCAACATTTAAAAATCGCCATTCATTTCTTGTCAATCTCATATCCGCAGAGCAATGGGTAGGTAGAAGCTTGGAATAAACAAATTTTAAACGGACTCAAACTACAACTAGACACCGCCAAGGCAAAGTGGGTAGATGAGCTGCCCAGCGTTCTCAGGGCACAACGTACCATATACCGAGCTGCCATAGGAGAAACCCCGTTTATGCTAGTGTATGGGGAAAAGGGCGTGATCCCTGTTGAAATAGGGGAGCCAAGTTATCGAGTACAATGTTATCATGAATATGAAAATAATTGTAATACCCAGTCTAATTAAATTAGACTAGGTACTATAATAAGTAAAATCCGGGCTAATTAATTGGATTAGGTATTATAATATGTGAAAACCTGTCTAATTAAGTTGGGTAGGTATTATAATACATTTAGAAATGACTAATATTTTGACTGGACTATAAATAAAATAATGGGTTAATTTTAAAAAAGGGGGCCCATTATTAATACTAGAGTTAAATAAGTACATATATATATATATATATATATATATATAAAGAGGGTAAGAGTTCTAACCCTAATTCCTTCTTCTACCCCTCTCCCTCACGCCTCTCCCTCATGGCTTGCTCTCGGTTCTCTCCGTCTCTCATGTTCTTTTGTTTTCCTTTTCGATCCTCAAATTCCGAGTTTCGTTCTTGATAGATTTCAAAGCTAATTCACAATAGGAGTTGGATTTCTAGGTTAAAAGAAAGTGAAGGTAAGTATACCACTTCCCCTACTTGTTTATGAAATATGAAGTTTTATTTACCTGGTTTGATATATGAGATTATATTTTGAACGATTTATTGGTTTATTAAGGATAGGATTGGGTATATGTGTTTATTTGATTGTGTGGTTTATACTCTCATAAATTGAATTATATTGATTTATACGTTGATTTGATGTTTAAATATGTGATTTCTACTTTTATGATTGGAATTATCCTAATATATATAAGTTGACTGAATGTTTTAATATGTGGTTGGAATTTATTGATTTATATCGGCTGTGTAAGTGTACGCAGGGGTGACGGCCAAATCCCGGTATATATGGCGACGCGGGGGAGACAACTCAATCTCGGCCGTTACACAGAAAGAAATTATTGTGAACTTGTGATTTGAATTTTAAAGGCTTTATGGGAAGAGCTTACAGATAAGTACATTTGACCCTCCGGGGTCTATCGACGACAGAATGTGAAATGTGAAAGTCGATCTATGACCCTGTCGTGGGAATAATACCGACACATAGATCTAGGTTTGATCCTAGCGGATCTGTAGACTTACAAACGGTTCGAATATGTAAAATGTGAACGTCGACTGTGACCCTATCGCGGGAATAATATCGGCCACAGTTTCCATTTCGTCTGTTAGTTTTACCAAAAGAGCTATTGTGAAATAAGTTAAATTATAAAGCTGTGATTTGTGCTTCTTTAACATGAAACTTTGAAGGTAAATCGATTTACTTTTCTTCGTTGGACTTTTATCCGTTTTAAATAATATGCCTGATCCGGTTAGGGTGTGTGGTGTACTTGCTGAGCGTGTTGTTTACTCACCCAATTCCTTTGCTTTCCAGATTAGTGGTCTGTGGCAAATTCTAGAGGAATGAGGAAGATGCAGCGGCTCTCTATTTCGAGAATTAGTCTATTTTCGCAGTTTAAGTATTTAATATATTTTGTAGCAGAATATTAAAGATTATTTGAGATTTTGTAATTTTGAGCTTCCGCACTACTAGCTTTTAATTGTTAGTATTGATGTATTTGAGATTATCTATTATTTATTAGAGGAACCTTTATGCAATTTTGAGGAATTATAGTTGTAAATTTTCGGGCTTCGTACTATGATGTGAGACTTCATTATAGTACGGCCATGTAGCGCCCCTTTTCACTTAAGCCTATTCAGCATATGATTTGGAGGTGTTACATAAAGTGGTATTAGAGCACTAGGTTACGAACTTTGGAGGAATTTAAGTGTTAAGATGAGAACCTAGGTTTTTAGTTATTGTGAAATTTAAGTGTTAAGATGAGAGCTTAGGTTATTAAGTATTGAGAAATTTTGGAGTCAAGAAATTCAGTTGACTTGCTCTAGTTTTTGCAACACTAATTATGGAGTTTTGAGTGTGCCCCTTTTGGTGGATCTTGGGGATAGTAAAACGCGACGTTTAGTTGGTCACTATCTGATCGAGCCGTGACTTGGGTCGAGTTCCTTTGTTGTAGTGTTGAGTTTATGGCATCGCTATAGTAAGGTTGAATATGCAATCAAAGAGATTGATAAGAAGAATTTGAATGAGAATTTGTTGAAGGAGATTTTTATTTTGAGGGATATTACTCATCCTAATACAATTCAGCTATTTGAAGCAATTGAGATTGAATTAACTTTCTTTTTGGTTTTGTATTGAATTATTTATTGTGGTTCTTTATTTTATGAAGTGAATAAATGATATTAGGAGCTTGTTTGGTTAACACAAGATTGGGTACGAAGTATTTCAATTGTTATTATGATAGGAATAGTACTTTCTAGGGATGGATAAAATCAAATGAATTAATTTTACCTAGGTGGGTTAAAATTAAGTTTCTTTTTGGGGTATATGACGTGATTGTTGATATTGTGTGTAAGGATTGTGTGATTAAAATAGGTGACATAGAGTTAGTAGTAGATTTAGTGCTCCTAGACATAGAGGATTTTGACATGATTTTAGAGATTAATTGATTATCTTCTTATCTGGTACATTTGGATTGTTTTGGGGAAAAAAAAAAAAGAGGAGCATTTCAGATTCCTAACCACCCATACTTTGTTTATTATGGAAACAGGTTAGATTTTCTTGCGGAGAGTAAAGACTCTAGGACTCCTCTTAGAATGATTTGGCTTTGAATGATAGAAAATCCTTAACAAAGAGATGTCAAGGATAATTGTGCATACTAGAGAATGAATTTTTCTATGAATTCTCCAATTTTGTTTTGAATTTTTCTATAAATTTTGCAATTTTGTGCAATACTAGAGATTAAATATGTAGTAATTTTGGGTCATAAAGATTTAAAGATAATTGTAGATCTCATAAATTAATAGTTACTAACGGTTGCTTAGAAGACATTAAATAAGCAAGTTATATCTATCGCTATCCAGATACTTTGGTAAGTAGAATCCCAAAGTCGAAGTAGTTGTGTTTGATGTTAGAGTTGTACAGTCGAAGCGTGGTGAATGGAGGAACTTAAGAATTAGGATTAATGATTTTAAGTTTAAGATCACCTTAATATTGGGTCAAAGAAAGTTTTCATACTGTGAAGAGATTTGGTTAAGATACAGTTAAGATATAATTTCATCAATCGTGAGCAAAAGGGATAATAGTGCGTATTGCACACTATTGGTTGTCATAGCATATCATGTCCTCTTTAATTCAGAAGTTTTAAGGTGAATCTAATTTGACTCAAATACCCAAATTTATTTGAAAATGAAGGTAAATTTCGAGGACGAAATTTTTATTTAAGGGGGTGGAGATGTGACATCCTGTCTAATCAAATTGAGGATGTAAGTTTCGAGGACGAAACTTTTATTTAAAAGGGTAAGTATGTAATACCAGGTCTAATTAAATTAGACTAGGTACCATAATAAGTGAAATCCGAACTAATTAATTGGATTAGGTATTATAATATGTGAAATCCTGCCTAATTAAGTTGGGTAGGTATTATAATACAGTTAGAATTGACTAATATTTTGACTGGACTATAAATAAAATAATAGGTTAATTTTTAAAAAAGGGGCTCATTATTAATACTAGAGTTAAATAAGTATATATATATAAAGAGGGTCAGAGTTCTAACCCTAATTCCTTCTTTTATCTCTCTCCCTCACGCCTCTCCCTCATGGCTTGCTCTCGGTTCTCTTCGTCTCTCTCGTTCTTTCGTTTTCCTTTTCGATCCTCACTACTACAAAACAGGCCTATGACTACGGTTCAAAACTGTTACTGTAGACTGAAAACAGTTGTTGTAGGTCTACGGCAATGGTTTTTGAACCGTTTAATGCGCGGCCATTGGTGTAGCCTATAGCAACGGTTTTTAGGACAACAGCAACGAATTACGAACTGTTACAGTATAGTTATCAATAGCAACGGTTTTTGACTTCCATATGACAACGATTATATTTATTTAGGACAACTTTTTTTTTTTTTTTTTTTTTTTATAGAAATACCTATAACAATGGTTTTATATGAAATAACATTGGTTTTTAGGTACTTATTGTAGCGATTTTTTCTATAATGGCAACAATTGTTATGGTTAGTTTTGTTTATTGCAACGATTTTTTCATAGACTATAGCGGTTTTAGATACCTTTTACAACAGCTTTTCCACCTACGGTACCACTTTTTTACTATTAAACACAACAGTTTGAGAAATCTATTACCATGATTTTTTTTTTTTCCCTATAGCAACAGTTTCTCAGCAAATAAGCTAATGATTTTGGAAACCTATAGCAACAGTTTATTGCCCATAAGAACCGTTCAATATAAATTTATAATCTTACATTGCAATAAAATTCGTGGTCCAGTATACCTGTTTCAAGCAATAAATATGGCAAACTTAATTTTCCAAATAAGAAATATACAACTGCATTCATTGACAACAAAATTACTACGCACCAATTGTCAACAAAATAACATCCATCAAGTCCAACACAAAGCCAAGTAGTTTAACACGACAACCTAGCAAAGCACAAAATAGCCTAACACACTCCATTGTTATTTACAAAAGTACTAACGACCTAATTTTTGAGGTTAACTATACAATAATTAGAAAACATCATCAACATCGTCTTCATCATCACCTGCATCATCATCATCACCATCTGCCTACCATTAAAAAACATTAAATCATGAGCACAAAGTTAAGAGCAATATTTAGTAAATGATATATTCCGTCTTTACATTGACAACAAGATAATATTCACCAATAAAGTCCAACACAAAACCCAATTTAAAAAACACGATTATCCACCAAGGCAAAACATAACGTCATACAAAATTCAATTGTCATTGGAAAATGTATGCACCACATAAAATATAGGAGCCCCAAGTGTTTACTACCAACCCCACAACACTTGGTCACCTCAACCGCCAATGCAACTGCCATCACTGACACTTCACCGACTAAAAGCCACTACTACCATCCCTAACTCCCATCCCTTCACGTTAATGCCCAAGAATACCATGAGACCTTCAACGCATGCAATAAAAAGGAAATCAAACACAAAAGGTAGTTCAAAATATAACAAATGCATTCAAAGTTAACTCCCTTCCCCTCCCCTAACATCAAAGCGTTTACTAACAAATGTTTTAGAGGGCCCCCAACCTGAGAGGAAGAGAGACAAATAGGCATACTAGCAACTATTGCTCAAAATTACTTTTTCTTAGATGAATCATATACGAACCTAGGGTTTGATATTGAGTTACTTGAAGAAATAAGATTAAGAATTGTTTGAATAGGATTCAATTGAAGAATTGAGATTAGAGATAAGAATGACAAAATGAGATCAATTGAGACTAATAAGAGAAGAAGTAGAGATTGAAGAAGAGGATCAAGATTGAGACACTAGAGAAAGAGACTTGCAAGACAAGAGCAAGATTCAAGTCATTATCATCCAACTTCTCTTACAAGTAAGAACTAACCTATTTATACTAACTAATACTAGCATCAACTAACAAGCAATACAAGAATACACAAGCCCAACTGTGGCCTGCACTACAGCAGCAAACCAGACCTGACAGCAACTAGCAAGACCTTTTCATGTCATTAGACTAGCATATTATCTAAGACTAATACTACTAACCAATACCTAATTACAATCATGACAATAACTCCCCCTTAAGAGATTCTTGTCTTTAAGAATCTTATTAAGGAAAAGGACACTCGAAACACTCTTATTAAGCTAAAAAAACACTGAAATTGCTGCAGAAATGAGCTAATCTGATTCTGCAGCAGTATTCTGGATTTTTGTATGCTGGAATGCTTGAGTTATGTAGTTGGAATTGAGTGAAGTGTGCGGGACAAGAACCACTAGTGCAGAGTTGCTGAAATTGTGAAGTAATTTGCAGCTGGTTTAGACATTTGGTGGCCTTTACACACATCATTTAACCAAACTCTTCACCCTTCAGCAAGAACCTTGGGTTTCAGCAGCAACTTGAAGTTCTTGCAAATCTCCTCCAAATGGAGAGGTTTCTTCATTAAATGCCCAATGAATTTGATCACATTATCAAGCCTTTGACTGTGTTCGAGCTGAGCAGGAGCTGTAAATGCTGAAATTAGCCTCTGAAATCCAACCCCTCTTAGCTTACTTTGGAGCCAAATGCATGCTGCTGCATCAAATGCAAACAACTTGCATATCTCTTCCCATTTGTATATTTTCACTATGAAATTAAAGGTGTCACACAAGCTTGAGTAGAAGTTGTTTTCTTCACAATGTGCTGCTGAACTTACCTTCTTGAAACTTACTTGTTTCTTTAATTTCTATTACAGCTGAGACAGCCCCAATCCCAGCTGAAATTTCTTTAACTTCAAAATTTGCAGCTGGAACATCAAGCTGAATGTTCTGATTTTCAATTTTAGCTGCTGCAACCTTTGAATTATCAGCTGGAAGTTGTTCACAATGTTGATAATCCTCACACTCTTGTGCAATACATGATTGAGCTTGAAAAGAACTCTGAAACCTATTAAGATCTTGCTTTATTACCATTAGAAGTTGCTCAACATGATCACAACTAGTTAAGAACCCTTCCATTTTGGCAATTCTTCAATAGTAACCCATGTACAGACTCAATTCAGCAATGAGAGTCAAGTTTAAACTGTCCAAATCCAAGCAATACCAACTGATGCAATGATGCAGAACAAGTTTAATATGCTTAGCACTCAATCGCAGCAGTTCACACAATTATGCAGCAACAACGATCAATTCAGAACCAGGACATAATTCTACTGCACTCACACAATTTCAGCAAGCCTTAACTGAATTATGGACAATTTAAGCTCAAATTTTTTTTTTTTTTTGTTCTAATCAGCAAGACTTACACATACGTTGTACAAGTCTAATGGCAAAGTATGTCCATTTTAAGTTATTTACCATGAAAATATGCACGAAATCAAATTAAGGCCAACTCAAATGAACTTAAACCACAACACACAAAAATTACAAAGCTATTCATGTCAATATTAGGTTATTTACCATGACAATACACAAAAAATCAAATTACGGCAAACTCAAATGAACTTAAGCCGCAACACACAAAAATGGAGGAGCCATTTATGTCCGTTTTAAGTTATTTACCATGAAAATATGCACGAAATCAAATTAAGGCCAACTCAAATGAATTTAAACCACAACACACGAAAATTACAAAGCTATTCATGTCAATTTTAGGTTATTTACCCTAAAATATATATAAAAAATCAAATTAGGGCAAACTCAAATAAACTTAAGCTTCAGCACACAACAGTGGAGAAGCTATTTATGTCCATTTTAAGTTAAAGTCAAATGAACTCAAACCGAAACACACGAAAATTGCAAAGCTATTCATGCCAATTTTAGGTTATTCACCATGAAAATACACACGAAATCAAATTAGGACAAACTTAAATGAACTTAAGCTGCAACACACAACAATGGAGAAGCTATTATGTCCATTTTAAGTTATTTACCACGAAAATATGCACGAAATCAAATAAGGTCAAACTCAAATGAACTTAAAAGTGCACCACACGAAAATTACAAAGCTCTCCATGTCAATTTTAGGTTATTTCCCATGAAAATACACACGAAATCAAATTAGGGCAAACTCAAATGAACTTAAGCCGCAACACACGAAAATGGAGAAGCTATTTATGTCAATTTTAAGTTATTTGCCATGAAAATATGCATGCAATCGGATTAGGGCAAACTCAAGCGAACTTGAACCGCAACACTTGAAAATGGAGAAGATATTATGTCATTTACCTTAAAAATGGAGAACGAAGAAGTGAGTGCACCAAAAATGGGGCACAGCATCGAGGAGGAGCACAGCGGCTAGGAGAAGCACAGCGGCGCGGCTGGAGAAAATGAAATGCAGTGGGCGAGAGTGCTTCACGCTTTCTTTTAACATTTTCTTTTGAATATTATTTTTTTTATTGAAAATTATTTTTGGGGGGGGGGAAGGGGAGAATTTATAAATTTGGCGGTATGTTACTAAAATTTCATTTACCCCCCTCCTCCCTCTACATCTCTTTTGCAATGTAATTTACAACGGGTAAAAACTCATAATTAACAACGAACAATAAATATTGTCATAAATAATACACGATTTTATAATTAATTCTTAACAACTTATATTTTCCGTCATAATTGCCGTACCATTTACGACGGTTTTTTCTATTTGTCTTAACCAGTTGTCCTAAATAAGTATCAAATCGAGTTAATCATCCGATGCCAAACGAGTCGAGTGTTAAACCACTCAACTTATACTCATTTATTAGTTACATACGCATTATTTTGTAGCCAATCGAACTTCAATTAGGGCACATATTAAGGAGATAATTGTTCAAATAGAAAAGAGTACAAAAAATATTTAACAAACAAATTTAAAAAAAAAAAAAAAGGACATCTAACTTTTAGAAAAGTTTAACATTGATGCCATAACATTATATAACAGTTGTAAATCGTTGCAACAAACCGTTGTTGCATGTAATTGTACTTAACGGTTACTTTTTTGTTACAAAAACTATTACCATAGACATCCTTATGCAACGGTTTTCGAAACGTTGCAAAAACATTGCATAAATTTAGCTTTCGCAACGGTTTTAGAACCATTGCAAAACAACCGTTGCCATACGCCTATTTTGTAGTAGTGCTCAAATTCTGAGTTCCGTTCTTGATAGATTTCGAAGCTAATTCACAATAGGAGTTGGATTTCTAGGTTAGAAGAAAGTGAAGGTAAGTATACCACTTCCCCTACTTGTTTAAGAAATATAAAATTTTCTTTACCTGGTTTGATATATGAGATTATATTCTGAACGATTTATTGGTTTATTAAGGATAGGATTGGGTATATATGTTTATTTGATTGTGTGGTTTATACTCTCATAAATTGAATTATACTGATTTATACGTTGATTTGATGTTTAAATATGTGATTTCTACTTTTATGATTGGAATTATCCTAATATATATACGTTGACTGAATGTTTTAATATGTGGTTTGAATTATATTGATTTATACCGGCTGTGTAAGTGTACGCGGGGGCGACCGCCAAATACCGGTACATTTGGCTACGCGGGGGAGACGTCCAAATCCCGGTCGTTACACAGAAAGAAACTATTGTGAACTTGTGATTTGAATTTTAAAGGTTTTATGGGAAGAGCTTACAGATAACTACGTTTGACCCTCCCGGGTCTATCAACGATAGAATGTGAAATGTGAAACTCGATCTGTGACCCTGTCGCGGGAATAATACCGGCACGTAGATCTACGTTTGATCCTACGAATCTATCGACTTAGAACCGGTTTGAATATGCGAAATGTGAACGTTGATTGTGACCCTGTCGCGAGAATAATATCAGCTGCATTTTCCGTTTCATCTGTGAGTTTTACCAAAAGAGCTCTTGTTAAATAAGTTAAATTATAAAGCTGTGATTTGTGCTTCTTTAACATGAAACTTTGAAGGTAAATCGATTTACTTGTCTTCGTTGGACTTTTATCCATTTAAATAATATGCCTGATCCGCGTAGGGTATGTGGTGTACTTGCTGAGTGTGTTGTTTACTTACCCAATTCCATTACTTTCCAGATTAGTGGCCTGTGGCAAATTCTAGAGGAATGAGGAAGATGCAGCTACTCTCTATTTCGAGAATTAGTTTATTTTCGTAGTTCAAGTATTTAATATATTTTGTAGTAGAATATTAAAGACTATTATAGATTTTGTAATATTGAGCTTGCGCACTACAAGCTTTTAATTGTTAGTATTGATGTATTTGGGATTATCTATTATTTATTATGGGAACATTTATGCAATTTTGAGGAATTATGGTTATAAGTTTTCAGGCTTCGTACTATGATGTGGGACTTTATTATAGTATGGTCGTATATCACCCCTTTTGACTCAATCCTATTCGGCATATGATTTGGGGGCGTTACAATAATGAGTTGCGGCGGCATTTGCTTGATCTAATAGAAGAGAATCGAGAAAAAGCGCTCCTTCTAATAATTGTTCAAAAACAATGAATATCTCAATACTTCAATAAACACGTAAACCCTAGGAACTTTACCTGTAGGGGACTTAGTCCTACGATGAACTGATATGGCTCAACGAATAGGACAAGCCAAGTTGTCAGCAAACTGGGAGGGGCCTTATCGCGTTATCCACAAGTTAGGAGATGGGAGTTACAAGTTGGTAAGCATGGACGGTTCTAAGGTCCCACAGACATGGAACTTGCAAAATCTTAAGAATATTATGTATAACGCAGTAGCACATTTTGTTATGTAAGGCGTAATAGTATAGAAGTACTGTATTACGCGAAGTATATCATATAGGTTATGCTGAGTACCGTCAGGATATGAGTTATGTAAATGCTAATGTGTAATTGGATTGCTTTGATATAATCAAACATGTTCTCATCTATATGACTTAACACTGCAGAATACATAAATATATACAGTTCCTACCCCGTCAAGGTTGAAATGCTACACAAAAATCTATCAACCTTTGATGTTTTACAAAAAATTCCCTAACCCGGCTTTACATATTTACGGCCATTCACCTAACAAAATTTTACTACAACTATGTCTACAACAAGATCTATTATATAACCTTTCCTCTATGCCAAAAACATTTTTATTCGGTTAAGAGGAAGCATGACCAACAGCACTCCCTGAGCCAGAAACGTCTAGATGGATCTGGTCTGTCACCTGCTAAAGAGGGTCGCGGCTAAGGTCGAGTTTAGCCTGCATCAAATGGTGAACAAACTTGGAGAGGCCAGAGGAAAACCCTTTCCAGATTTGGAAACTCAAAAGCTGATGGAATTCATCACCCGCCTTGAATTGTCCCACAGCGCCCATCACCTCCTTCTTTGCTTTGGCCACCTCTTCCTTATAACGGAGCACCTCCTCTCCCCTTAGCTGTTGAAGCTCGTTCGAAAGCTTTTCCTTCCCGTAGGTTGATGAAGCAGACTTCTCCCTCAATTGTTGAAGTTTGCAGTTTTGAGAGACAGTTTTCTCCCTTAATTGTTTAAGTTCGTAGTCTAAAGATGCAAACTTCTCCCTTAATTGCTGTAATTCATTCAAAAACTCTCCCTTCTCATGCTCCAAAGAGGTTGATTTCTCTCTTAGCTACTATAGCCCTTTTACCATCTCTCCTCCTTCACGGCTCCAGTGAGTTACCATAGCAGTAGACCAAGAACTTATCTGCAGTCCCAAAATACAAGTCAAAGAAAAGGATAACAATGTCATTAAAAAGCTATACCTTCAGAGCAAAGATGAGCAAACATGCTTGTTAAATTCCATATCATCCCCAAAGATGAAAGTCGTGCGAGGTAGAGAAGATACACCTTCACCCGCTGCAGCAGGAAGAAAAGGAGAAAAGACTTGCTTACGGTAAGACCCTCGCCTTGCGAGCCAAACGGCAAAGGACCCAGCGGAGGAGACAATGGAGGACTTTTTGCTGTAGGAGAGCTAATTCGAAATGACCCCATAACTACGCAGGGACTAGCGTGAATACTAGGTTCTGTCCTCTGTGCACTTGTCACCCGCTCTCCTGCCTCAAGAACTCTCACGTCATCAAGGGCCGAAGTCTGCAGTGGTGTCTCCACTTCCCGCTCCACCTCCACTGCATGAGTCTCTTCTACTCTCGGCTCAGATGGTGGAGGACCTGAATGAAGCGCAATCACGGTGCCCAATAATTGGAACATGGGGGATGGATCCTCCACAACAGGTGGTGACTAGACAGCTGGCAAATCCAAAACATCCCCTTAAGAAGAGCATGATACCAAGGAGAATTCCCCCCTTGAAACGGCGGTGGTCTTCTTCCCCTTCTTTGACTTAGCCATCCCAACAGGGGACTCCCCCGATTCATGATCGACATTCCTTTTCTTCTTCCCTTTTTTCTGGCCGGGTGCCTTAGATGCTGGACCTTTTCCTTACTAAAGAGACTCAACCAAGGTAGGAATATCTACATCGTCCTCTTCGCCTAAAACAAAAACACAAGTATAAAGAGAGGCGTAATTCAATACGATAAAGAGTTGCAAATTTCTTGTGAATAAGGGGCTTACCACTGACAGGTTTCAAGCATAACCCCGCCTTAATCAAAACCCTTTCTTGCTCCAACAACTCTTTGGTAGCCAGGAAACAAGAATCAAGATCCTTCTCAAAATAATGAACTGCTTCTTTCTCATGGGGGGATAATTCCTCCTCTGCAGGAATACGACCCTTATTTAATGTGGTAAAAAATGTGGGAAAAGAAGGGGGCCATGGGGTTTTCACCACACGAATTTATTCTGCCAATAATTTAACTTAGAAGGATTATGCTCAATAAACTTAAACCCGCCCTTACTCTCAAATGAAACGACACCCTTCAGTTGCTTTGTTCTAAATAAATAATTAAAACTGCGCATGGAAGGGGACAATACCGCCGCAAAACGAGTAATCAAATAGCCAGAAATGTTTCAAAAGCTGTTAGGGCTAATCTGACTAGGGCATAAGGAATACTGCATAAGAATCCATTCAAAAAAGCAAGGGTGGGGAAATCTTAGGCCTGCATCCAAAGCATCCACGGGGATGACAAAATAACCCGGCTGAGGAGGATACGGGGGTTCTCCCTGTCCTCAGGACCCCGAACATCATGGTCTCTCGGGAAGAATTACTTTTCCCAAAATCTCTTCATCCCCTCTTCCTTAGCCAATAAAGACGCAAATGACCCGAGGGGAAGAATTAGGGTCGCCTTTGGGAATTTCTTCCTTAACGCCACTTCTTCCGGGGTCCTGACAGGAGAAGGAACAAGCTGAGAAAAGGGGTTCCACCACCATCGCTTCCTCCACCCGGGGTTCTTTATCCTGACCCTCGTGAAAAGAGCTTTTGAGATGAATGCGCTTGGGAGCCATTATCTAAGAAAGCAAACACATAAGAGAAAGGGTTTAGTAAAGAAGGACCTTACCTTGCTAATAACCTGCTTCTTCTATGAGTTCATTAGCGTTAGCTAGGGCAGGGTAACTCCCCTTGGAGGCGAAAGATGTATCTTCCTGACCAGACCATTGGGGTATGGGTAAATTTTCTTGAAACACCTTCGCTTCCATCGGTTGAGTCCTCATGGGAGAAACATAGGTAAATTTCCACACCTTGCAAGAAGATCCACAAAAGATTGAGCATTCTCACTGGGGTCTCCCATGGGTACAAACTCACACCTCAAGAACTCTTGAACAAGTGAAAAAAAAACAGGGCTACACAAAAAAGGGGGGAGAAAGAGAGAGGGGGAAGCAGAAAATAGCAATTGCTTACTTTAATCCAAAACAAAAGCGAAATAAATGGCTGACAAAGGAAGAATGAAGCTTCGAAATTAGGGTAAGAATCGTAGAAGAATGGAGAAGGGAATGGAATGGGACTTCTGAAGAAGGGGAATTTATAGCAGTAGGCATGCGGTGGAATAAGAAGACGACGCGTGACTCACCATGCCTTGGGGCACGGAATGCAATTAATGTTGGTCTTATCAGTAGCCTGTTCATGGTATGCTCCACCCCAGCTAACGGCGGGGGCTGGGGGCTTACAGATTATTTGTTTATGGTATGCTCTACCCCAGCTAAATGCTGGGAGCTTGTGGATTATTCCTTTATAGTATGCTCCACCATAGCTAACGACTGGGGGCTTACAGACGATTTGTTTATGCTATGCTCCACCTCAGCTAAAAGCTAAAGGCTAGGGGCTTGCGGATTATTCGTTCACTGTATGCTCCAGCCCAGCTAAAGGCTGGGGGCTTGCAAATTATTCGTTCACATTATGCCCCGCCCTAGCTAATGGCAGGGGGCTTACAGAATATTCATTCACGGTATGCTCCACCTGAGCTAACGGCTGGGGGCTAGGGGCCAGGGGCTTGCAGATTATTTGTTTATGGTATGCTCCACCCCAACTATTGGCTGGAGGCTTACGGATTATTCGTCTATGATATGCTCCACCCCAGCTAATGGCTGGGGGCTTATAGTTTACTCATTCATGGTATGCTCCACCCCCTCAGCTAACGACTGAGGGCTAAGGGCTTATGGTTGTTCATCCACGCATAATACGCTCCACCGCGACTAATGGCGGGGGGCTAAGGGCTTATGACCTAACTGTTCACAGCGCAGTTGACAACTAGGACGAAGAACTCATAATTTATCAAAACAAATTTATAGCCGTAAGCCCGTTTCTGGTAGGCAAAAACACATTCACAGCCGTAAGTTCATTTTTAGTAGGCAAAAACACGTTCACAGCAGTAAGCCCCTTTCTGGCAAATAAAGACACGCTCGTAGCCGTAAGCCTATCTTAGGCAGGCCAAAAACACATTTAACTATGCCCCACCTCGGCCCAAAGCTGAGGATGGGGGACTGGTTGCATGCCTCTATGTTGCCTTGGAACCTGGGACTAAAGGTTGGGAGTTGGACACTTATCCATATGTGGTACACTCTGCCCCAATTCGTAGTTAAAAATAACAAGTTCGATGAGAACAAAATGCTTATATTAACAGGTACGACAATTCCTTCGTTACAAGGAAGTTAGAAGATAGGACGGATAGTCTATTACAGGAAAACTACAAGATAACACACAATCAAAACAGTACGAAGCAAAGAGGGACAACATTAACACAAAAGTAAAAACCCTTCCCTTACTCTGAACTGCCATTAGCCAAAGATATCAAAAGGAACCAATGGCTCCTCCCCACAATGGAATAGCGAACCAACATACGGAAACAACTGAATGTGGGTATCACACCAATGATATCCTAGGAAAGATATATGACCTCGTGAATTTCCTTGAAGAGCACAACAGTGCACCTGATCGTGGGTGGCAAAGGTGAGATATTCCCGCGACATCGTCCAGCCAGCAATAGTAGGATTCCACTTACCCCAAACCAAGGTAACCGTATGAACAAATGATAACGCTTTACCCATGAATTCGGGTCCTCCAAGTTTGACAACGTCCATACCGTGAAGACCGGACTTCGCAAAGTCACTAAGCAGAGAGTAGGCGTCTCAGTTGATGCATTCCACCACTTGGAAATCCTTGCGTCACGACAAGTGAATAAATTATCGCAGATCGGGTCAGGAAAAGGCATCCTTATTGCGGCACTAGACTCCACATGCCAACGCACCCCATGCGCGAAAGAAAGGACAAAAGAAAGATTAAAAAAAATAAAAAAACAAGACCAAGAAAAAGGTAAAAACAAAGGGGCTTAAGTTCAGCCCACCTCCGCAAACCCAACTTAAAAACTCCTAAATAGAAGCATTGACATAATCCACATAAGTTGTAAATCAAAGTCAAATACATCAAAAAATAACAACCAAAGAATGTTATAAGTGATTAATTGGTGTTAATCAAATATAGCTTTAATCTGATTCAACCCCTAGCCGTGATAAATCCATTTTCAAATTTGCTCTGAAACATGTTTAGAAGTACAAATAGGTATGATATTCTTGAATCTTAACACACACACACGCGCGTGCGCGTGCGCACACACATAATACAGCGGTGGATTCAGCTTTTTAACAATGTAGAGTTCATATTTATACTAAAACTAAATGGGTAAATTACACAAAACCCCCCTAATTTTTACTTCAAAAATAGAAACCTACCCCCTCCCCCCAAATAAAACCTCTCATTAAACCCTCTCCCTTTTAAAAAAAATTATCTCTTTGCTGCCAAATAACTTTTTTTTGACCATTTTGCCCCTCAAAATAAAATAGTTAAGTATTTGTCTTTATTTTTAGGTAGGATTTATGTTTTGAGGGAAGAAGGGGCTTTTTATATTTGTAAAAATTATTATTTTAATTAATTATATAGTAGTGACATTATAATATTAACAAAAATATTATATTTATCTTATAATATTTTTTATAAAGATTTTAAAAATATTTTTTTGTCTTCTTAACTTATAATGTCATTACTATAATTAACTAAAACAATTATATTTTTTATAATATATAAAATTCCTTTAATTCTATTGGGAAAAACATAAAAGTTTTCTAATTTTTTCCTAATAATATAAAACTCCCTTCTAAAAATATAATTAAATATTTAACCCCCTAACTTTTAAGGGACAAAATGGTCAAAGAAAAGTTTCATGAGGGTTAAGTGGTAAATTTTTAAAAGTAAGGGGGTTTTGTAAATGCTTTTATTTGTAAGGTAGGTTTTTTGTTTTTGAAGTAAAAGGCATAGGGGTTTTCTGTAATTTATCCAAACTAAATATATAAATAAAATAAAATTTTTATTATAAGTTCTTATGCTTAGTCTAATATATCAATACAATCATTGTAATTTAAATTATGTTAATTTTGTCCTTGATATTTTACGTTGTGTCAATTTAGTCACATTGTGAATTTTAGATAAATTAGCAATTAAATTTTTTTTATGACTGTGTATGGTTGACTTTTGATTGGGTCAACGGGTGGGCCTATTCTTGGTTACATGTATTTAACATCATCAAGCTGGTGAAAATAATACAAAAGCTAACTTCAATTTTATTATATGACTAAATTGATATAATCTAAATTATACAATAAATAAGTTGATATAATTAAAAATAAAATTATATTAACACAGTAGAAGCTGCATAAAAACTCTTGACATAAGCAACCTTACTATATATATAGTTTAATCAATTTAAAAAAAAATTGTATAACGTAGATATTATTGTAAATATTGGATATTTTTTGGGTGTAATTTTATAGTCAAGTTTGAATATTATTAAATATCCCAGAAAATAGAAATTATGTAACAAATATTTATACACATATACATATACATATATATGTGACACATGTCGCATACATGTCATGTTTAGACTTTACAGCGCATAACTCATCTTGATTTTATTTAAGTATATATATGTATATTAGAGGGAGCGGCGAAATTGAGCGGCAACAAGAGAAAGTGAAGTCAAGGGGGAAAAAAATTGAAAGTGAGA
Organism: Simmondsia chinensis; assembly: GCA_018398585.1. Taxonomy (NCBI): domain Eukaryota; kingdom Viridiplantae; phylum Streptophyta; class Magnoliopsida; order Caryophyllales; family Simmondsiaceae; genus Simmondsia; species Simmondsia chinensis. The sequence continues at coordinate 12,292,705 of JAGTTD010000022.1, forward strand.
ATTGTTATTGTGAGTTTGAGGGAAAATATTTGATAATATAATATTGAGAGAATTATCTGCGTAGAAGAAAAACTTCTATCGTTTTTGGGTTCTTGTACAAAATACTTGTTATTTTTCTTCAAACATATTTGAATTTATCTTTTTATTATCTTCATATAGAGTATAATATCTCTATAGTTTTACAACACATTATCATCACGAGTCTCTAACCAGCTGATGATTGTTCTATTCTCGAGGTAAATTTTCCTTCCCTAATCTTTGTAATTTATAATCTTACTAATCTTGAGTTTACTGCTCTTGATATATCTGGCAAAAATTATTTGCCTTGGACCCTTGATGTTGAGATCCACCATGATGCTGTGAATCTTAGACAATTAAAAAAGGGGTAATAGCGCATCCCTACACGATCACGTTAAATCAATGATATTTCTCAGGCATCATATCGCTGAAGGATTAAAAGCTGAGTATATTACTGTAAAGGACACATATGTCCTTTGGCTAAATTTAAAGGAGAGGTTTGATCATCAAATGTCTATGGTCCCCCTAAAGCTCGCTATAAATGGATTTACCTGTGATTGTAAGACTTTAAAATTGTAAGCGAGTATAATTCTTTGGTATTTGGTATTACCTCACAACTAAAAATATTACTGAGGAGGATATGTTAGAGAAAACATTCTCTACTTTTCATGTCTTGAATATATTATCGTAGTAACAATATCGAGAGTGAGAATTTAAATAATACTCGGAGTTAATATTATGTCTCCTTGTTGCTCAACAAAGCAATAAATTGTTGATGAAAAATCATCAAACATGACCAACTGGATTTGAACTATTCCCTGAAGTGAATGCTTCGACATACGACCATCATGGACGTGCTCGAGGTCGTAAAAATAGTCGTAGTCGTGGACGTGGTCAGGGCCGTAGACGAGGTTATAGTCACAGTCATAATAACTGATATTATAGTACCCTGAATGGACCAAAATTTAAGAAGTCCACTAATGACGAGGAGATAAAGGAAAGAGAAAAACTTTAGTTTTTTTCGTATTTTCTACTTTGCGTATTCATGACTACTTTTATTATTCGTTCATTAATAAGGTTAGCTATGCCGCCTACTTATTATTAGTCATTAATATGGTCGGCTATGCCGCCTACTTATTATCTATTATTCATATGGTCGGCTATGCCGCCTACTTATTATCAGTTATTCATATGGTTATATTTCTCAGCCTGCCTATTTGATACTTAATTAAAGGCTCTAGAAGAGCACATACCATGTTTCTTAAAGAAACAATATTTAATTCTGATATACCCATTGGGATGATTAATCAGAAGTTAACAGACCCAAAGGCTTTTATTTCATGACATGACTATTTGAATCATCCGGTTATAAAGATGATTAAGAGAATTGTTGAAAATTCTCACACCCAATTAAGAACCAGAAGATTCTTATATCGGATAAAACATCATGTGCCGCTAAAGGCAAAGTGATTACTATGTCATACTCAATTGAAATTGAGTTTGAGTCCCATATATCTGAAAGAATACTAAATGGAATATATGTGAGCCAATTATTTTATCACATGGACCAATCTGGTATGTTATTAACAGAAGCCTCTACCCGTTGGTTTCATGAGTCTAGATAACCCACTTCTGAAGTGGCATTTGTAAAACTCCTTGCATAAATGATCCGACTATGAGTTCAAATCGTGGATTGTATGATAATGCAGGAGAATTTATATCCCAAGAGTTTAATGATTATTGTATGGGATGAATTGTTATATAGCCCACGTACATACATATAATGGTCTTGCAGATTTTTCTGATTAAACACCTACAGCCAATAGTTAGAGCATTACTATTATTGCCAACTTTCACATGGGTACATGTTATGATACATGTTGTAGCACTAATTATAGTTCTCTCCAGTATAACTTGTCTATGACAAGAACCAAATATATATCCCATCAATGAATTTGGTTATATACTATATGTCCCAATTACTCCACCTCAATACTGAAAGATGGGTGCAACATGGGGACGTGGAATTTATATCGGGTTTGAATTCCCATCAAGAATAAAATATATGGAGATGTTAACTGGAAACATTTTACAGCATAGTCGGCATAGTTTACTGATTGCAACTTGACAAAATACGGTATCCAGAATCAGGGGAAGAAAATCGAAAGTTAGAAAATGAGAATTTATGTGGAATGCATCGTTGGACTAGAAGTTCAAGGAATTGTTCACTTATAAATTATTACAAGCCAATTCATAGATATACTCACTAATATGTTCCCACTATATATGCTCCTGCTTGAATTAATATATCAATCGAGCAATATTTTAATGTATTGAAAAATGCATCATTGCACGCCAGAAGTGTGATAGATATATCGGTTCCAAGATTTGAATATGAGAAAGAAAAAGAAGCAATAGAAAAGATTGGTCCCTCTAGTATGAAATTCTTGAGGGAAAGACTCTGCAGAGCTAGTAATATGAAATTCCTTAAGATTATCAGGTACCTGAAGCTACCTAAGACTAGTGAAATAGTCAAACTATTGAAATTATGATGATAAAGAGACTCTATGAAATATGGGATAAAATGGAATCGAAATAAAAATTGATCAAATGTTTGAATAAACAGTAGCTACTGATTTGATTAAAGAAATTGAAAATCTTGAACTAGTGTTTGTTCAAGAATGCCAACAAAGAAATGATTGGCAGAAAATAGAAAGACGCAATTCAGGCTAAATTAGCCATGTGCAATTTTTGGACCTGAAGCCCACATGCCTAAAGAATAAAACCTGTATGTTGCATGTGAATGTTGGTGCAGAAAAATAATGAGGTGGTGAAAAAGCACAATTTGTAGCCAAGGTTTATTATAGAGACCAGAAATAGACGGGACATACATACGTAAGAAATGGATGCAATTGATTTGATGGTCTTTGTATGTGTCTTATGGATGTAATAACAGCTTGTTTGTATTTACTACTTACGATAAAATTTATATGAAAGTCCCTGATGGACCAAATATGCCAGAAGCATAGAGTTAAAAACCACGGTTCATATCTACTAAAAGAGAGATATATTAATATCATCATAACCTCTTGAAGAGTTTAAAAGAAGCTGTTATAAACCTGAACTGAGAACTCGAGATTGAGGATCTCGAAAAAGGAAAGATCTAGTCTCGACCTGTAGATCGAGCATTAATATGACAAAGTATTACTCTATTAGTCAATTTTACGAGGACGACACTTAAGTGTTTAATTATGTTGTTTAGTGCCTCAATTTTGTTTGATTCCTTGATAAAAATAAAGGCTTTTTCATTCCTCAATGAGGAAATGATTTATTTGAAAGTCCCTGAAGAGCTACAAATGCCAGTAGCATATAGCTCGAAATCTTGAGAGCTGTGTTCAATCAAATTACAAAGATCGTTATATGGATTGAAATAATCAGGTACAATTGTCTAAGTACATATCTTCTGGAAAAAAGATATATGAACAATCCTATAAGCCCATGTGTTTTTGTTAAGAAATCTAATTTTGGATTTGCTATAATAGTAGTCTATGTTGAAAATTTAAACTTCATAGGAACATCTGAAGCGATTAAACAAGTTGTTGCACATCTAAATAAAGGCTTTGAAATGAAAGATCTCGAAAAGACAAAATATTGTCTTGGCCTTCAAATAGAGCACTTATCTGGTGGAATTTTAGTCCATCAATCTGCTTATACAGAAAAAATGCTTAAATGTTTTTACATGGATAAGGCACATCCGTTGAGCACCCCGATAGTCGTCTGATCACTTGATGTGAATAAGGACCCTTTTTGACCTCAAGGGGATGATGGAAAAATTATTGGCCCTGAAGTGCCATATTTAAGTGCAATAGGTGCACTGATGTATCTTGCTAATTATACGAGACCAGATATAGCCTTTTCGGTTAATTTATTGGCAAGGTATAGCTCAACGCCTACCCGGAGACATTGGAACGGAATTAAACATATCTTTCGATATGTTCATGGTACGTCTGATATGGGATTATACTATCAAAAACAATCAAATCCGAGATTGGTTGGATATGCAGATGCAGGATATTGGTCTGATCCACATAAAGACCATTCACAGACAGGATATTTATTCACTTATGGTGACATTGCTATATCTTGGCGATCCACAAAACAAATAACAGCAACAACTTCTTCAAATCACGCTGAAATACTTGCACTTCATGAAGCAAGTAGGGAATGACTACGGTTGAGATACTTTATTCAACATGTTCAACGGGAATGCGGTCTTCCAACGATCAGGGGAATCCAACGATACGGTATGAAAATAATGCTGCATGTATTGCTCAGATCAAAGGTAGGTACATTAAAGGCAACAGAACTAAACATATCTCACCGAAGTTCTTCTTTACATACGAGCTTCAGGAGATGGGTGAAATAGATGTTCAACAAGTTCGCTCAAGTGAGAACTTGGCAGATTTGTTCACGAAAGCATTACCAACAACAACATTTGAGAAGTTAGTTCATAAAATTGGCATGCGTTGACTCACAAACACCCCTTACTAATATGGTTTTAACGAGGCAGGCATATTTAGCTTGGACACTATACACTTTCAAGAATATTATGTCCCATTATAGAAGAAAATATCCAAATGGAAAGTGTTGTAAATATTGAATATTTTTCGGGTGCAATTTTATAGTCGAGTTTGGATATTATTAAATATCCTAAAAAATAAAAATTATGTAAAAGATATTTATATCCATGTGCGTCAACACCAAATTCAACAGAACCGCAGGGGAACAGCTGTGTGTCGACACACATGGCCCATGTGTTGACACACAGCCCTTTTACAAAAGCGTACGGCGGAATTCTTTGTGTCGACACATAGATTTGCAATAAGGCTGTGTGTTGATGTGTGTGTCGACACACAGGTGATGTGTGTCAACACACAGCTTTAACACACATGTCGGTTTTGACAGTTTTCTTGAGCAATTTTTCCCGGTTTTGGCGGTTCTTTTGCTTTGGTTTGGGGATGTCTTTCTACCCATTTATACACATACATTCCCCATATTTGGGCACTTCATTTGCATAAAAAGAAAAAGAGAAAAAGAGATTGCAAAAGAACATTGAAAGTTCTTGTGTTCATGTGTTGATTGTGTTCAAATAAAGTTTGAAAACTTCAATTTCTCTACATTTCTATCAATCTCTCCCTTTACACACTCTCATTTCATATTTGGTTGTTGTTATATCCTCGAGGATATTTAGTATACCGAAATAAACCTTAAGGAAAGTGATTGCACGGCCTCAACACCTGAGATTTTTCGGTTGCCCTGTTGCAAGGATTTTGCAAGTATTTTGAAGATTTGCACTAACAATCTAGTATGGTCTCTTGTTGTGACTGGGTTGCTACTCTTGTAGTTGAGCTGGAGGTCAATCTTATACAGATACTTTTGAGGAAATTTCTGTTGTGATATGTTGGGTCCATTCTTCAATGTGTACTTGAAAGAAAGGGATTTGACTAGTTATGATTTTAAATAACCGCTAGGAGAGTTATGCAAGGATGGAATGAGTATTATATTAATGTCTCATGTTCCATTTGTTCATTATATGTGCCTAATTATATGATTAGATTATGTCTACTTTGTAGCGTAAGATACATTTCAAACCATTGATAAAATTACCAAGATGTGTACCTTGTTAAATCCATTAGTACCTTTAGATGCATTAAGTGAGTACTGTGACAAAAGTTTTGAAATTTTATGCATTGAACTAAGAGTTTTCAACTTCTCTCTGTAAGCATATTTGCATAAAACTTCCACGTCTGTAGCATGAGAACATATAAGGCTAAGTTTATAATATGTTTAGCATGGTGTGCACATTTTCTATTATGTTTATTGTCGAGCTAGATTCATGTGAATCTTGGCATGAGGTACTGAAAGTGAAAGGGTGCAAAGTAACATTGTTTGTGTTGTATAAGACTCGATTTGATCCACAAATTGTTATGTTTCTCATGAGCTCACCAATATTTGCTAGTTGTCACTAGTTGAATTGATTGTAGTGGACTGTCTTCTGCATAATATTATGTTGATTTTCCGTTTCAATGCCATGGACAGGCAGGCAAGGAAAAGCGTAACAAATCTACGGCCTTTTGGTGCTCGTATGGCATGTGATGGCATTGGCAATTGGGCCTGAAAGTCGTGTAACTATGTGAAATGCCTTGTTCTAGTTTAAATTTTGAAAAGCGTAATGTGAATTATGGCTGGATTAATTAATTTGATCCATTTGAATTGAAATAGTATTACTATTACCTTGTTAAGTTATTTGTTAAGGGCCTAATACCACTAATTAAGATCACCCACAAAATACCAAACCACAAATCAAAATAACAATCATATACGAGAGGTGATAGGGGAGAACAATGGAATTTACGTGGTTTAACCAAAACCTAGATCCACGGAGGAGAGCACAATAATTTCATTACATCAATTGAAGGTTACATGAGACATCTCAACTCTCAATTTCTCTCAACCCTAACTCAAATCCTAAGAGTAACATACACAAGCCCCATGTTTATATAGAGCCATGACACTAAAACCCAATGTTGTCATGGGCCTTAATAAGTGGTTCCATGAAATGCGAACAAGAGCCTAGAGTAAGAAGCTCTCATCTTTTCTCTCAAGATTCTTCCAACAATGAAGAAAAAGAAAAAGAAACCCCTGGTGCTCACCCTACTTTTCTCTTCAGCTTCTCCAAGCTTTCTCTTGTGCAAAAAGCTTTGTTAGAGTTCTTTCACCTCCTCAATGGCTAATAATGGCGGTGACCCAAACCTTAGAGGCCAAAGAAGGCCGGCAGGCTTGTCTAGTCCCAAATTTGATATTGATTATCCAACTTTTGAGGATCATGTGCTCAGATGGGAGTAATTAGCAATTAGAAGCTTCGATTTTCTCTTTTGGTCCAATCAAATCTTTTGTTGTTGAAGGTGACCAATTGTTCTGCATGTGGAGTTTAGGTTTAGTTACCTAGATCTGGGGCGCCAGACGCTAGCTATGGTATCCAATCCTTCTTTTTTGCTTACTTTGCTTTAAGATTGATGAAAGGAGTGAAGTCAGACAATTATGAAACTACCACCATTTTTGATTCGTACTTGAGGCGACTCTTTCAATGCAGGGGTGTTTCTTCTACTCTAAGTAAGTTCTTTTCCTTCATTTCTCCATTCTATCTAATCATTATAATTTTTTTCTAGGGCCTGTGGGCTCCCCTGACTGTGGTTGATGTGTGGGGATAGGTTTGGCTACCCTAATAGTATTGCTGGCCTTGGAATGATGAATAGTATACCCTTAGGTGAGCTATAGGTGGGTGTTTCTATTTTTTATTTTGCTTTCCTGCTCTCCCTTACAATTTGGGGAGTCTATTTAAAGGTAGGGAATGGGGGCTTTTTCTATCATTTCCTTTGTCTCTCCACCCGCACAGAAACTTCTCCCCTTCTTTTTTTCCCCCTCATGCATTTGCCAGATAATCAAAATGAACAACCAGCCAGTGATAAGATTCACCTCACTGATGATATCTGTATTACCGGACTCCCAAAGTCTGGCGCTCCCGATGGAGTTCCGGCTTCAAGTCTAGCTGAGAGCTCTCAACCCCGACCATCATATAAACGAGCCCTACAGTTCTCCAGTTCTAATCAAGATGTTGGTGCTGTTCTTAGTTTCGACCTAGGAGGCAGTGGCTCTCCATTGGGAGATATCAATCAACCCTCAGTCCCAAAATCAGTAGAGGACCCAATTAAACAAATTTCAGAGAGTATTAAAGAAATGAAAGCCCTCTGCCTCTTAGGGAAATTATGGGGGGAGGAAATCCCATTAGTTGTTTTTAATGTGAAAAATAGGGTAGACTAGGAGCAGGTTAGGCGCCACGTGGACTATGTGGGCTTGGAAAAGGGTGGATCATCATAAAATTTTCTAGTGAAGCTGATACGAACTACATGTGGGAGGGGAGGCCTTGGTTCGTCCAAACCTTGAATTTTGTCTTACGGCCTTGGGTGGAAATGTTTTTATCCCTTTGAATCTGAAATAGAGATAGTTGCGCAATGGGTTCAAGTCCTGCACCTGACCTTAGAGTATTGGAGTATGGACTCTTTAAGGCATAACCAATGGGTTAAGTCATTAGGCTAGATAGCTTCATTGAGTCTCGCCTTAAAGGAAGTATGCTACGGCTTGTGTGGAAATAGGTGTTACTAGGACTCTTCCAAGGAAGGTAACCATTGGGAATAGAGGGGCTAAAAAGTCCTTCCTGATAACCTACGAGGGCCTCTATGAGGCTTTCAAGGAAGTATGCTAGGGCTTGTGCGGAAATAGGTGTCACTAGGACTCTTCTAGGGAAGGTAACTGTTGGGAATAGAGGGGCTAAAAAGTCCTTCCTGATAACCTATGAGAGCCTCTATGAGGTCTACGCTCTGTGCGGCATAAAGAACCACGTGTGGATGATGCCAGAATTTCAGCAAGGTGGCGGATATCCAAGTGGTTGTTGAGAGGTCTAGAGAGGGAATTCCGATTTTGAATTCTCATAACCTGACTGATAAGGGCTTTGAATCAATGGAGAGATGGGTGCATATCCATCATAAAAAGAGACCCATAGGGAAAGAAAGGCCCCCAACCCTGCAAGAAGAATGGTGGCTCAAACATTATTATGAGGGAAGCTACACCTTCTGAAGGAGGTGAGGTAGTGGTTGAGAACAAAAGATCAAGCTCTTTAAATAAAAAGGGTAAGGATAAGGCGCAATGTGATAGTGATGACTTGAAAAAGTGCCCATACCATCAATTAATGAGGAGACTTCGGTGTCTAAGACCCATAGGAAGGAGAGCACTGAGAATGAGGAGTCCGATGAGTGTACTAATGGCTCTAAAAATCCTTCTTGTGATGACGTGGATGTTGAAGCAAACTTGTTGATGCAGACCAAGTAGGGAATTTGGCCACTTAAAGTGATCGAAATGACGAAGATGAAGGTGCCGATTTAGAGGACCACCCTAAAGAGGACCCAGATCAATTCCTTGACCTAGATAATGAACCATTGGCAAACTCTTCCTCAAACTCTACAAAAAGGCATAAGCTCTCAAGGCTTGGTGACCTTTCTATGGAAAGGAATGAAGGTTCTTCCTCAAAATACCCATAATCATGTGTAATGGTTACTTATTTTGCTACTTTGTAGGCGGTTGTACATCCATTAGGTTTCTTTTTGTGAGTAAAGCAGAACTATTAGGTTCTTCGGTTTCTTTTTATGGGTAGAGTTGAACTATTAGGTTTCAATGGGAAGGTGATTTGGTTTTTGTGTCCCCATGGCCTAGGTACTATGATTAGGGATTGGGGTGGGGAGGTATCTTTTTCATATCTTAAAATGGCTGGGTGGAGACTTTTGTATGAATCATGATATGTATGTTCAAATTTAGTAATGACGTTGTATCCAGCTTTTCTATACTCTTATTTTACGTGATACTCTTACTCTAGATCGACATGGTGTGTGGTATATGGCTTTTGTATAGAAGTCATAGGATAGCTAGTTCAGATCATGGGTCAACTATCTATCCACATTGAAGGCCAGTATGTTGGTAGGTGGTTTGTGGAATGCAGCTGGCCACATGCTTCTCTTCTCCATCCGTCTTCACAACGTGGTGATCATATTCCAGTTCAGGTTATGCGCGAAAACCAACATATGCCTCCTCTGCTCCAATGGGTGGAGAGTGACATAGCTAGTTCAAATTAGCCTCACGCACAGCTATCGCATCTTGAGAATGTTACTCATGACCCCGCCAATGAAGATGATTCTATGTCCTCGGGACCTGAGTTTCCTTAAGGATTTGAGCCCTTTACCTTGAACACGTTAGAGTCTTGTATGGAGAGACCCAGTGGAGTTGGGATGAAAAAGGGGAAAGGATTGTTGACAAAAAGGGAGAGAAAAGCGTTGAAGCATAAAAATAAAGAGAGTGAAAAGCAGGAGCTTTAGAAATTTCTTGAGGAAATTTCGCCTAGGAAAAGTATGCCGAAAAAGACCAAGGCATCTGGAAAACGAAAAAAGGGGAATGAGGTGAAATGGGGAAAATCGTCACAGGCAACCGGGAAGAAGAAACGGAATAGGGAGAATCAATACGACAAGATCTCGGAAGCGGAGTATGATGAGATGATCCTTCAAGCGAAGTGATCAATTGACATGAGAAGAATAGTTGGTTTTAATTTGGATGGTTTCGACCCACCTATGGTGGCAGAACTGCTGGCTAAATGAGGTGGTTGGTTTTTGTGGTTGAGGTTTAGTCCTGCTTCGTTTTCCCGCGCTGGTCGTTTGGTTCTTTTTCCTTTGGGTTCCCGTTCTAAGCTTGTTTTTTGCGCGTCTTGGGTAGCGTGTGCTCGGTGACTGTTTTGTCGGGTTTGGGTGTTTTGGTTTTGGTTCTTTTGTGTTTCCCTTTTTGTTCCCCCCCCCCCCCCCCCCCCCCCCTCCCCGGTTTTCGGAGTGGCTTAGGCCTCGTCTTTTCGAGTTGCCTATCTGTTATTCGGCTTTGCCGTTATTTATCGAAAAAAAATATGTCTTTTGTATATGCTATTATTTATTTTCCTGTTATTTGTCTTGTTGCTCCCGCAATACTTGGTATCATTCTATTATATTTTGTTGGAAACCTTTATGTCAATCTACATTAATCAAGTGTTTGGATAATTTGGCATCCCATGGTTTGAGCCCATGCTCTTGCTCGCCCATTAGGTATCTCTGGGGGCTCATTTCTATTTCTATGTTATCATTATGAAAATCCTTCGTTGGAATACTAGAGGCTTAGTTAGACCGGCTGTCCAACAGGGACTATTGGGATTAACTAAGAGATTTAGACCTAATTTCATTGCTATTTTAGAAACCATGTGGGTGGAATATGGCTTCTCTGGCATTCTTCTTTTGTGAGATTGATGTTACATCCATGGATAATAGGGTACCCATCTCACGACAATGGACCACTCTTGTACTAGACCTTCGCTCTATCTCTTGTCTATGCTTTGATCGAGGAAAACGATAATGACTATTTTTGGGATAATCTTTTTCGACAAAGTCAATCAGTATATAATCCTTGGTGTCTTATTGGGAATTTCAATGAACTCAAGGAGATATCAAATAAACAAGGTGGCACCCTGGTGGGGGTTAGGTGACTCAGTAGACTTAACACCTTTTGTAATAAACTTGATTTGACTTATATTCCTTGGATAGGTCACAAATTCACATGGTCAAAGGAAAGAAATGGGGTGTATGTTCAAGAAAAACAGAATAGAGCCATAACCAACTAGGCTTGACTCAATCCCAATTGCGACGTCCACAAAGGTTTGGTGCCTGTTTCTAACCATTCCCCCTGATCCTCTACATGGCTGATAGTGCCTTGCCGAAACCGCTCCCTGTAGATTCTGAGCAGGATGGGTTAACTATGACACCACTAGGAGTATAGTCCAGAAGACCTGGTCCACTAAGGTGACTGGGTCGAGGATGTTCAAAATTTTCTAGAGACTTAAGTTAATCAAAAGGACAATTAAAGAAAGTCCTAGCATTGTGAAGGGTAACCTTAAGTGGTGCCTGGGAAGAAATGAGGAAAAAAATACTTGAGGTCCAAGAAATGCTAATGACATCTTCAAATCGCAGTCGCCTTAATCAGAAACTTAAGTATTAATGACTCAACATGAAAAAAATGATGTTTTTCAACCATATGTATTGGCCCAAGTTATAGTAAAAGGACTAGTTCAATAAAGGGGATAGGAACTCAAAATTTTTTCATGCTTCTATTGTAGCCAAGAGGAAGCATAGAGGTATCGTGGAATTAAAGAATGAGTTGGGAGTGTCCAATAAAGATAAGAAAGGCATTGAGGACCTTTTTAACGTGATTTCAAAAATAGATTTAAATCTAGGGGTAATCGGGGTCCGTTTCCCTTACTTTCATGGGTAACGCCTAGGATCTCAGAAGAGGAGAACGAATCTCTAATCAATGAGTTTTTGGTTAAGGATATAAAACAGGCCATCTTTGATATGAATCCCCATAAGGTGCTTGGTCCGGATGGGTTCTCTGCTTTTTTCTTCTAGTCATATTGGGATATTATAAGTCAAGACATGTGTAAAGCTATCAGATCTACCCTTGAGGGTGGGTACCTTCTTAGGGAGGTCAATCATACTTTCATTCCCCTCATCCCTAAGTGGACAACCCACAATTGATTAACCACTTTAGACCTATTAGCCTGTGTAATGTTTTGTACAAGATACTAGCCAAGATGCTGCTAATGTCCAAAATTTTCTGTCATTGGCAAGTCGCGTTCATCCCTGGCCGATTAATTTAGGATAATATCCTTTTAACTTATGAAATTATGATGGCTTTCAAAAAGAAACAAGGAATATCTGGTTGGATTGTGCTCAAACTAGATATGGATAAGGCCCATGATAGAGTGGAGCAGGCTTTCCTTGAACAAGTCATGCAGAGACAGGAGTTCCACCCTAAATGGATTGGCTAGATTATGGATTGTGTGTCATCCACATCTTTCTCTATTCTGATTGATAATACTCCTATGGGTTGGTTTGTCACTTCTAGAGGATTGAGACAAGGTGACCCCTTATCTCATTATTTGTTTATTCTCTGCTTCGAGGCTGTGGCAACCAATCTGCATCTGCACAGTCTGGAAAAAAAATAGGTGATTGGAATCAAGATCGCTAGAAGGACACTGGCTTTACCCTGCCTTTTCTTTCCTAACGATTGTCTCCTTTTTTGGGATGCCCATATGGAGGATGTGTGTAGGCTCCAAAATATCATTCACCAGGACTCGGGTCAGTTAGTCAACAAAACAAATTCTTTAATTCTATTTTCGGCCAATATTGATAGGCATTTAAGGCAAAGGATCAGTGATCTACTAGGAATTCTGATTACCTAGCATTTGGGAAAGTATCTTGGGTGTTCCTCTGGCCCTAGTAGATTTAATTCATGTGTTGCTGGAGACTTGGTGAACAAAATGGTCGGAAGAATAGCTAATTGGAAATCTAGACTTCTCTCTAAGGCTAGGAGCACAACTCTTATTCAAGCTTCCCTCAAGACTATGCCTAGCCACATTGTGCAATGCTTCAGGCTCCCTAAGAAGGTTTGTAAGAAGGGGACCATTTGTGATGAAAATTCTTCTAGAAGTCCAAGTACAAAAATGGCATGAGTCTAGAAGCTTGGAGTGAAATCTGCATACCTAAAGGAGCGGGGGGATTGGGCATTTGTAGATTGGATGCTATTAATCTAGCCTTTTTGTGCAAGCTGGGATGGAGGATTCTTAAAGTAAAGGACAACCTTTGGGTTAATCTAATCAAAGGCAAATACTTGACTAGAGAGGGGTTCATGAGATACATGAGGAGGAACTCAAACTCTCATGCTTGGAGGAGAATCTTGGTGGCTAGAACAATTCTCGAAAAAGGATTCAAATGGAAAATTGGCAATGGAAAAATGGTTAATTTCTAGCTTGACAGAAGGACTACAGGTGATTCATTAATCAGATATCTGAATGAAGATAGCAGGAATGTGGACTTATCTCTTAAGGTAGCAAATTTTATCAATGAGGGAGAATGGGACGGGACTAAGCTTGAGAAGGTGGTTTCCGTAGAATGTCTAAACAACATTTTAGGGATTTCAATTCTTAAGTCAAGCATGGATGACTCTCTTTGCTGGGGTTTCACGAGCTCGTATGAATTGAGTGTCCAATTTGCTACATGGTTAGTGCATAATCTTGATTGGCTGATAGCCACAAGTGGGAGTTTCGTTGGATTAAGAAGATGGACATCCCCTCAAAGATCAATTTTTTTTTATCTGGTAGGCATTTAATGGCTACATTGCCATCGGTGAACAGATTGCAAAGCGTATTCAAGAGTGGGTTCGGTCTTATACTGGGTGTGGTAGTGAGAATGAAGATGTGTCCCATATCCTGTTGGACTACACTCGTGCTTGAGATATTTTGAGTTCGGTTGTTTCTTCCCGTTAGCTTCCTACTGTCCCTAGCAAGGTTGTCAAAATTGGGATTCTACGTAGAATCGATGAGGTGTCAATAGCATTGGAATTGTAGAATTGAATCGAGAATCGTAAGATTCTACTTTGTGTGTATATAAATTATTTATATTGACAAAATTACTATAATAATTCTCAAATATAAGATAAAAAACATTAAAAAGTCTAAAACACATTAATTTTATAATAAATTGGACCCAAAGATAAGAAAAAGAGTATCATCATTCTAACATTAACATGGTGGTGGGTGTCCAAACGACAATGGCGGCCGAGAGTGTGGTAGTTGGAAGCATGGATAGCCAGAGCGCGGTGGTTGTATCTGATGGTGACTGAGTGGTAGGAGGAAGAAGAAGGAGTCGGGAAGGAGAGAGACTGAGAGAGTGTTTAATCTTAGGATTTTTTAGCATTTGTTTGACTTTGTTTGATTTTGACTTCTTTTATATAGTAAATAAAGCTGACAGTAAGTACATTACTAAACTTGAACAAGAATTAATATAAAAATGCAGAAGTAGAAATATATAACTTATATGATCTAAGTACAAAGTTGAAAAAGTTAAAACAATTTGAAGTAATTCTATACAAAATAAAATTTTTGAAAAGTGTGTATGAATAAATCATTTGTAATTGGAAGTAATTAGCATATAAAATATTATTTATTTTAAATTTTTGTTAAAATATCTAACATTTAGTATTATATACAAAAATACAAAAAAAGCTCTAGAATTAGAAATGTATGCAAAGCTTTAAAATTTCTGCTAAAATATCTAATATTTAATATTATATGTGAAAATAAAAAAAAAATAAAAAAAAAGGCTGTCGAACAAAAATACGAAAAATGGACCCAGAATGCTTAGTTAAGGAATCGAACCCGCGTGCTACAACTCCCAAGTTATGCCACTCACCACTAGGCTATCATGAAATGGCCTGCATTACTTTTTCAAAATAAACTATGTAAAGTTTTTTCAGCTTATAGCTTGAATTGGTAGAATCGCTTGTAAAATCGCGATTCAACCGATTCTATTACGATTTTATCGATTTTGGGCCGATTCTACTTAAATACAATTTTCTAAACGATTTGAATCGATGGACTAAAGGTAGAATCGTACGATTCTACGATTCAAGTCACAATTTTAACAACAATGGTCCCTGGAGGCTTGCACCTGACAAACGAGTTAAGGAACAAGAGGTGTAATAAGAATCTCACTAAGTTTACTATTCTTTGTTGGCATATTTCGAAGGACAGGAATAGTGCCACCTATAGGGGGTATAAAAGCAAGCCATGTTAAACATGTTATTTTAGCAAAACAAATTGCTCTTGAGTGGGCTTGTCATAGTAAGCTCGAGAAAAGGGGAGGCCTGCGCCAACATAGCAATAAAGGGAATAAGAAGCATCCTAAGCGGGTCCCCTGGTCCCCACCTAGTTAAGGGTGGATAAAGATAAATTTTGATTGCACAAGACGTGGGAATGTGGCTACGGCAAGCTTCATAATCCGAGATTCTTAAAACAATATAATATTAGCAGGAACAAGAAAGCTTGGCAACGCTTCGATCATTGTAACCGGAGTAGTAGCTACGAGAGATGGCCTCATTCATGCAGTCAATAAGGGGGCCCGAAAAGTCATTTTAGAGGAAGATAATGAAGTAGTCATCGAGGTGCTTAAATGGCTTTATGTGTCGCCGGCAAACATCAAGATGATTGTGGAAGACATTATCAGCATTAGTTAAGCTTTCAATCATATCTCTTCTTACATGTGTTTGGAGAAGCTAATAGATCTGTGAATTGGATAGCGAGTACCCCCCACAAACAAAATGCTCTCCTATTTATTTCTAGAGCTGATGCCTTGAGACTTCCCATTTTGAGAGAGAGATTCTAGGGTGCATCTTGGTCTTTACCTATAAATTTAAAAATAATAATAATAATAATAAAAAAAACTCAACAAGACCCTGTAGAAAGATGGTGCTGGAAACAACATCAAGAGTGGTACTTACGCGCAGAGAGTAAAGTCATGTATAATGGACCCGTCTTGAGTTCGTTGAGTTCAACAAGTCAAACGAAGTTATATTATGACACAATGTTGTGCACTTTTTGGTCCCGTTTGATTTTAGTGCATTTGGTGTCACTAGTAGAGGTTAGGCTCAGTGCTCTTAAGATGACCCATAGTCTTTAAAGGATAGTATGAGACATCACAAACCTAATGGATCTTGCCTATGCGAATGAGGGGGTGGTGCTCGCCCTTATGAGAGTTTGGGCTAACTCTCTACAGCGTTCATGAATGACCAAGAGAGTCATAAGGGAAAAGCGCGACACACAGCGAGAAGATCCTTGATTCAAAAGAAAACAAAATGTATAGACTGTCTCTACATCACTCTAACAGGTTCAAGACCTAGTTTACCTGTTAGGACGTAGTATAAGTTTGTAAACATTGAGTATCGATTCAAGTCCACAAGACATTAATACTATACATTTTTTCCCTTTCCCAACAACACTTTTGTTCAAATTTTGAATCATGTGGGAGACTGTTAGAAATGCTTCAAAATTCGGTACTAAATTATGTTGTTTCACAAAAAATTCAACACTAATTTTAGTGCTACATTTTTTTCCCCTTCCAACAACACTTTTTTTTTCAAATTTTGAATCATGTAAGGCACTTTCGGAAATGGTTCAAAATTCGGTTCTAAATTATGCTGTTTCACATAAAATATTTGATGGGTGTACATTCACTTAGATAACTAGGTATATTTTATATGACCGTTTGTTACCTTTTTTACTGCTGTAAAGATTAACTTAGGCCCTTAATATTCCACATTAAGCCCTCCTCCCATGTGTTACAATATTATCATTCACGGCTATCATTATGGAGTGATTCAGAGCAGTGGGTCTCCCCGTTGTTTACAAGCGGTGCCTACATAGCACTTGTTTTTAGAGGGGGAGGGGGATGAGAGAGAGCTTTTTTAAAAAATTTAAATTCTTTTAAATTCAAAACAACAACAACAACAACAACAACAACAAGAAGCCCAGTGCCTCCAAGGGCTTCCGCAAAAGCAGAGTCTGGAGAGGGTAGATGTACCCAGCCTTCCCCCTTCCGGGGGCTACCCTGAAGGGAGGTTGTTTCCGAAGACCCTCAACCTGAGAACTTTAAATTCAAAGATTATAAAAATTTAAAAGTATTATATAAAATAATTTTAATATATAAATTTGTTTGTTTGACTTTTATCATTTAGGTACCCGTTAAATTTCTATTGAAACTATCGAAATGACTTGTATATATTATCGTTATTATTCACATACAAGTCATTTCGATATTTTTGACATTAATTAAATAGATGTCTAACTGATAAATAGTCAAACAAATAAATTTATATATTAAAATTATTTTATATAAATACTTTAAATTTTTATAATTTTTAAATTTAAAAAATTATAAATTTTAAAAAAAAAAACTCTCTGTCATTTGGCGCCCCCCCCCCCCCACCCCCCCCCCCCCCCAAAAAAAAAAATCAGTGCCTATAGAGCAATGAGTCTTCCCACTGCTCTAAATCCCCCCCCCCCCCCCCCCCCCCCCCAACAACCCCAAAAAAATCAGTGCCTATAGAGCAATGAGTCTTCCCACTGCTCTAAATCCACCCCCTATCATTATGCTCATGGAAGCATATTGAGATCTTAGCCTATAAATCTAAGGCTATTTTGGGTTTGCCAGAACACTTGAAGAATCATATCGTTTTTCTCTTTTCAATTTTCTTATAATTCTCTCTCCCTTCGTAGCAAATAATAAAGTGGTTTCTTATCTATCATTAACCTATTCTATTTATGTTGTTGGAAATTGTTGAAGCTCTCCCATACCGTAACCCTCAAGTATTAAGTGTTTCGATCACCGCGGTAACCATGGGAGTCAATTGCCGAATAGCCAATATATACCGCAACTGGGGAAAATTCAACTTTGAGGCAGTGATCTTGCACAGTGTGGTAACTTCTATCCTATACTCATAAGTGTCCAGTTGTTTAATATTGATCTTATATATATATATATATATATATATATATATATATATATATATATAAAACAACAACAACAAACCGAGTGCCTCAAGGGATCTCACCAATGTAGCGTCGAGGAGGGGGGGATGTATGCAGCCCTACCCCTTCGGGGTGCTACCCTAAAGGGAGGTTATGTCCAAGGGCCCTCCATTAAAAAGCATGCAAACAACAATATGGAGAGAACGTAAAGTAGAAATAACTAATAAAGCAACAAGTAGCGAAGCACATAGCACCGTGGAGCAGCAATATACCGCCCGAGCACTAAGCAGCAAGCAACAAGCAACCAATTGCACTCCACAATAGCAAGTATAAGCAAACAGGCATACATATATGCCTAAGGGCGCTAGGACTAGCTTAATTGTGGTCCTTTGTTCTAGACCTTATATTGGCTATATCTGTGGTAACCCTCCACTGAGCTCTATCTAAAGTCATCTCCTCATTTAAGTTTAGGTAGGTTAGGTTATGTCGAAGTGTCTCCATCCAGCTCTTCTTTGGCCTGCCTCTCCCTCTCCTCTTGTACGTAGTATGTAGTTATTCGCATCTCCTGACAAGGGCAGTGGTCGGTCTCCTCCTAACATGTTCAAACCACTACAAACATTGCTCTCTTAACTTATTGTCTATTGGAACTAGACCCAATTTGTTTCTTATAACTTCATTTATGATCCTATCCTTCCTTATGTGTTCACACATCCACTGCAGCATCCTTAACTATGCCATCTTCAACTTATGTGTATGATGCCGTTTAACTGGCCAATACTCCACACCATATGACGTATCTGGTCTCACTATCGTCTTATAGTATTTTCCTTTAATTTTAATGGGAATTTTCTATAGCGTAGTACCACAGAGGCCATCCTCCATATATGCCAACCTATTTTAATCTGGCTGTCGACATCCTTATCAACTTCACCGTTCTGTTGCACCATGGAACCCAAATATTTAAAACAACCTTTTTTGGTATGGACTCCAATTCAATCTTGACATCTTCTATGCTTGGCCTGGTTGAGGTACAGAACTTGAGTTCCATATACTCGGTCTTGGATCTATTGAGTTGTAAGTCTTTCGGTTCCAAGGCCCTTCTCCAAAGTTCCAATTCTCATTCACCGTTTGTTTAGACTCCCCCACTAGAACTAAATCATTCGCGAAAAGCATGCATCAAGGATCACTCCCTTGGATGTTCTTAGTAAGCTCGTCCATTCAGAATGAACAAAAAGGGACTCGAGGCTGATACTTTGTGTACCCCAACTATAATGGGGAAAGCGTTTGTCTCCCATTTCGCTGTACGCACATTAGTTAATGCTTCCTCATACATATCTCTAATGACTCGGATATTGGACACGGCGTGTTTTTCTTCTCCAAAATCCTCCATAGGACCTCTCTTGGCACTCTATTATATGCCTTTTCTAAATCATTGAAAACCGTGTGAAGATCTTTTTGTCTATTTCTATAGTGCTCTACCGCCTGCCTTAAGAGATGGATTGCTTCTATTGTCTATCTACTAGGCATAAATCCAAATGGATTCTCTAGCGCCCTTGTTTGTTGTCATAACCTTCTTTCTTTGACCTGCTTCCATAGCTTCAAAGCGAGGCTCATTAGTTTGATACCCCTATAGTGGCACAACTCTAAATGTCGCCTTTGTTCTTATGAACGAAATTACTGTGCTCTTCCTCCACTCGTCAGGCATCTTCTTCCCTTGAAGAATTTGGTTGAATAATTTAGTCAACCAACTGATGCCCTTCTCTCCAATGCATTTCCATGCCTCAATGGGCATTCCATCTAGGCCGACTACTTTAACTCTACCCATCTTTTTCAAGGCTTCCCTAACTTCCTCATGTCTAATCCGCCTACAGTAACAATCATTCTAGCGCTCCTCAGATGCTTGGAGGTCCCCTAGGGAGATATATGTATCCCTCTATTCATTGAACATATCGTGGAAGTAGACTTTCCACCTAACTTTAATTTGTTGCTCATCCACGAGCACCTGTCCATCCTTCCCCGTTTATGTACTTTACTCGATCCAAGCTCCTAGTCCTCCTTTCTCTCAGTTTAACGACTTTAAATAGGTCCCTAGCTTCCTCTTCAGTATCTAGCCTTTTGTAGAAATCTTTGTAGGTTTTGGATTGTGCTTCCCTGACTGCTATCTTTGCTTATTTCTTGGCTTGCTTATATTGTTATTTCTTATTCTTGTCTCCACTTCGATCCCACTTCTTGAACAGTATCATTTGGCATTAATCTTCTCTTGGACCTCTCCACACGACCACCAGGACTCTGTTGTTTAGTGCCCCATCCTTTGACAGTCCTAGGACTTTGCGTACCAAACCTCTAATCTTTGGGCCAATTGGTTCCAAATATGGTCTATATTCCCCTCTAAATTTTAATCGAGCTAAGACTCTACTCTTTTTTTGTAGGTTTGATATATATATATATATATATATATATATATATATATATATATATAATTTTTCTAATCTCGTAAATGCAGGGACCGCAAGACGTCACCTTTTTAGTTTTGTCATTAAGTAAAATAGGGCAGGAGGGCGGTGTGGTCGGTTTGGCTGAGGCCAGCACTTTGAGAACATAAAGGGTACCAAATTGCTTTTTTCAATCAATTATTTTATTTTCATACAAACTATATTCTCTCTTTCTTTCAATAGAAATTAGAATAAATAAATTTTATATGTACAAGCGTATAAGAGGCATATTTTTAACTTAACCAAAGCCTACAGTGGAAAAGAATAACAAATCAGATAATAACTCTATAAGCTCATACAGGACTGGACATAATACCAAGCAACCAAAGCAATTGTAAGATTATGGCTTTTAAAGTATCAATAGTTAATATTAATAAGTTTTGTCATTAAAAGTTCTATAATTTATTGTATATGAAGAATTCCATTTAAAATTTTTACTTCGGACTGGATCGGCCTGGCGCTCATATTCTCGGAAGTAGTTGGGTGTGCCAATGTTGGTTCTAGAGCGTGTAGGAATGTATAGCTAAAAGTTATAAATTGAGAAAATAGTATCAAATAAGTATTTTAGTTTTTAATTCTTTTTAAAGAATTTATCACATTTATGCTGTGAGTTTTGATGTTTTATTATCAAGGTGTCGTGAGGTATCGATTATAATGAGATTTCTCATTGTTTGAATAATTTATCTCTAATTATCTTGTTAAAGTTTAAATTTTTTGTTAATGAGCTACAATTTTTTTAAATTCTGTGAAGCGTTAAAAAGATTGCTAATATGGAATGTAATTTTGAAGTCAACAATCTATCCTCTATCGAAATCCAATAATGTTTTTGTTATAAAATATCAACATGCCACATATTTTCAATAGTATACATGAAAACACCACTAAGATTTATGTATATTATTGGAATCAAGTGTCATAAAATTGATCGCATTTAACAAAAAAAATTCACTATATTACGTCATGTTATACCTGTGTGATAAACCTTTCAAACTAAAGGTATCTATCTCATTTTATATACATTACAATGTTAATATACACATGTGATCAATATTCAAAGTACATAAATAATAGATTCCATTCTTTCTATTATATGTATTAACAATTCAAATCAGATGTAAAGAATAAAAGTTAAACAATGAGATTTAACTTAACAGAAAATAAAATATGAAAGACCTTTTAAACAATTAATTAAAACAAATTTAAAACATCGAAAACTAACAGATTAAAAGACTTGAGGATTTCAATGAGTAATATAACTTACTGTTGCACGATTTATATAAAAGCTTACATTATATAAGGAGAATTAGAAAACTTTTAATTTTTTGATCCAATAGAATACCTTCAGGATGTGTTTGGTTTTTTTTTTTTTTTTTTTTTTTTCAACTTATCTGCTTCAATAAGATTTACTTATTTAAGATTTTTATCTTTTTGTAGTGAAATGTTCAGTTATACAGTGCAAAAAGATCTTATTTACTTAATAAAGTATTTAAATACAAGCTTAATAATATGTAGGAAATAATTATAATAATGGTTGGTCATGGTAGTGGAAAGTGGTGAGTATAAAAGAGGTGGCCGTATGTACTTGTGGTGATAAAAAATAATATGTAGGAAATAATTATAATAAGGGTTAGTCATGGTAGTGGAAAGTGGTGAGTATAAAAAAGGTAGTCGCATGTACATGTGGTGATAAAAAGTAGAAGCTAGTAGTCATATTGATGAAAATTTAATGTTCACATAGTTTTTTTAAAACATTTTTCTGAAATAACTTGTGAAAAAAAAAATCCAATTATGCATCTTTTTTTTGTCAACACGGAATCCGGTTACCCGGTAAACTGCGGGTCTATGCAGCTACCCACCAGCCACATATCCCAGTTAAGTCAAGGCACACATTCTCACGATGAGGTTCATGCGGGGAATCCAACTCTAGACCTTGAGGCCTGGAGCAAACTCTATCCCCTAACATGCCTCACTATCTGAGACAATTTTTTGCTTAGTTATAAAATAATTTTTCCATCTTTTCATTTAAGCTATGAAAATTATATAAAAAGATCTTTTCTATTAACCAAACGAAAGTTTTACAATCAATTATAGTTTTTTTTACAACTACGAACTGTTAAAATACTGAATGCAGCTTAGGTTATCTAGTGAGAATTCTTTTCTAGTGTATTTATCATTTTCTAAATTTATCAGGAATAAATTAAATTGGGGAGTGATGAGCCCCACTTGAATTGTCAAAGCACATTCCCTATCCCTTTATTGGTCGCCACCAAACATATTGTGAAATTAGAAACCCTAATTTTGTGATAAAACTACACAAATGCCATTGATTTATTTATGAGTGCTTTCTTGCCTACTCAAACTTTATTAAAATGAATTATATTAATTACGATACTATAATAAGGGGAAAATAAACAGATAATACAAGGGTTATTTTTCAAAATAATATACTTTTATATTTTGATTTTTAAAATACCACATGAAATTTGAAAATTCTAGAATAATACATATTGACTAGTGGAATGAGACCCGCCTGCCTATTAGAGTATATATACGCTAGCACTAGGGCTTTTATACTCTAACATATCCCCTCTCACAAATGCTCATTGAGTATGAAGCTTGGATAATATATAAGCTCATTTTATATCTTAAATTATGTTAATATTGAAAGTGAGAGCTGCTGGAATTCGAACTCGTGACCTCTAAGTCAATAAGGCTCTGATACCATGGGAATATAAATGAAAACTATATTATTGATATGATGGAAGACTTAGAATGATGCCTTATATAGGCAAGGTAAGGGGCAACAATTATAAGCAACGCCCTTGGAGTTGCTATAACTCTAGGGATACAACAATAAAAAGAATATATAATATCCTAATGCTAGCATATACTCTAATAGTGCCAACTAAACCTAAGCAGGAGAAAAATGGAAAATAGACTATTTAAAATGAAAAATAAAAAAAGCTCTAACACCAAACTCCCTAGCAGTTGATAGTCTCCTTCTCACGGTAAACAACCCCATCTGCGCATCCAGAGTTGAATCTTTGTTCTGTTGCACCGTCCTATTATACCAACCCCGACTCACTTATCGTGTGTAATAATTTAAAAAAAATAAAAATAAAGAAGCAAGCCTAACTCCAGAGTCATTTTGGAGACTATGGAGTAACATCACTTGGACCAATCCGCTGCTACACGAATGGAATTACATCAGGAGCTAGTTATTATTCAAAAAGAGGGATCCACTATTGATGATTACATGGGAAAACCACAGTCTCTAGCCCATAGTTTAGTTGCTATTTATGCTATAATCTCTTACAAGGAACTAGTATTGTATGCTTTTTATAGTCTTCCTCTGCTACAAATGGCGGTCAACCCACCCAAATGCCGAACCGAGTCAAGTACTTGAGCTCATCCGCCACCTCAGCCCTAATGCCACCTCACCATAACGAACTTCCACTACTATAAATAATTGGTTACCCCTTAGGAATCAGCATACTTGATGTATGTGTTGCTCAATTCCCTTTCTCCCCCAAATTTCTCTCTCTCTCCCCCTCTTCCTTCTTCTTCAATCTCTCCCCCTTTTCTATACTTGTACTCATCTTACACTATACAAATATATACGCAACTGGATAGCAATCTAGCTACCCGTAGGCCTTAGTATCGATCTTGTGTTGGATTGTGTTTTGCTTGGTTGGATTTGTGATTTGGTGTGTTTGATTGTGAGAGTTTAGTTGGATTTGAGGTATGGATTGGATTGATTAGATAGGATCCCATCTCGGATTCTATCCATTGGTATCAGAGCAGCCACTTTTCAGAATCAGCTCAATCGGTGGTGAAAATAGTTATCGGAATCAGCTCAATTGGCATTAATGGCGGACGAAACTCGGCAGCAGATGTCAATGAGGGAGCTGGACAAGAAACTTAACCAGGGCTATGATGACCTAGTAGACGCCATCACTAAGATGAGGCAGATGATGAATGGCCTGTCTCTCCAGATGCGAACAATCACCGGAATGCATCACGCCATGCCAGCTCCACCAGCCCCGCCATCTCAGCGAAGTGGGGATCAAGGATCGAACCACAGATCCCTGTCTCCACCGCCCAATCGTCACCATCGGAGAGGTAACTATCAATTTCCTACTCACTTACAAAGATAGACTTCCCTACGTTCAATGGAAATGAAGTGGTAGATTTATCAATGTGAACGTTATTTTATTCTCGACCAAACGCCGAAGGAACTAAAATCCATGCTCGCCAGTGTTGCTTTGGAAGGCGCCTCCCTTGGTTGGCACAACGCCTACCAACAATCATGGCCTGTTGGTGTCGCCATCCCTTGGGATGTGTATTCGGCTGAAGTCAAGAAGCGATTCTCTGAGGCCACCCAAAACCCCCTTACCGAGCTTATTAAGCTCGAACAACCTAGTACTCTTGATGAATACCTAACTGCGCTTAAGCCCCTAGTTAGTAGTAGTGAGCTCAACGAAGAGCAAAGAGTTGGCGTATTTATGGGGGGCCTATGTGAGGACTTGGCGGGATGGTTCAAATTGTTTAAGCCTAACACTCTCCAAGAGGCCATCACTTTAGCACAGCTACAAGAAAAGACCTATGAATACATTAAGCGAGTGATAGGAAAAAAAAACCCACCAAATCAGCTCCACTTTTGCCGCTACTAAGTAATACCCCTAGGGTGCCAGTGAATCTGCCAACTAGAATGCCACCAAACTGACCCTTGGCGCTGCAAGCTTGGCCGACGAGAAACCCGCCAACTACTCCTGCCACGCGAGGGTTGACTCCCGCAAATCTAGATGACCTTAGGGCCCGCAATCTTTGCTTCTACTGTCGGGAACCCTTCATGCTAGGTTACGTGGGCTCGATGTGCCGCAAAGTATAGATGTTCTGGATTGAGGCGTCAGACAACGAACAAGGTCTTGAACCATTGGAGCCCGACCCGAAACCCGCTCCGGATCCCATATATCCGTACATACATGCCCTCCATGGGATGACCCAGTGTCAAACCATGTGGGTACAAGGTTACCATGGCAAGAGCCCAGGTAAAGCTGAAAGGCATATAGGCACCGAAAGCCCTAAGTAAAGCCGAAAGTCGTATGGGCACAAAATCCCCAGGTAAAGCCAAAAAGGCTTCTGGGCACCCAAGACTCAGTAAATCCAAAACGGTGTCTAGATGAAAAAAAGTGCCAAGTCAAGCCGAAAGGCATCTAGGCACGAAAGCCCTATGTAAAGCCAAAACAGTGTCTGGATGTAAAAGCCCTAGGTAGAGCCGAAAGGTGTCTAAGCACGAAAGCCCCAGGTAAAGTCGACAAGGCGTCTAGGAACCCCAGACCTAAGTAAAACCAAAACAACATCTGGATAAAAAGGTCCCGGGTCAAGCCAAAAGGCATCTGGGCATGAAAGACCCAGGTAAATCCGGAAGATAGATGGGCATCGAAGACTCGAGTCAAGCTGCTGGGCATTTGGGCATGGATGATTTAAGACCCTCATATACGAATTCGATTAAAATAATAGTCACCGCAAGAGGAAAACAAAATTGAGACCTTATAACCTAAGAAGGAACAAACGACAATTCCAAAAAGAAATCCAAAAGACTTGAATAAAGCTTCAAAAGCATCCAAGCTCAAAAAGGCTCGAATAAAGCATTTGACCGCATAGAAACTCTACTAAAATTATTAAAACATTCGAACACACAAAACACCCGAGTAAAAGCATTAATGCATTCGTGCACAACAAAGACTCAAGATACATTTGAGCACATCAAAGACTCAAGGGGAGCCCTTAAAGCACCCCCTAGTTTAAAAAAAAAACAGAAGAAAAATGTTAAAATGACATAACACTCACAACAACAACAACAACAACAGTCCCAGTGCCTCAAGGACTCCCGCTTGCGTGGGGTCTAGGAGCGGTAGGGTTTACGCAGCCTTACCCCATCAGGATGAGACCTTGACGAGAGACTGTTGCTAAGGACCCCCAACCTTGAAAAAGATTTTTATAAAAGCCTGTATGGAGCATGTAAGCATAGACATCATGCGAAGCATGTAAGCATGAAAGCATGTAGCCATATAATCAAATATTCGGATAAACATGTAAGCATGTAACTATGTATGTACACAAGGGAGCATAGGGAGCAAGGAGAATAGCAAAAAAAAAAAAAAAAAAATGCATGTAGGGGGAAGATCCTACGTGCGATACAATGCAAGCAAATAAAGAGAATAGAGATCTAGGGAGTAGCGAGAGCGAAGGTAGAGGGAGAGAGAGAACATAAGAGAGAGAGGGAGAAAGAGAGAGAGAAGAGGATAGTGCACCCAGTATCAGACAGATCCTGGAAGCACTAATTGGCCATCATACACCCATGCTATGTGTATGTATACGAGTATACAAGCAGCCTACGGGTGCTCGAGGCTCCTATATCGCTAAATCGGTCACCCCTAAACTAATCCCACACTGAGCTCTAAACTAAGGCCATCTCTTCATTTAGGTTAGAGTGGGCAAGTTCCTGTCAAATTGTCTCTAACCATTTCTTATTTCTTATTTCTTATTTATCCGGCCTCTTCCCCTCTATAATATGGGGGTTTCTCCTCTCCTTATAGGGGCCGTAGTGAGTCTCCCCTCGACTTTTCATTGGCCGGCCTCTACCTCTCTTCCTATTTTTCGAGTTGTCTCCATCCACCCTAGGAGCACTGAGCCACTGACCCACGCCATGCTACGTGCATACAACCAAGCAAACAGGCATTGTCGTGATATACGAGTGTTCGATTCTCCATCACCATTATATCGGTTATGCCAATACTAATCCTCTACTGAGCTCTATCTAGGGCCATCTCCTCGTTTAGGTTGAGGTAGGCGAGGTCCTGTCGAATTGTCTCCATCCAGCTCTTCTTTGGCTGCCCTCTCCCTCTTTTCTCATCTATGACATGGAGTTGTTGGCACCTCCTAAAGAAGCATCGGTGGGTCTCCTCCTAACAGGTCCAAACCACTTCAGCCGTTGCTCCCTCAACTTAGCCTCTATTGGTGCGACACCTAATTTACTTCTTATAATGTCATTTCTAATCTTGTGCTTCCTTGTGTGTCCACACATCCATCTTAGCATCCACATCTCCACTACTTTCATCTTCTGCGTGTGATGACACTTAACTGGCCAGCATTCTTCCCCGTAGGACCTGGCTGGTCTCACTACCGTCTTGTAGTATTTACCCTTTAACTTTAATGGGAACTTCCTATCACACAGTACCGCAAAGGCCAACCTCCATTTATGCTATCTCCCTTTAATTTTGTTGTTGACATCTGTGTCCACTTCTCTGTCTTGTTGCACTATGGAGCCCAAGTATTTAAAACATGCTTTTTTGTGGTATGCATTCTGATCCAATCTTGACGGCTTCTGCGCTTGGCGTGGTAGAAGTGTAGAACTTGAGTTTCATATACTCGGTCTTATATCTACTGAGTCTTAAACCTTTCGATTCTAAGGCCATCCTCCAAAGTTCAAGTTTCCTATTGACCTCCTCCCTCGTTTCCCCCACCAAGGCTATATCGTCCGCGAATAGCATGCACCAAGGAATTTCCCCTTGTATGTGCCTTGTGAGTTCGTCCATAACCAAAATGAACAGAAAGGGGCTCAAGGCTGAACCTTGGTGTACCCCTATTATAATGGGAAAAGCGTCTGTGTCTCTTTCAGTTGTGTGCAACTTGGTTTGGGCGTCTTCGTACATATCTTTGATGATTCGTATGTAGGGCTGTGGGATGCCTTTCCCTTCTAAGACCCTCCATAGGACCTCTCTTGGGACTCTATCATATGCCTTCTCCAGATCAATAAAAACCATGTGGAGGTCCTTTTGTCTATCCGACATAACACTCACACCCAGATCAAAAAACAAAAAAAACTATAGTGTTTAGTTACTTTGATATTTAAATCATCTCTGCAATGACTCTAATAAATTGATGCGCAAGCAACACACAGGTACCTTAACATGTAACAAGTACTTGAAGAACACAAAAATGTCTGATAACGAGACATCAACTAAAGGAAAATATAGGTTTCTGCATAAGAATTTGGCGAGCTCTAATCAGGTATATTATTGTTCGGTTCTTTTCCTATTTTGGGCAAAAATAGTCTTGAAGCTTAAAATTAACAAAAGAAAAGAAGTCAATAAAAGTGAGCCGGATGTTAAATAACATTGAACATGAGGTAAGGCAAAACAAAAATAACTCAAACCTTTGAGATAAAGAAAACAAAAAGAAATGGCTAAAGTGTGAATTCCCTAAAAGAACATAAACCACTAGATACTCATACTTCAAACCTTCTACACGACAAAAAAGGGATTATCCTCAGTGTAAATAGCTGTAGATACCATAATTTATTTGTGACTTTGAACTCATATTCTTGTCATATTTTGCTTATCTATGACGTAAGAAACCCCAAAAACCGCCAATTGAGAAAATAGAAAAAATATAATATTGCATAAATACATATCCAGCAAGTTAGATACTGACCACTAAAAGTCAATAAGAATAAAATTAAATATCATTGAAAATATGGGAATCCCTCTAAATTCTTAAATCGGATTCTAGAATCCATCTTGAACCATCGAGATATTAAGTTGAACTGGGGGCTTCCAGCATAATACATATGTTCAAATATTAGGTTGAACTGGGGGCTTCTTGTAGAATATGTATTCTATCCACCATAACTATCATTTAGCTAATTTCTATTAGCTCTTAAAATAGCTCATCTAAACAATATGATTTTGTAAGTAAATAATGATTTTCTAGCAACATAGGTATACACACCCAATTTCAAAAATATACTTGATAACTCACCTTAGGATTATGATTTTAAAATGAATATAAAGTCTTTAAAATTCACAATGAATAGCTATTACTCTATCTCTAGTCAGATTGCGCAAGAATTTTGTGCCATGCATAATGTATTATCAAATATTAATGATACCAGGACCCATACTAGAATTACACCAAGACAGTTCAAAATGATGATGATTCGCATCATAGCTCGTCTGTCCCCAAGTCCTAAACAATTTTCAGGTGAAACTAAAAATAAAAATATAGTGATCGTGTTTGGCAATAAAGCATGCAGTTTTTAAAGTTACTAGGGCATCGATTGAATGAAGCCCAGGGGCAGATCCAATTCAGTGGCACAGGCCCAAATAACTAATCTTAGTAAATTTCAGATATAAATTGAAAAGGCCCCCCCCCCCCCCCCCCCCCCCCCTCAATTTTAGGTATAAACTAAAAAGGCCCAAACCAAATAAAATGAGGGGACCCCAACCTAGACCAGCCAGTGGCAGATGCACGTTAAGAGTACCGGGGTGCACGGACCTTACAACTTTATCATCCAACCTTTAAAAGTATATAAGTGGTGTATAAAAATTTGGACTTATGACACCATTTATTAATAAATGACCCCCGCATCATTTACATATGTGTTATGTTGATCGAATGGTAAAAGGCCTGGCATGCCATTTTGTGAGGTTGCAGGTTTGATGACTAACAGCAATAAAAATGGTTTCTAATTTTTGTTACTTCCTAAAGAAGTTTTTCCTAATTCTAATCTTTTAATACTAAGTAATCTCTCTCCCCTCTTACCTCTTCATCATCTCACTGATAAATAGCATTTTCTTAAAAAAAAAAAAAAATTGCTTCTTAGGCTGTGTTTGGTTCATCTTTTTAATAGCTTAAAGAAGTGAAAAAGCTCTTTTTGACTATAGGGCTTACGTTTGGTTGGCAGAAAATATTTTTTTATATTTTTTCTATAGTTTAAATAAAAAGATGAAAAAGTTATTTTACAACTAAGTAGAAAAAAATCTTTTTCACTGCTTATTTCAGAGAAATGCTTTAAAAATATTATATTAACATTAAATTTTCACCACCATAACCTACTTTTACTTAATATTACCACTTCCGCTGACCATCACACTTTTTATAGTCATGGGTCGCTACACTCACCACTTTCTACTACCATAACAAATTATTATCATGACTTTCTTTTACTTACTATAATTAGATAATATATATTATTAAGTCACTGTTGTAATTATAGTAGGTAATTTACTTTATTAACTTGTATTGAAATACTTTATTTTGTAAAAGAGATCTTTCTGTACTGCATAACTAAACACTTCACTGTAAAAAATTACAGATCTTATATGGACAGATCTTATTGAAACAGATAAGCTAAAATAATCTAAACCAAACGCATCCTTAATATTAAACTCTAACCCTATTTTTTAGTACTATGGGGAGTTTTTCCTGCGATCAAGTTCATTAAGCTTGATTTACGTAATCAAATCAATAATTAATTTGTAAATGTTTACTTCCTTTTATTGAGAAGTTGAATTAGTTAGTTGATTTTACTTTTTTAATAGTACAGACATTATTGTAATTTTCTTTGACGTGAATATATTTCTTATTTTAAAAATTTTAATTCAGTTAATAGCATATTATAACGTACAGATAAATTATAATTATCATTATTGTGTATTTTATTATTTTAATTTTAATTAAATACGGACCCCGCTTCGGTTTATTTCTGGCTCCGCCACTAAGCGTAACCCAATAGGGAACCCACCCCCCCCCCCCCCCCCCCGGGCCCCTCTCTCTTTTCACTTTTCCGATTTTATTGCTCTCTTTCTTCTAATTGAGCTCTCTCTCTCACATTGTACTCTATCTTGCTCTCATACCAAAAAAAAAACCAAAAGAAAAACTCTATCTTGCTCTCTAGTCGCTGCTCTTCACCGCCCATCTCTTGATGTTGGTCTCGATGTAATTGATGGTCTTACAATTTTTATTTTTTCTTGCTTTATTGTATTTCTGTTTTCCTATTAGTTTTGGATTTTATTCACACATTAAAGAGAAAGGATCCGAGTATCGATGTAAATTATGTTTTGGATTGGAGTGTTGGTTTTGATATAAAAATTAGGAAAATTATCACTCAATATCATCAATTTGATTATTTATCATCTAACTATCATAGCATTTTAATATATACAATGAATATCTTGAGTTCTAAACATTTTATACTCTAAAGTTTAAACTTTTTATCACTTGCATTTTAAAAATTAATCAAATTTTAATATACCTAAGTGATAAATATTTAAACCTCAAGGCATTTCATTATATATATTTACATGTCAAGTACTTAAGCGATACTATGTGCCCCCAGTCATTGTTTTTTCTGGATCCACCACTGGTGAAGCCAATAGATGTACTGCAACACGGAAGAAAGTGAGAGAGTTGGAGAAAAATAAAAATTACCAGTAAAATAGTCACGGTACATGTTAGACTACTTTAAATACTTAGGTCATGGCAATTATGTGCGGAAATAAATAATTCTCCAGTTATGCAATCGAATCAAATACTATGATAATACGAGAAATAAATGGACTAAAAGAGAAAAGAAACAAACGACATAATGATTTACTTGGAAACCCCTTTACAATCAAAAAGAGAGAAAACCACGGGCGAAGATTGGAGCTTTTATTATTGAATCGAAAAGAAGAATTACAATCAATCCTTTTCTCTCTCTCTCTCTATTTGTATTGGCGGAGCCGCTGGGAAAACCTCATGTATGATTTGGATAATTGTGACGTAAATCATACGTCCATATTTATAGGCCCCGCGAAAATGCCCTTCCTGATCAATCGAGGGGTCCCGATCGATCGGCTAGCTCACTGCTGCCATCCTTCTTTTACGAACTTTTCCAATCGATCGAGCTTCACCCCAATCGATCGGCCTCCTCACAACATCCCTACTTAAAATGCCAAGGAATTTTGAGATATTTTCCTAACAAATCTCCACCTTGGCTCAAAATTAACAT
This sequence comes from Simmondsia chinensis, assembly GCA_018398585.1. Lineage (NCBI taxonomy): Eukaryota > Viridiplantae > Streptophyta > Magnoliopsida > Caryophyllales > Simmondsiaceae > Simmondsia > Simmondsia chinensis. The sequence continues at coordinate 12,325,091 of JAGTTD010000022.1, forward strand.
CAACAATAAAATATCTCCACCTTCTCCACAAACGCCCTCTCAACCGGGGTTAACACACATCAAACTGAAAGACCCACCAAATTCGAGCAATGCTCGAATTTGCTCCCTGGTCGAACCTTAGTGAACTTGTCAGCTAGATTATCCTTAGTCCCAATCTTTTTCAACTCCACCTTCCACTCGTCAATCAGATCTCTAACAAAATGATGCTTCACATCTATATGCTTCGTTTTGTCATGATGTGACATCTGATCCTTTGCTAGGTGAATGGCGGACTAACTATCACAGTATACTCTAACAGTGCCCTGCTCAATACTGATTTCACTGATCAAACCTCTCAAACAGAAGGCTTCTTTGAATGCTTCTGTGACTGCCATATATTCGGCCTCGACAATAGATTATGTTGTAGCAAACTGTAAACACGCTCTCCAGCTAATAGCTATGTCACTTAAACAAAACACATACCCTAATGTGGACTTCCTCTTATCTGAATCTACATACCCAACCAAACAACACTTACTTTTCTCATATTCCAAACAAATATCAGAAGTTCCATGAAGATACCTGAGAATCCACTTCACAGCATGCCAATGCTCTTTACCTGGATTCGCCATGTACCTGCTAACTGCAAAAGCAATAGCTGGATGCGTACAAACCATTGCATACATAACACTTCCCACTACACTAGAATAGGGAATCTGAGACATGTACCTGACATCCTCCTCAGTCTGAGGCGAATCTAATGCTGAGAGTCTGAAATAAGCTGCTAAGGGCGTGCTAACTGGATTAGTATTCTTCATATGAAACCTATCTAACACCTTCTCAATATACTTCTCCTGTGACAAATATAATTTTCTGGCTTTTCGGTCTCTACGAATCTCCATGCCTAAGATCTTCTTAGCTGCTCCAAGATCTTTCATCTCAAACTTACTCTTCAACATAGATTTCAAGTCATCAACATCCTTCATGTCTCGTGCTGCAATCAGCATATCATCAACGTACAAAGCAAATAAACAAAGCCTGAATCAGTCTTTCTGAAGTACACACAACTGTCGTACTTACTCCTAATGTACCCATGACCTATTATGAACTGATCAAATCTCCTATACCATTGCCTAGGAGATTGCTTCAAACCATATAAAGACTTCTTAAGCAAACATACATGATCTTCCTTTCCTTTTATAGCAAAACCCTCAGGCTGATGTATATAGATACTCTCTTCTAGTTCACCATGCAAAAATGCAGTCTTTACATCTAACTGCTCAAGTTCTAAGTCATGCATAGCAACTAAAGACAAAAGCACACGAATCAAAGTATGTCTACCTACAGGTGAAAATATATCATGAAAATCAACACCATGTACCTAACTATTACCCAATGTGACTTGTATCTTGCATCTTCAACTCCAGGAATGCCCTCCTTTCTTTTGAAGACCCATTTGCAACCAATCAATCTTTTCCCTGTTTGAAGCTTCACCAGTTTCCATGTCTGATTCTTATCAAGAGACTGCATCTCTTCATTCATAGCAACGAGCCACTTCTCAGCATCTGATCTTAATACAACCTCTGAATACGAAGTCGGCTCACTGTCATCTAAAGACTCAGCAGTAGTAAGGGCATAAGCAATCATCTCCTCATACCCATATCTCTTTGGAGGCCTGATCTGTCGCCTCGGTCTACCACTAGCAATAGTATAATTCTGCACCTGCTTACCTGTTTCTGCATTATCAGTAACAACATCAGAAACCCGTACCTGAGGTGCTGGAATACTCTCTAGCTGAACAACCTGCTGATCTGGCTGTATCTGTGTAGCATCAGGTGTCTCAACTTGAACTGAATCACTGTGAATAGAGGGTGTGTGTGGCGAATGTAGTAGAGTAGACTCATCAAAGGTAACATCTCTACTAGTCAGAAACTTCTGAGAACTGGGATCCCACAACCTATATCCCTTCACACCTGACGAATAACCATGAAAGATGCATTTCTTGGCCCTAGGCTCTAGCTTTCCATCATTAACATATGCATATGCAGGACAACCAAATACTTTAATATGAAAATAATTAGAAGTAGAACCAGACCATACCTCTTCAGGTGTCTTCATCTGCAATGAAGAATGCGGTGTCTTGTTCATAAGATAGCAAGCCATGCTAACTGCTTCTGCCCACCACTCTCTTTTCAAACCTGCATTTGAAAACATACATCTAGCCTTCTAAAGTAATGGCCTGTTCAATCTTTCAGCCACTCCATTTTGTTGAGGTCGACCTGTATATGTCCTGTGTCTGACTATACCTTGATCTTCACAAAATCGAGTGAAGTCACCTTCACTAAACTCAAGACCATTATCAGTCCTCAACCTCTTTATCGGCTTCCCTGTCTGTTTTTTAAGCAGAATCTTCCATTTCTTGAAGACGTCATACACTTCATTTTTCTGCTTCAGAAAATAGACCCAAACTTTACGTGAATAATTATCAGTAAACGTTAGAAGATACCTGGACCCACCTTTAAAAGCCACTCTGGAAGGTTCCCATAGATCAGAATGTATGTAATCTAACGTTCCCTTTGTCTGATGCACTGCTGACTTGAAGCTGACTCTCTTCTGCTTCCCATACACACAGTGCTCACAGAATTCCATCAGTCCTGTTGACTGACCACAAAGCAGTCCCCTTTTACTCAGCTTAGACAATGTCTTATCACCAATGTGACCCATTCTCATGTGCCACAGTCTTGTGATCTCTGCATCTGTCATAGCAGATGTGGAAATAGCAACTAAACTTGTCACCGTAGTACCTGCAAGCTCATACAAAGTACCAACCCTATTCCCTTTCATCACAACTAAAGCACCCTTACTGACCCGCATGACTCCACCTTCAGCAGTGTACTTGCACCCACTAGACTTAAGGGTACCTAGAGAAATCAAGTTTTTCTTCAACTTTGGGACGTGACGTACATCACTCAAAGTTCTAATAGCCCCATCAAACATCCTCAAACGGATTGTCTCAATCCCCACTACCTTACAAGCAGCATCGTTACCCATCAAGAC